>KZ107840.1:2473563-2639152 GCA_002116315.1 Epicoccum nigrum | reverse complement strand
CCAACCGCTAGATCGAGACACGGTGGACGACCACGGGTTAACCGTCTTTCAGCGAGAGCGATTCAAGTACAAGGTCGCGGACGCGCAGAAGAGCAGGGTTGACAGCATCGCAGACGAGATGCGGCAGCGTTGGAAGCTGGACGCGCTCTACGAGGAGTACGCGGCGCTGGAGAAGGAGATGCGCGAGCTCGACAGTGGGACTGGGAGGCGTGGCCGGCGGTACGACTCCGTCGCGAAGGAGCACCTCTTCCGCATCGCGTACGAGACGGACGATGGCCACATGCCAACAAAGCAAACGAACCCAGAGCTCTGGACGGACTTTGGCCAGTTGTTGGATTGGGGGAAGAGGTGGAACACCCTCAAGGTGCTGACTGGCAGCGTGGGCATCTTTGGGCTGTTGCCGAAGAACGCGATTGTCAACGCGTGGATCGAGAGGCAGCTCACGCAAACGCGCGTAGGACAGTGGATGGGGATGGTGCTAGCGTGCAACCCAGATGTGCCGCTCATTGCCGCGAGGATCGAGCCCCTGTTCCTCGCCTGTATGGAGGAGAGCGAGCCCCCCTCCGAGTTCATGTTCCTGGAACGGCTGGAGGACTACCACATATCGCGGCCGTTGACGCTCTTCAACAGGTGCGAACGCCAACCCTTCAATCGCACGTGCACTAACGCGTACAGTGTCTCTGAGTTGGAGAGCACACAGGGTGGAGGCTCGACCCAGGGCTCTGTGCAAGTCGTCGAGGACACAGACGTTGATTCATGATACAGGTCGACGTATTGTTCCACCATGCAGGGCTACTCTGGCTAGGGGAGGGTACTTGGCCATAGGCAGCGCGAGAGTCAGGCTAGGCTTACGTAATCCGCTGCCTAAGCTCAAAGGCCCCGTACCTAAGAGAGGGTGGAGCCATGTGGTGTCTCAGGAGCGACTGGGGCAGCATGGATGTGCGCGCTCAAGAGGGCAGGATGCAAGTGAGAGCCTACGGTACTTCAGGGGCGTGAGATGACCGGAATGCTCGTCTGTGCGAAGGGAGGGCTAAAGCTGCACAGTTGCGCCTGAAAAGCCAAAAAGGCCAAGGAAAAACAATAGACAGGGTAAGGTTCCTGAACTTAAATTTGCATGGGTAATGCACGGCGTAGAGTGTTGCGTAGGGCTGTTGCGTGTGTAGGCGCGCGCGCGCACGCGCTATTTGCGTAGCTACAGACAATTTAAATCGTGGTCTATGCGCAGTAAGGGCAGCGCCTAAGAAAAGCAAGAAGTTTTAAAGTTCCTCGCTTAAGGACCTAACCTAGGCCTAGCAGTAGCGCACGGGCCAGAAATAATCCACTTCTTATTAGGAAGTGGCCGTCCCACGTATAGTAGGCTAGCTAGATTCCTTGTTAATCTAAGTTACGAACACTACAAGGCAGCAGACAGAGTGCTGCTATATCTTCACGCCACTAAAACTAAGGCTTTACAGCTTGGCTAGGGAACAGGCCTTGAAGTAGCCAGCGACGCGTCCTTTGCGGACAACACTATGGATAGGAAGAGCTCACAAGGTTATGTTATTAAGCTCTTTGGAGGACTTGTAGCCTGGAGAGCAAGTAAACAGGATACTGTCACTACGTCTACAACTAAAGCCGAATTACTAGCCCTATCTTAGGTCGCTAAAGAAGCCCTGTACTTAACTAGGCTACTAAAGGAGCTACAAATTACAGTACCTAGATCAGCAATTAACATTAGCTGCGACAACAAGCAAACAATACGCCTCGTTACTGAGGATGTTGCAAAACTACAAACTAAACTACGACACGTGGATATCTGCAATCACTGGCTCTGACAAGAGGTCTCTCGCGGTAAGATTAAGGTATCATATGTATCTACTAACCAAATAATTGCCGATAGATTGACCAAATCCCTGCCAGCGAACACATAGGAGACCTTCCTCAACTAACTTGGTCTAGTTAAGAGAAGACCAGTACATCTCAAGGAGGTTCAGATAGATAAGATTGAAGCCTAACTTGAGACCCTCGCATTATCCGAAACCAACTGATCAGTCGGCAGCTTGAGAGATGCTCTAAGCTGAGGGGGTGTGTCAGATTCACGACTATACAAGCTGAGGGCTGGTAATTAATGTGATTGACCCAACAAGACCGAGGCTGGCGTGCGACACTATTGTTACACAAGGGGCTTAGGTGTAACTACACCAAGAGAAAAAGCAACATTTATCTGAAGGCAGGATAAGAAAGGACGCAGAGAGCCTGCAAAGAGTACACAACAGAATTTATTAATTATAACCCTGATTTTATTGCACTTATTAAAAGATCTATTAAATCTGACAAGAGGGAGAGTAACTAGAGCTACTTTAGAAAGATTAGTAAAAGTGTATAGATGTATAGTACCCTTTAGAAAACTATACTACTGTATACAGGAGAGCAATTAATTAAATCTAGAGGTATCTATAATATAGCTATTATACAAACGTTAATTCTAATTATTCCTAGGGAGCTTCTAATAACAGCAACTTATTTTAACTTTCTCTACCTTAATGTTGTACTTAGTAATCTTAGCCTGTAGCAAGTTAAAGTAGAGCTTGTACTCAACAAAGGAGTTAGCGTTATAACAATTAGCGTCTATTCCTATAGAGTACTAAGAGATAAGATAGATAGTATGCCTTTTAATAAAGCGCGTAACCTAGCTCTAAGAGACTAGCTCTTAGGCTACTACTAAGGCGAAATTTTAAATGATCTCTCTAATAGGTAGAATTCGACAGGCAGTAAGCTCTTCTATATACTTTACAAGCTCTGCTCTTGTTGCAGGGTAAGCTTCTGTTAGCTAGAGTCCTTAACTGTCTAGGGTGCCTAAACGCGCTTGTGCTGCTGCGATAGAGTTGAGCAATTAACTCTAAATTAAGCTGCAATTTTTTAATACACAAGTTTCTCTCCTAGTTTTAGCGCTTTAATCGCTGCAGGCGTGTTATCTATAGGTGCTATAGTTGTTAATCAATAACGCGTTGAAGTTTGAGCTCTTTTATCGCAATCGGGCGTTGTGCGACTCCGGGCGTTGCGCGCACAGACACGGTACATGTCAATGTTTGATTATTAGGTCCATCGTGGGAGTTGATCCTGCTATAACGCCAGGCTGTAGACTAATTTAGCTCGGCCCCTGACTTGAGTCGAAGCTGTCGTTCACGGAACACTTTGACCACTGGGTAGTCAGCGCCAGATGGTTTCTGTGGCGAATGGTGTGTCTCCAAATAGCGGCCTTTGTATCGAATTGGTCAGGATGGTGGTGGTATCAGCACGCATCTTTGCGACAGCTGATGGTTCAGAGGCCTAGCAAAAAAGCATGCATGACCGAGCGAACAAGCCGCAGTTCTCAAATTCTGCTAGAGAATAATGCTTTTCCGAGTGTTTTCGCTGGGATTTATGTCATTCCCTTCAATGTATGTACGTCTGCTGGGCTATATAGTTCTCTAGTAACTCCTATCCTCGAACTTCAAATGGCCTTTTCTTCCGTGGTATCGTTGGGTCCACTGCCCATGTTATCATCATCTGAAGTCAAGCTCTTGCTCTTGACTGGCGTGATCTTGATACCCAGAGCGAAGATGAGAGCTGCACACCCGAGGCCGAGCGTGAGATAAAATGCTGGTCGTATACCGTTGCTGTAGGCAAGCAGGATGGCTGCGCGATCCTCTGGACCTGGTTGCCGGATGAAGTCGAAAGCACCGCTTTGCGCTACAAGCTTTGGAGTAAGCCCTGGTATTATGTTTTGTAGCTCCCCAGCCAGAGTGATCGCAACGACGCTCTGGGCGACGGCGAGCGCTAAGATGCCGCCGAGGACGAAAGCAAAAGTTAGCAAGCACAATGCGGACGTGATATCTTCGGAGTTGACAACAGTCTGGACTGCCACATAGGGCGCTTGCCAGCTCAAGCCGCACCCAAGGCCGTAGAGAACCTGGAACGCCGCCAATTTAGCCATGTCAGTCTGAGGAGAGAAAGTCGTCATTAGACCAGCGCCCACAGTCAAGAGAGCGCTGCCTACAAGCAGTACGGGCGTGAAATATCCGATGAGGGTTGTCAGATATCCGGCAACTAATATCGAAACTGCAAGACCAACGACCATTGGCAAGGTGACAACACCGGACACTAAATTCATATGAGCGCGGTGTCCCACACAGGATTATTTGTCGACTTCAACTCACTGAAAGCCGAATAGCCACGTACGGTCTGGAACCACAAAGGCAGCTGTCTTGGAATTAGTCACATGCTTACGAGGAGAAAACTTGCCACGAGGACCTTGGACTTACATAGTATGCCATGAGGTATAGTGTCGCTGCGTTGCATCCACTGAACAGTGCCGAGAGTGCCACAGTTCGACTTTTGAAAAGACGAGGTGGAAGTACAGCCATGTCTTCGCGCCACACTTGCCAGACCACAAAAGAGACCGCTAGAGCTCCCGCGAATGATAGAGGTATTATGACGTGGTAATCGCCCCATGAATACTCAACGCCGCCCCATTGAAGGCCTATCATCAGGGTGATGATAGCAGGTAGAACCATAAGCAACCCTACCAGATCGAGTTTGTCGAGCTTAGCGCGGATGGGAAGGTCTGCTGCTTGAGGAGCGTCAACAACTTGGAAAAGTAGTAGGACTACTGTAAGAGTTGAGACACATATGCCGATAGTGATATAGAAGCAGACTCTCCAAGAAGTGTAGTGTGCGATAGTACCTCCTATAAGAGGGCTTATAATGATCGCGACACATTCGAATGCGCCTAGAACTCCTTGCCAGAATGGGCGGCGTGGAAGCGGTGTTATACGGGTGACAATGCTAAACAAGTCAGTCATATATGTAGGACATCGGAGTTGCAATTTGAATCTTACACGTTGACCCCGGAGAGTATTCCAGCATTGCCCAGGCCAGTGATGACTCGTCCAACGATAAAGGTCACAGATGAGGGTGCAGCGGCGCAGATGATTGATCCTATAGTGAATATGCCCACAGCCGACGCAAATACCCTTTTGAACTCGAAAAGCGAGTAAGTCTGACCAAATCCCAGTATTGTTGCAGTAGAGCCGATTAAACTAAAGCTAAGGTCAGGATTAAACTGTAACAAGGAACTGTGCCACCGTTGTCAACATACTAGGACGTCCCGTACCATCCGACATCTCCGAATGCGTGGAACTCATCAGTAAGTATTGGAAGGATGGTCGCAACACAGTTATTATCCTAGACTGGAGATCAGTACCGTAGCATCAGTGCTTTGATCAAGAGGAACAATTCTCCAACGCACAAATCCCGTGATGAATGCCGCCAGAGATGCGGATGCGACAATGGATGCGAACCGCCAGCCCTGGAGATGAAGTACTTCATCAGACATGTCGAGATGAAGAGACAAAATTGCAAAATCCTTGAGAATTGCAAAAGATGGAAGCGACTCGAGGCAACATGGAAGCCCACTACAAAGGATGCCATCCTGTACCCATGGGGTATTATATACATCGATCAAGCTAGGCAGGGACATTTGCTATGCTGAATGTTCGGTGACTTGAGATAAACATATTTATGCTCACGTAATACATGCTGACACCAGACACTAAATGCGATGACTCACTAGGATACTTTTATTATCACTGTACATATTCCTTATCTGCGGAGACTGTGCCGTGACTTACTTGGTGTATCCCATGAATAATGCTCCATATTTATTTGCTCAAAGAAGAATGTTGACCGGCAAAGTAACGCTTTTGTAACCACTGCATTACCATGGTCGACTACAGTCTTCGCGTTCGTAAAATTCTCAATATGTGCCGCTGCTCTCATGTCGTATCACGCTGCCCCTCTTCTTTATAATTAATTAACAGCACTGTATGTGCATTCTTCAAACCACTGCATCCCAATCGGGCTATTATGAACTAGGGTTAGGGTCCAATGTGACTTTGAAAAGAGCTTCCCAAATGACGAACACCACTCCAAAATAGACAAGACCGATTCAGCATCGCCGATTAGCAAGAGTCAATGAAACACGAGTTGGAAGAACAAGAGTCGGAACAACACGCGGAAATTCTATGTTGGCGCGATGGAACGGCATGTCCCGGGAAGAAGAGCATACTTAACACCGCATATGACCCATTGACAGACGCGCCCAATCTGTAAGACAGTATTGCTATCTGGAAGATGGACAAGGGCGCGATCTTAGAGCTGGTGGTTGTGGCAATATAGAAGAAGCCAAAAAGATTGCCAATCTGCCATAAGCGATATAGTTTGCGATTGCAGTACAAGTAAATTATCAGCTACCATCTGCGCAAAAGAAACCCAACTCCGCTCCAAATCTGGTACTTGATGGATATCAAACGGCCCCGCTGCACACATCATTCTGTGCCCAGATCTATCTGCCATCAACAGGCCAAGCTATCATCCTCACATCTTTCGCTGTATCGTGCATCTTTGCGTGGCAGCTCCTATCATCAATATTAGAAGTCGAGTAGGAACAAGAAGTCATATCAGATAGCGGCGAAGTGCGACTTTGTGTTGCGATGAGGTAGTGACTCTAGAGATTGCTATCTCGAGACTCGAGCCATCGATCAAAGGCATTGACGGTCGCATACATGACCTTTAAACCGATGCCACTGCAAAAGTTAGCGTCATGAAGCGACAAAATGATTCGAGAGACCACTCACCACTGTGCTCTGGAAGTGAATTCTCCGGGAGCATGACTGATTCCGCCTCGACTGGGTACGAATATCATGGCGGTGGGCACGCCGGCCAGATGTACGAGCGCGCTATCATGACCTGCATGGGACAGCATCTCGTCTTTGACAGCCTTTTCCCCAACGATATGCATCGCCGACTCACGTACCATTTTGAGCGCGTGTCGATCGAATTTTGCTGCAGGACTATGCCAGATTTGCCGCATGTGGAAGTTGATATGCGGGTTTTCAGAGCGAAGATCATCCATGCGAGCGTACATTGCAGCCTCAACTTCGGTGAGGCGACATTCTTCCCGATGTCGCAAATCGATCGTGAAACGCACGAAGCCGCTCACCACGTTGGAGCTGGCCTGTGGTATCTCCATCTTCCCGACCGTCCCGAATAATTTGTGTAGGCGGGATAGTTCGTCGATGTAGCAAACCATCTTGCTCGCAGCAACTACAGCATCTGCGCGCGAACCCATGCAAGTTGATCCAGCGTGAGCTCGAACACCGTGTACTTCCACCATGTACCATCGTATTCCCTGTATCCCACTCACGATTCCAATTTGTTTTGCTTCCCGCTCCAACTCTACTCCTTGTTCGATGTGTAATTCGAAGTGAGCCGACAGAGGATTTGCCTGGTAAGATGGGATGTAAGGACCATCGTACCCGATGGCCCTCAAATCATCACCGAAGGTTGACTGATGATCAAATCGTGGCATGGCGAGCGCCGACTCCAAGGTAATATGATGTGACCAGACTGCAGATCCTGTGCAGCCGGCGGTGTAGTTTGCTCCCTCCCTAATCGAATCAGCAAGAATATTATGAATAACTCTCCCTTCTCAACTTACTCATTTGTCCAGTTGATAACAGCTATGTCTGCCCATGGCTTGTGATCAAAAGCGTTCATTGCTTTGATAACCTCGAGACCAGCAAGCACACCCAGAATCCCATCGAAGCGGCCACCTTGAGATACATCAGTATAAGTTTGTGCCAAAAGGTGGGTCAAGAATTACCGCATGGTTGAGTATCTAGATGACTTCCAATACCTATAGGTGGCAAAGACCTGTTACGGCCGGGAAGCACTGCGAACATGTTGCCAACACGGTCAACTCGCACTTCACAGCCCATTGATAGCGCTTCATCTTTGAACCAAGCCCTGAAAGAGGCATCATCTTCGGTCAATGCAAGTCGTGACATCCCTCCAATGGTGTCTGGAGTTGCTCCATAATCGGACGACTTCTTGATCATCTGCCATAGGTCCTCTACCATGTATTCGGTGATGCGCAGATCAGGGCAGTTGCCCTGATGTGAGTCCTGTCGAAGGGACATAGGCGGTGGTGACATTGGCGTGTCTTTCAATGGCGGTAAGACTGTTGCCATGGTTGCGGCTTAGTTGCTCAAGCGGTTTTCTAATGAATATGAATCGTGGAGAGCCTCCGAAAACTTGGATGTGGTATTTCGAATGTGATCTTGTGGAGGAAGGGACGATAATAGATTTCGATCGAACAAGTTTAAAAAACCGGCAGCATGCTGACACATACACACCATCTTTGCACATACCATCTCAATCTCTATCAACTAGCAAGTAATATTTGAGGAAGGGAAAAGTCGCTGGTTCCGGCAGTGTGAGACGATGATATCGATTTCTTCCCTCACGATCTCAGTACATCGAGCTGTATGACTGATCGGGTATTGTGATATTGTCATGGCTATGATGAAAGTGGTTGTCAGCCAAGCATGCAAAGACTCAGCAAACAATGTCAGCAACATTGAAAATCTGTATAGAGTGACTAGTGAGACGATCGCAATAATAGACTCAGCAAGGCGTATTAGCAAGACTGAAGATTTGGACATTCGAACTAGTAAGGTAATCGTATTCAGCGAGCGATGTCAGCAACACCCCAGACTTAAACCGTGACATTGGCATAGTAATCTAGCTCGGAGGTCGGAATTAGCTAAAAGAGCTCGCTCGAAATCAAACAAGATTGAGAGAAGCGGTTTCTGGCTACAAAGAAAATGCGTCGTGGTCTAGTTTTAGTGACTTGCCATTATTGATATATAAGCAAACAAGGTTATTCCCGATCTTAGCTCTCTAGCGATAGGCTGTGAAAAGTCACTATGCATTTCTCACACTATCAATTTATCGCAGCTGCTCGCCACAAAGTGTGCTGTTAGTTTTGCCAAATAGCTTCCGACTCATTCTAGCGCGTGTGATCATCAGTCTGTATTGTGGCAAATTTGAGAGCTTTTGCTTTTGTTGTAATAGCTATGCAATGCTGCAGCGCTAAGCTTCTATCTGTGGCTGAGATCTCTGAGCTTTCGGTCCATACCGGCACAGAAAGATAGGACAATATCTTCATCTACTGCTTCATCTTGCCAAGTGATCACGGTATCGATACCGTCCTCGGTTGTTGCGACTGAAATAGTGATGGCAGCCGCAGTTGTCATGGCGCTTTGAGAGAACGTTAAGCGTTCGGCTTTGATCTTTCGATCCACAGAAGAAAGCGACTTCGTACACCCTGGAGATGGCACATTGGCTTCTTGGCCTTCCAGAGATCCAACATTGGACACCTCGAGAGTGAGCGGCCTCGGCTTCCCTATAGCTTCAATGTTACTAGATCATTGACATTAGTCTCTGATACGTATCTTCATGTCCTTCATGCACTTACACTTGCTGCCAGTCTTTGTCGTTGGTCAAAAGGGCAACATCATTGTCCAAAGGTGCACGTCTAAGCTCATCTTTCAGCGCAGAAGACCAACAAGCTGACAAAGCCCAGATCAGATCTTCGTCATGACGATCATCCTTGGACGCTCGAAACTGGGAAAGCCATTCCCATGTAACTGCAAAACAGCTGTCAGAAGTTTGATTTACCATGACTTCTGCTGTCTCTAACCCCGTCCAGCGTCGCATTGAGTATGGCGTATGATGGAGGAAACTTTTAGCTTCAGGCAGAAGGTCTGCTAGTAAGGAAGCAGCCAAGGCGTGTAGAAGGCCGGTAATACTGGTAGCGTGTGTGTAGCAGCGAGAGCGAAGATACTGAGATTGATCGGAACCAAGAGAAATGACACGCAAGTGCATTCGATAGTTATCCATACTTTCTTTGGTGATCAGATTGCCAGTCCAGTAGGGCTTGACAAAGTTAGTAGGGTTGATACGTAGCTAATACTTCTGACATACTCACATTTCTATTTCCATTTGATAGCCATTGGGGCCTGAGTTTATTCAATACTCGACGAATCCGAAACTGCCACGTTGTAGGTAATTCGATCATTTCTTCGAGGGGTAGCGGTAATTCGGTGTTGATTCGTGGAACTAAGTAGTCATCCGTATATCGCTTTCCTGAGCCATCAAGTATACGGTCGAGTGCACGTGACAGATGGCGGTGGAACACCAAACCACTCAAGCCATCGATGAGCGCATGATGCGCAACGAAAGTAGCGGAGACACTATCGCTGTTGGCAATGCTGTCATCGCTCAGAACCAGTTTCCAACCAGGGTGTGTATCAAGTTCTGAGAATCTACTGGAATGTAGATCGATCAAAAGGCGTGACAAGGGAAAGATTTTTGAAGTGCGTTCGAAGACCACATGGTGATTGAGATCGATGCGATTCGCTCGAACGAACATCGGGGTTTGCGAACCCTCGTTCATGATCCCGGAGCACAATGCTGGATGGTCAAGGGAAAACGACGCTGTGGCTTGACGCATGAGCACCAGCCATTCTGAGGCACTCAATTGTGACCCATCTGTGAGCCGGTATCGAACAGTAAGACATAGCGAGAAGTAATATCCAGTCACGTGGTGGGCACAGGAAATTCTTTCTCTGGGAACATGTCAGCATTCGAACGGTGTATTTATCCTCTCAGTGGTTCGACGTACATTATGCCAGCTTTCCTCAAGATGTTTGTAGACATATTTACTTGATGTGACAACATGAAAATGAGACAAATTTTTTAGCCGAAGGGACAACTGCCTCGGATAGTTATTTTGGGTGCTCCTGCAAGGATAACGATTCCTTGGTGTATCAGGCTAAAGCCACCATGACTGTCGACTAGGTTGCTGACTCATATTGATGTGTAGTCGAATGAGTCAGCTTGATGTTATCATTGAGTCGCCCCAAGAGAGCCAACAATTTTGATAGAAATGTTGCAATGCTACCTAGATGCTCGTGATAGATTGACCCTTCTGGTTGAGATAGTTTTGGCAAAGCAGAATATCACCTGGCTCAATTAGTCGACTATGAACTATCTTCGCCCTGGTAGCGACTAAAATTCCACCCACTGAAGGAGTTCTCCAAGAGATCCAGGTGCCCATTCCATGTATTGAGTTGCAATTCACGCAAGACCTTAACTTTGGGTTCGCCGCCATGGAGCTCAAACCCCCACTGGAAACCTAAGACTGGTTTAACTGCCTTCGAAACCAATGAGTCCTCGATGTATGTGAGGAAACTGTGGCACGTCCAGTCTAGCCGTTCTACACCCTCGCGTGTGGGAGCGTCGAAAAGCTTTGGCTCTGGGCCGAACCAAGCAAAAGGTGTGTTCAGGCCGGCCAAGATTGGAATGGGATCCATTTCCCAAGGGGTAGTGCTGATGTCCGATGGGTCACCTGCTCGGACCATCTGAATCCAGCCATAGATCGAGCCATAACCTTGCATACCAAGCGTACTGACAGATGCTTCGCAGACAGGAAAGCCCTCGAAGGTACCCATATCATGACCAGGAAAGAGCAGTTGTAGACCATAAATCGACGGATCGCGGTTTGTTCTGACAGAGGCGGTGACTGAGCCGACCCGGGATCGGGGTAACGAAAAACCAAGGGACAGCGACTGGACCCCAGTAGCTGCAGAGTGTACGATGTGTTGCATTTTGCGTGGTCCAACACACAGGAAGGGCAAGTGCGCAGTGACCAGATTGACGGGAGGTAGCTGGCTCGGCTCAGCTTGGAACGAGGTTTGTTATTATGCTCATGCGGGGACGGTGACTAATCCCAGTCTCACGCTAGTGGAGAACAGGCCAGATGTATCACGTCATCGGCAGACTGACATTTCTGCTGCTAGGCTGCTTGCTTGCTTGTACGTACACGTCGTTGATATAGTTTTACGACTACAACCTGTTTGCAAGATGGTCACTTGCCAGTACTCTGGTGAAGCATGGAGGCAGGATATGGCTATGGTCGATTGGTACTGCGGAGTTCGTACAAGATGGTTCCATTCGTGCTGACTCATCAACAGTAATGCCGCGAGTGTAGGTCGACGTACTCCGAAGGCAAGTCAGCAACGGATGACGATGTCTTGCCTGACTCACGCTCACGCAAGTTATATCGAGTAGTCGTACTGCGTAAAGATGCTATATGCAACTCAGGCCCAGCAAAAGGCTGTTCAATGCGATATAGTTTTATTGTCCTTCCACAGTCTCAAAGCGTGACTGTCCTGACATGATTCTTTCTGCTTAACACACGACATCGACAAGTAATAAAGTATGTCACCCTTCCCCGTTTGTTCAAGACAGCCACCACCAGAGCTAGAGGCCTGTGTTCATGACTTGTTCAGAGAACACGCCCAAGCACAACCTTTTGCCGAAGCCGTCAGTGCGCACGACGCGGTCCTCACCTACGGCGAACTGGACCAGACCTCGGAGCGTGTTGCACTCTTGCTTCGACAGAATGGAATCACCAAGGAGGTGCCTGTGGGCTTATACTTTCAAAAGTCGGCTTGGGCCATCGTGGCAATGCTGGGCGTGATGAAAGCTGGGGGAACTTGCGTCAATCTCAGCCCAGCTTACCCTGATGAACGCATACGAACGATCCTGGCGACATGTGACGCCAAAATTGTACTGTCAAACACATTGCAAAATGGAAATTTTGGCCAGACCGGCGTGAAAACATTCCTTATCAACAACGAGACTCTGAGTGAGTTTCGAGACCCGGGCCAGACGATGCAACATGCAGATCCATCCAGTGCAGCATATATTCTGTTCACCTCTGGCAGTACTGGAGAGCCCAAAGGCATTGTTGTCGAACATGGTTCATTGGCGACCAGTCTTCGAGCGCATGGTGAAAGATGGAAAGTGAATCGTGCTAGTCGCATTTTCCAATTTGCGTCATACACGTTCGGTGAGTATTCTTCAGATCTATGCAGGTGCCGGACGTCGTGCTGATATATGCTTAATGTCAGATGTTAGTGTTGCCGATATATTCTTTGCTCTGACTTCGGGTGGTTGTGTTTGCGTGCCATCGGAGACCGAGCGACTCCAGGATCTGGCCAACTCGATTTCACGTTTCAATGCCAATTGGGTATTTCTGACCCCATCAGTCGCTTCGACACTGAATCCAGCTGAGGTTTCGAGCTTGAAGACACTTATCACAGGCGGGGAAGCGCCCACGAAAGACACCGTTGCAACTTGGTCAAGCGCTTTGGATCTCATCATATGCACTGGCCCAGCGGAATGCTCCATATTCTGTATGGGAAGCAATCCATGCGACGCGAATGCCGACCCTGCCAATGTGGGTTGGGGTATTGGGGGGCGTATATGGCTGACCCAGCCTGACGATCCTGCGACGCTCGTTCCAAAGGGAGCAGTTGGTGAGCTCTGTGTCGAAGGTCGTATCGTCGCACGAGGATATTTGAACCACGAAAAGAAAACAGCCGAATCATTCCTCATCGAGCCTTTGTGGCTTCCTGAAGAAGACACTCCAAGACGCCGGCGGGTGTACCGCACCGGTGATCTTGCCCGGGAAAACTTGGACGGCTCTTTCACTTTCCTGGGACGAGGCGACGATCAGATAAAAGTGAACGGACAACGTGTGGAACTTGGAGAAGTTGAACACACCATCATGAAGGCTGCAGTTGGAGTTAAGCAAACCAAAGTGCTTCTGGATGCTAAGTCAAAAGCTCTTGTGGCCTTTGTTGTGATGCAGGATATCGCGGAAGATTCGGCAAGCAAACATTCGGTCTCCAACATGAGTAGCTCACTCAAAGCTGCCCTCCTGGATCTGCGAAAGTTCATGAAGGGAACACTCCCGTCTTATATGGTTCCAACATATTTCGTTCCTTTACGGGTTCTGCCGCTTACTTTGAATACCAAGGTTGACGTTAAAGCACTACGACGATCGCTTGAGAACTTTGACGACGAAAACAGACTAGCTTACTCTCTCCATGAGAGAGGTCGAACCGGGAAGCTAAATGACAATGGAGTGCAACTCAGGAACCTTTGGGCGAGACTGCTGGGCGTCAGTGCCGACAGCCTCTCTGCCGACAGCAACTTCATTGCTTCGGGGGGCAACTCTCTCACTGCAATGCGTCTCATCAGTACTGCTAGAGGCCAAGGTTTCATGCTGGACTTCGAATCGATAATGAACGCTGATTCCCTTCTGGATATGGCGAGCAAAATGAAAATCCACGATCGCGGGGGGCAACCGAACGGTTCCTTCAGAGTTTCAAAGAATGAACGACAGATCGCTCCGGTGGAAAAACTTCGTCGTGCCGCAAAGATATGTAATATCAGCTTTGACGTGGTCCAAGATGTCTATCCTTGCACAGTCGCCCAAGAAGAATTGGTGAGCTCTTCAATCACAAACCCCGGATCATGTATAATGCACAACACATGGCGTTTACCCCAGGACTTGGACATCACGAAACTGAGAAATTGCTGGCAATCAGTGAGCCGGAGGCACGACATCCTTCGCACGAGGATATGCCTCGACCGATCTTCTGGTTGGACCCAAGTATTGACCGACAATGATTTGGAGATTGAGACTTTCAGCAGCCTTCACGAATGCACCCAGCACCTTGATCCGAAGCATATGGTCCCCGGATTACCATACGTGCGCATCGGATGTATTCCAAAGAGTGCCGACGACGACTGGAGCTACTTTGTCATGACATGGCACCACGCCCTTTACGACTGGCCCACGTACAGAACTGTACTGCAGGAAGTGCATCGGCTCTATCTGGGCCAGAAACTTGACAGTGTAAGCGTGCAAATGAAAGATTTTGTCGACTTCACACGGGCCGGCACATCGATAAGCATGTCCGCGTTCTGGGCAGAATGCATTGGACACGAAGAGCCGGCTTTCTGGCCGCCTGCTGTTCAGGCAGATCCCAACACGAAATGTATTTCAAGAATCATCTCGCTCCCTCCAAAGGAGACTTGGCAGAGTGGGAACTTGTTCACTTTAGCCACAATACTCCAGACCGGATTCGGCATTGTTTCTGCGTCTTTTCTGGGAACTCATCAATCATGTTATGGCTTGACTCTATCAGGAAGAGATCTGCACATGGATGGTATCTCCGACCTTGTGGGACCCACACTGATCACCGTTCCCTTTGTGACTTCCTGGTCGCAAGATCAAACAGTTTACGAGCTTCTCGCTCAGACAAAAAAACATTCGTTAGGTGTCTCGCGTGTCTCGCATTCTCAGGACACATTGCAACGCACGAAGAATAGCTTGAGACAGTTTCAAAGCATTCTCGTCATCCAAGAAGATCAATTCGATCAACATGTCACCTTTGGACTTGGCGATCTCGTCTCGGCACGCGAGCAGCTTCTGTCTCAGCCTTTCATCCTCGAGTGCATCCCAAGAAAGGGAGATGTCCAAGTGAACATCGAGTACGATCAGAGTGTGTTGGACGAGTTCAAAGTGCTCAGTTTCGTGGAAAGTTACCAAACACTGATTGCCCAACTACTGTCGACAGATGGAACCAGGACAGTGAATTCTTTGAGCACAGTTGACTCAGCGGGCTCCATTGGGAAGTCATATTTCGGCCAACCTATGCTTATGGGCATTTCTCGCTCACGTGTCGTCCACGATCTGATAGAGGAAAACATACGGAGGCAGCCCTTCGCCGAAGCAGTATGCGCTGATGGCATTTCGCTATCTTACGCAGATCTTTGGCAGAGATCTACCTTCCATCTCTTGAATCTGCAGGCTATGACTGTTCGATCTGGATCTATCATCCCAATTTTCTCTCACAAATCCCCTTTTGTGGTACCGGCAATGTTGGCGATTCTTCGTGCGGGGGCCGCGTTCGTTCTGATCGACGGCAACACTTCAGCCACCCGTCTCGAGAAAATTCTTCAAGCCACGAACTCAAACATTGCTTTTGCTGATGATGATCAAAGCAATGATCTCCGAAATCTTGGTCAGCATATCCTGCCGCTTGACGTCCCTTCGGCATCGACCAGTACACCAGATGATTCATGTTCAGCACAGCAACCGACTGTGAAGCCAGATGACCTTGCCTATATCATTTTCACATCTGGCAGCACTGGAAAGCCGAAGGGCATTATGATTGAACATGACAATTTCGTAAGTGGAGCCTTGGCACGCATGCCAATGATCCAGCGAAACACCTCGTCCAGAGTTTACCAATTCAGTTCTTTCGCCTTCGACACGTCCATTGAGGACATCCTGACAACTCTGCTAGCTGGTGGATGTGTCTGTATGCCATCGGAGTTCCAAAAACTCAACGACATCGCATGTTCATTCAATGAACTTCGAGCCAACACAGTCGACTTAACTCCATCATCATCGACCCTTTTCATTCCAGAGAAGTTCCCAAAGCTAGAGGTTCTCATACTCGGCGGTGAGGTCATGACGGGAGCGCATATCCAAAGATGGGCTCACAAAACTACCCTCATCAACACTTACGGACCTTCCGAATGCTCTATCGTCACAACCGTTGCTAAGCCTGCAACGATGAACACCGACCCTCGGAACATTGGCAAAGCCTGCTGCGGTCGTGTTTGGATTGTGGACCCGAATGACGCTCACCGTCTTCTCCCCATGGGAGCCCTTGGTGAACTATTGATCGAAGGTCCAACTTTGAGTCGAGGTTATCTTTCCATGCCAACAGAGAACGAGAAGTCGTTCGTTTCTAGACTTCGATGGCACCCGACTGGTGATCGACTCTACCGCACAGGCGACTTAGCCGCGCTAAACTACGATGCGACGATCATGTTTTCGTCTCGTATCGATACTCAAGTCAAAATTCGTGGTCAGAGGGTCGAACTTGGGAGTGTCGAAGCTCACATATCCACTGAGCCTCGTATCAGGACAGTAGCGGCCGAGTATTGCCCTATGGCTGATGATCGAATGGTTCTTGTCGCTTTTCTGGATCTGGATGACAGTTCTGTGAAGCCCACAGTGAATATGTCCAATTCAGATGTCACTGATGAGATCGTCACGAAGGTACGCTCGACTCTCCGTGAAGAAATGCCTGGCTACATGGTCCCGGAGCTGTTCATTTCCACTGTTCCTATCCCCAGGACTATGTCTGGCAAGATTGACCGCAAAAAGCTGAGAAGCTTTGTTGCATCGCTCGACAACGCAGCAGCTACACAATATCGATATCTCGACGATACATCGTCGGAGCAATCCGTGACCTTGGAAAGTGTGGCTTTGAAGTCAGTTTGGAGCGAAGTGCTGGATATACCTTTAAGCTCAATAAACAGCAATTCTAACTTTTTTGGACTCGGGGGAAACTCACTGTCCGCTATCAAACTTGTTGCGGCTCTACGAGACGGCCGATCCAGTATTACGGTGCAAGACGTTTTCAGGTATCCGGAATTACACGATATGACGCTTCGCATGAATCATTTCAAACCTCAGGAAAGCTTCAACACCTCCACTTTGATGCCATTCAGTCTTTGTCGAATGGAAGGTGCAGCAGTTTCAGTATTACTGGAGGAAGGTCTGAACAAGTGTTTAATTGAAGATGTGTATCCATGTACACCTTTGCAAAAAGGATTCATGATGGCTTCCGCGAAATACACCAATGCGTACGTGGCCCAGCACGTATACCAGCTACCAACAGAGGTAGATATGAAGAAATTGAAGGTCTCTTGGGCCGCAGCAAACAGAAAGACTTCGGTTCTACGTACAGCCATCGTATTCACACACGACAATGAGCATCTCCAGGTAGTACTCAAACACGATTTGGAGAAATATCACTCTGACTCACTTGAAGAGTACTTGGCTCTTGACATGTCGCGTTCCATGGGGTATGGTACAGTGTTGTCACGGTTGGGCCTTGTGGAACAAGACGATGGCAAGAAGTTTTGTGTGCTTACTGCCCATCATGCAGTTTTTGATGGACAGTTCATGAAACTGTTGAATAAACTGGTCACGGACTTATACCGGGGCCAGAAGACGGATCTGTTCGATTGTGGGTTCAACAAGTTCGTGCAGCACATCTATGAGACCAACAATGCAGAGTCTGCTCCATTTTGGACTTACCTCTTACAGGGGGACAAAGGAATCACATTTCCGCAGCCAGACCTTTCGACCAACTCGATTGATACTGTGATCAAGAAGAAGAACAAGCTACCTACTAACTCGAGATATGACATGGTCTCTATAGCTCTGGCGGCATGGGCACTCACTATTGCGCACTATACGGAGTCTTCTGACATCATTTTCGGGCTCATGGTCTCTGGAAGAAATGCAAATCTTCATGGGATCGAGAAAGTCATGGGCCCTACGGTTGCGACTGTTCCTGTGCGTGCAAGCATCCAGCTTGAGCAGTCCATTGCGGATTACATCATGCAAATGCACCAGCAAAGGGTCAACACCATTCCTTTCGAGCAGGATGGCCTTGAAAAGATCGAAAACATCGTTCCAGGGTCAACTAGTTTCAACAACATCCTGGTGATACATCATGGCGAGGAGCCCAGTCTCGAAGATTGCATCTTGATGCCTTACGCTGGCGATTTTCCATCTCCACCGAATCGATACCACGCGCACGATCTTGTGATTGACTTCGTGATGGAAAAGGATTCTGTGACACTCGAAGCACGGTTCAATCAAGCAGCTATCGGAAGGCAGAAGATGCAGTCCATCTTGTCTTGTTTCGGGTACATCGTTGAACAGTTCGCGACTGCTGGCAATGACCATATTGTCCGCAACGTCAACTTTTGCAGCGCAGATGATCGATCCATAATCTCGTCTTTCAACACATTCAACACGACTTCGGTGGATGATTGCATTCATACTCTCGTATCAAAATCTGCAAAGCTTCATCCACAAGACACTGCTGTTGATGGTTGGGACGGAAAATTCTTATATGGTGATCTTGAAGAGCGGTCGAATGCTCTTGCCAAACACATCTGTTCTCTCTTTGGACCAGAGAAAGGGCCACGAATTGTCCCAGTATGCTTCAGAAAATCAAAGTACACAGTGCTGTCGATGCTGGCGATTCTGAAAGCTGGGGCAGCGTATGTCCCATTGGATCCATCCTACCCGCCGCTTCGACTTCAACAAATGACAAAGCAAGTTCATGCAAGATTTGTCCTTGCGGATGCCAGTGCCGAGTCGATGTTTGATGAAAATACGAAAGTGGTGCGGATTGATGATTTGTTAGTCGCGGACTGCCTCCAGAGACACGAAATCTCGAGCAGCGTCCTTCCCGTCATCGATCCGAAAGATACCGCAATGATAATATTCACTTCTGGCAGTACTGGGAAGCCTAAGGGCGTCGTCATAAGCCACCGCGCATTTTCTACTCTTGCCGTCAAACTTAGTCCGAAACTCGGTCTCTCCAGGAAGAGCCGAGTGCTTCAATTCGCGGCGCATGCATTCGATGTGAGCAATGCGGAGATTTTCTTGACGCTCTCCCAAGGTGGTTGTGTCTGTATGGCCGAGGAAGATGAGCGTTTTGGAAATCTTGAAGGTGTTATCCACATGATGCGTATCAACTGGCTGTATCTGACGCCGACCGCTACCTCTGTCCTGACTGGCCCTCATCTAGTGCCATCATTGGAAACGCTCTTGATCGGTGGCGAAGCTGCTCGACAAGACATCATCGATACCTGGGCATCCCACGTCACCCTCATCTCTACCTATGGACCAGCGGAAGCTACAGTCTGGCCGTCGATAGTAGTTTTCAATGCTTCGTCAAATCCACTCAACATTGGTTATGGCGACAACTGCCACATGTGGCTTGTTCAGCCTGACGACCCTAATAAACTTTCAGCATTTGGTTCTGTTGGTGAAATCCTGCTTGAGGGCCCATTGCTTGCCGATGGCTACTTTGAAGATGGACCCAAGACACGCCAATCATTCATCACAGGACTGGCATGGGCGGGTCCTGACAGGCGATTCTATAAGACAAACGATCTGGCGCGATATGACGAAAATGGCTCTATGATTTTTTGCGGCCGCAACGGAACCATGGTAAAGTTACGTGGTATGCGCATCGACCTTGGCGATGTGGAGTACCAAATCAAGGTTGCTGCAGGTCCAAAAAGTAATGTATGTGCAGAGCTCTTGAAGGATATTCACGACAAGGACACGATCGTCGCTTTCGTCGCTCTGGAGAATGCCTCGTCCCAGGAGCCGCGATTCATTCTGGAGCCGAATGAAAGCACGCAGGATAGACTGAACCACATCCGTGTGTCTTTGGGTGCTGTTTTGCCCAAGTACATGATACCCGGTCCACTTATTGCCATGACAGACATGCCGAGGACAGCAAGCGGCAAAACCGACAGAAAGAAACTGCGGCAGATGTACAAGGAGTTTTCTGAATCCGGACTGTCGGCGACCCTCTCACCAGCAGTCAAGACCAAGGTACCTCTGGAGACCGAAAAAGAGCATGCCCTTGCAATGCTTTGGGCACAGATTTTGAAGATGGATCTGTCGGTCATAAGCGCTCATGATAGCTTCTTTGCCATTGGCGGAGACTCTATCAAGGCCATGCGCTTGGTCAAGACAGCCGATACTCAAGGACATTGTTTCTCCGTAGCTGACGTCTGGTTCAAACCTCGACTGCGAGACCTCGCAGCGGTCATCAGCGACAAGGAAGCCGAAGCAGTACACGATATCGCTCCGTTCTCGTTATTGGAACCTTCACCGGATCTCTTGGCTCGACTAGAGCGTCATAGCATTGATTCCAAACTTGACAGTATTTATGATGCATATCCTTGCACGCTTTCTCAACAGGGCATGATGTACCTTTCTGAACGCCAACCTGGTGCATACATCGCTGATTTCTCCTATGAGTTGCCGTTCGACGTTGATATCGAGCGATTCAAGAACTCTTGGCAGGAGACAGTGAATCTGTTTGAGAACCTGCGCACATGCATTGTGCTGGACGATCGACTTGGTCTCATTCAGCTCATCTCACGTGAGCGAGCAGTTGATTGGAGCACAAAAGGTCTCGACAGTCTGAGCGTGATACCTACTGAAGGGTATCTATCTGCGTTCAGTTTGCAACGACCATCAAACGACAGTTCTTTCATTTTTCGACTTAGAATGCACCATGCTGTGTTCGATGGCGAAGTTGTCCCACTCGTACTCTCCGAAACCGCTCGGGCGTACAAGGGATCGACAAGGCGTACAACGCTCTCATACAAGTACTTCGTGAATCATCTCCAGAGAGATGATGTAGAGAAAGGTGATGAGTACTGGACACAAAAATTGGCAGGTTTTGCTGGTTGTGATTTGCTGAGTTCTCCAACCATTGCTTGTGAGGATGCGGTAGGACGAGGAGTCTCTACACACGAGGTCGTCTTGACATCGAATGGAAATCTCGCTTCTGTACCTTTGCGCTTGCAAGCAGCTTGGGCTATCCTAAGCGCATTTCATACTGGATGCAACGATACCATGTTCTCTGTCACTCTTTCGGGCAGAGATACCCCGCTCACGGGAATCGATACTATTGCTGGGCCAGTAGTCGCCACCATTCCGCTCAGGACGCGGCTCAACCTCGATGAGACTGTTGAGGTCTTTCTGTCAAGCATGATGGCGTCCACTGCAAAAGATCGATTCTTCCAGCACCACGGACTACGACACTGCAACAGCCAAGACGAAAATGGTAAACAGCGATCTGTTGCAACCAGGATGATCATCGAAACAACATCAATGGAGCCCTTGCCTTCATTTTATAGAGAACTCAAGTCTCCGGAGAATAATTTGTACCATACTGACGGGCTGATGCTCCACTGTCAAATCGAACAGAAAGATGGAACCGACGACTTTGTGGTCACTTTGACTGCAGACTATGAACTAGGCTTGCTGTCTTGTGGGTCTGCTCGGATGCTCCTGTCTCAAACAGAGGCATTGCTTCTACAGATGGCAGATACGTCTCGGCAAATCAGAGATCTCGAAATACCGACAAGACTATCTGAAGCCCTTCGGAAAGCCCCGTTACACCTAAAAAACCGGAGTCGACCTCGTTCTTCGAAACTGCCGGCTTCGGGACTTATTGCATCCTCAGATCCAAACAAGATTGTGCCATGCGCCCAGAACAAAGATGCACTCGAGCTGCTGTGCGAAATCTTGAAGATTTCCGTAGACCAAGTCAAAGTCAAAGACTCATGGTTCAGCGTTGGTGGAGACAGCATCTCTGCCATGCGTCTTGCGGGTGCCGCAAGGAAGAAAGGGTTCAAGATCAGTATACACGAAGTCTTGAGCGCTAGTACCGTGTACGAAATCGCTGAGCGCATGTCAAATACACTGCCCTCTGCCAACAGAGAGGCAGTCTCTGAGAGCGAAAAATTGGCAGTACAACATCGAAACGCACGTGTCAAGGCATTTTGCCACGACATCGAACGCGATCCACTGAGTCTCTACCGCATCGATGCGAGGCGCCTTTTTGAGAATGAAGTGGAGGACGTTGTGGACACCACAGGGCTTCAATCCACCATGGTTCTAATGAGCACATTGACAGCCCGTGGATGGTACAATTACATGACTATCGATGTTGACGAATTGTACAGCGGCACCAGACTAAGGCAGGCTTTGCGCAGGATTTTCGACCGGACTCCAATCATGCGTTCTTCGTTTGGCATACACAGAGGCAAAGTGAAGATGATAGTCTTCAAGACTGCACGATTCGCGATTGAACAACTCGATACAAGTGGAGATCTGAGGCACGCCACTAAATCATGGATTGAAACAGATCGTTGCGCCGCCTGGCAAGACAACTCCAGTATTGTCAACGTTTGTTTCCTCAGAGATCAGACTAAGCAAACTGGTAGGTTGATTGTTTGCTTACCACACTTCCGATATGATGGTATCTCTCTTCCTGTAATCTACAAAGATCTTCTGTCATCACTGAAAGAGGAACAAGTCCCACAGCATGCATCTTTCGCGGACTTCGCCAGTGGGGTTGCTCAGTCTCAACATTCCACAGAAGGCCGTGACTTCTGGAGGAACTTACTCCAAGGCTCCCAAGTCACGAGAATTGGAGGACCAAGTTTGTCGAGATTTTCGAAACCCACTGACGTCTCGATAACGGCCACAATCTGTAGTCCGGACTTGCGCTGCTTCAATCGAACTTGGGCAACTCTACTACAAGCTGCATGGGCTGCCGTTCTCGCTGCGTGGACGGACTCATCGGATGTAGTATTCGGTCTGCTCGTTTCTGGGCGCAGTGGAGACTTGGCATCGGCAGCAGAAGCAATCGGTCCATGTTTGAACATCATACCTGTTCGCTTGCAGGTCAAAGACACAACGACGTTCGGTGAAATACTGACTGATGCTCACGACCAACGGACGAAATCCTCAAAGTGGGAATCAATGAGTCTGCAAAGCATTGTATCCCACTGTACAGATTGGCCAGCCGGAAGTCGCATGAGTTCTGTGGTCCAACACCAGAATATTGATGATACCGATACACTCATGAATGACCCATCTGGAAGTAAAGTCCAACTCCATTGCCCGGACTTTGATTTTGCAGATATCTGGATCACGACTACGCCCACAAATTCAGGAAAAGAAATCAAACTCGAGCTCAGCTACTCACCCTGCCTTGTGGTGAGTGAACAGGCTAGCTGTCTACTCCAAGCTCTTGTGGCCACCATCGCTAGTGCCACAAGTGACATGAGAAGCCTCGAAGCAAAGGTTTTACCGAGCGTTCCGCAGCTGCCTGAGCTGCCAGCCACTTACCCAGGTCAAAATGATTGTGAGGGAAGCTTCTCGGGCGATGAAGCGGCGCCGGGTCAGGCCGAGTTGAGATCTATTGCTACTGGCCATCACCACTTGTTTGACAAGGACTATTTCGCTTCTCTTCCTCCTCCGGAAGCTCAGATTGGTGAACTGGCTGCTGCTGTGATATTCTCAGACGACTTGAAGAGAGCACTAAACGTGCACGTGACTGTAGACGACGCATTGCAATTTCTGCAAACACGATTACTCTAAGTACTACTAGAACGATCATCCGCAGAAAAGAGGATACAGGGCTGTATTTAGAATGTTTTGAGCACATTACATTTGTACCGTAATCCAAATCTTAAAGTAAGAGAAAGATCTGTATAGCAGATTAGTCTACTGTGCGTAGAATAACGTGCAACCTATGCGAGTAGCGCACCTAGGCAAGTAGCGCGCCCTAACAAGCTATTAGGCCTACTACCTCTAATTGCTTAACACTATAACATTGTATTATAACCTGTAGTAGATATTATTAATTGTTAACGTCTACTATATCTTTCTTATACGTGTACAAGTTGTGTCTAGTCTCTCTACAGCGCTTACAGTGCCTATTAGTTCTCTTACCTGCACCTATTTAAGCTCTACCCTTATATGTCTCCCTCTTAAGCTATACTATAATATTAAATTACGCAATTAGGTCCTCTATATCTTTCTTTAATAGGTCTCTACTCTTCTAGATTTACTTTCTTTTACGTAATTTGCGCTTAGAAATAGCCTTATTTAACGCTTTAAGCTGTAGTACTTAGGCTGCTAGTAATATCTACCTATATAGTAGTACTACAGTACCTCTCTATAGCTAATTAATAATCTCTACTATTAAAGTAAGTAATAATCTTTAGTGCTTTTAAATACAATTGCAAAGCAGCGTTAATTAAGCCTCTATCTTATTAGCATTAGTAGGTGTCTTAGGGTTCTATTAGGGCTCCTCTAAGAGAGGTAGTATTAGTGTGTAAACCTAAATATTAAGCTTTAATAGTAACGTGCAACCTATGCGAGTAGCGCACCTAGGCGAGTGGCGCGCCCTAACAAGCTATTAGGCCTACTACCTGCAATTACTTAACACTACAATATTGTATCGCAACTTGCAGTAGATATTATTAATTGCTAATGTCTACTATATCTTTCTTACATGTGCACAAGTTATGCCTAGTCTCTCTGCAGCGCTTATAGTGACTTTTACCCCTCTTGCCTACACCTATTTATACCCTACCCTTACGCGTCTCCCCCTTAACCTGTGCTCTAATGTTACATTAGGTAATTAACTCCTCTGCCTCTTCCTTTAATAGGTCTCTACCCTTCTAAATATGCTTCCTTTTGCGCAATTTGCGCTTAGAAGCAGCCTTGTTTAACGCTTTAAGCTACAGCACTTAGGCTGCTAATAACGTCTGCCTATGCAGCAGCATTGCAGTGCCTCTCTGCAGCTAATTATTAATCTTAACTATTAGAGTTAGTAACAATCCTTAGTGCCTTTAAATACGATTGCAAAGCAGCGTTAATTAAGCCTCTATCTTATTAGTATTAGTAGGTGTCTTAGGGTTCTATTAGGGCTCTTCTAAGAGAGGCGGTAATAGCGTGCAAGGCTTAATATCAAGCTTTAATAGTACTACTAATAGGTTACTAGGCACTAAGCTAGTTACTCTAAAGCTTAAGAGGATTTTTGCCTTTAAAAACGCCTTCTTAAATACTTCTATAAGGGTTGTAATAAAGGCTTTTATATTAATCTAGCTAATATAATTAAGCGCTAAGACTCTAATCTCCTTACTATATACCTACTTTAAGGTGGTAAAATAACCTATATTAAGTAGCTATAGGATATAAGATAAGTATATAGGTATATATAAGGTAAATATCTTGCTCTTCTTATAAAGATCCTAGAAGGCAAGCAACTTATAGTTCTTATAGCTGTTAAGTATTAGTAGCATATAGCTACCTACCCTCTAGCCCTAAATCTACTTAACAAAGTGCCCTAGCTAGGCTATACTAATATTGTTTATAGTCTAGCTGTTATCACTAATGTTAAGGGTTAAAGAGGCCTGCTAACGGGTATGCATTCGTCCTAACTACAGAAGCAGAAAGATAGAGAAAGAAAAGAATACGCCTCTTCTTGTATAAGATATATCCTAGTGCTAAGCTAGAAGCTAGTCTCTTAGTAGCCTACGTACTCGTACGTAGGGTCTGTTCTATATATAGTCTTGTATCTAGGGCCTAGCTTATAACAGTACTCCTATCCTTTACTAAAGGTTTTGCTTGCTCGTACGTGAAGGCTGCAAGCTAACGTAACTTAGGGTTGTTAACTTATTGTACGTTCTAGGTCTAGATTTGCGCTAAGCCTCTAATTAGCTAGTTTATTTGTAGTAAAGCTACCTTTACGTACAGCAGCTATTTGTAAGTTGTAATTACCTTAAGTAAAGATAGGCCTAGCATAGGCTGCGTATGTTTGCTCTCCTATATAAGTAGCTCTAGACCTGCCTCTTTCTCTTCTTCCCTTTATACTTTCCTTCTCTTTAACTCTTAACTTCCTTCTCTTTAACTCTTAACTTCCTTTGTCTATATGTTATTATAGCTAATATTAACTGTAGTGTATAGGGTCCTAGTAGCTAGTAGAGTAGTAGTGTAAACTATCTCCAGGCTTCTACTAGTAGTCTTGCAACTAGCACTCTTGCCTAGGCATCTAACTATCTTACTACTATTACACACTAGTTGTTGACTCATACGTCTCCTAGTAGTGTTATTCTAGTTAATATTAGCGTCCTCTAGGGTCCTGCTAACTTTAACTAGTACTATACTGTCTAGTATATCTTAGACCTAGCTGTTGCTAATAAGCTTTACTGCATCTTTGTGTTTGCTCCTGTACGATCTTTGTTCTTATATCTTGTCTCTTGCTAACTTATTGTACAGGTAGACGTTTAGCGTGTTACTAACTTCTTCTTACGTCCTTGTTATTAGTCCCTGTACAATATAGTCTTTAGCACTGGCGTATACAACTATTCTCTAGTTATTGCTTGCGCAACTCTCTATACTTATTAGCTGCTTACCTAGCGTCTGTCTTATCTTAAGGCCTTTGTTATTTACTCCTATAGTACTGTTAACTTTACTAGCTGTACTAATAATTACGCTAGTGCTGTCTGAGAAGAGAAACTATATACTGCCTTCTTCAGCTGCGTATCTATTGCTAGGGAGTAGAACAGGGCTTGCTCTAACTATATCTAGGGTAATACTAGTGCTTGTTGTACCTTCCCTTATTCTTATATAGCTGCTCCTTCTAGGTCTACTTATAGTGCTAATAAAGGTTCTAGTCTTTCTAGACGCTCTATTATTTGTGTCCCTAACAAGTCTAAGGAGCGTATTATTAATCTTAGTAAGTAGGGTTAGGACACTCCTTCTATACTATTACTGTTTACAGCACAAGTAAGGCTCTTCCTCTAATTTCTAGCAAGCCTTCTTGTTAGTAGCTGTATATCTATTGTACGAGCTATCTATCTTTTATAGGCTTTAGTCTTAATAATATTTGCTTCTAGTTCCTAAGTTAGAGCTTTATAGCCTGCCTATTTAACCTAATACTATAGCTATCTATTCTATACGCGTTTGCTAGTAATCTCCTCTACTAGGTACTCTAGGTATTCTTCCTAGTCTTTATCTTGTATAACGACTGCGCCTAGTTGTTTCTCTCTTACTACTTATAAGGGTAGCAGGTTATTTACAGCAAGTCTTATAAGGTCTATATAGTAGGACTTTATCTGCTATAGGATATTAAGTTCTACCTAGTAGGGGTCCTATACGCAGGAGACTTAGAACTTCTAGTTCTTCTAGTCTAGTTTCTTACTTATCCTATTTATCTAGACGTTCTTTAGGTTTAACTAGACCTAGTCTCTAACTTTGTACTTAGGTACTAGTAGTCTCGTACGATTTGCTTAGAGTTCTTGTTGTTGTTAGGAGTAAGTTATAGCTAAAACTGCCTAGTCTACTGCTTACTATAGTGTCTATACAATTACTTAAGCGTAATCCTTTAGGTTTGTAGTATAGTCTATTATATCTCCTTTAGATAGGTTATAAGGCAAGTTAGGCAGGAACAGTATATTTTTAAAGCTATACTACAGGAAGAATAGTAATACTCCTATAGTAGAGTTCGTACAGGTGTTAAGTATAAGCTCTAGTATTAGCGTAAGTATAGCCTAGTTGTCTTATGCTTAGTTTATATACGTACAAGTAACTACTTTAAAATTGCTATTAGCTCTCTCTGTAAGTCTATTAGTCTAGAGGTAGAATACTGTAGAGAGGTTTTGTTATATACCTAAGAGTTTATATACTCCTCCCTAGAGGTTACTAATAAACTAAGTACTTCTATCTAAAGTAATTAATCTTAGGAGCCTATACAGTTAGTATACTTCTTGTATAAATACCTAGGCAATATTGTCTGCTTTAATCTTTTCTAAAGGTACTAGGATTATACCTTTACTAAGTTAGTCCTTTATTACTATAAGGTTTATATAACCTGTAGAGGGTAGGAGGCCTATAATAAAGTCTATAGTTAGGTCCTACTATATACAGCTAGGTACTAGTAGGGGTTGCAAGTACCTATATTTGCTGTCTCTCTAAGGTGTACTCTATTAGCAAATATTGTAATTCTGTATAAAATAGCAATTGTCTTTGCTTATTCCTAGCTAGTACTATATTCTTGTAATTGTACAGTATGTTTCTTCTCTTCTAGGGTATCTAGTCTAAATAGCTAAGTATGCTTATTATATAATCCTAGTATAGATAGGTTTACTATTAGGCACCTATATATAGTTTCTCTACTACAGTTTATTATAGTTTGTTATTATACAATCTCTAAGCAATATAGCTAGTTTCTTAGTAATAGAGTTAAGGGACCTAGCGCTACTCTATACAGCATATTGTATAGCTTAGTAAGTCTTATCTTATTCTGCAGCTTAGTCCTTGTAGCAGGCTATTAAGTTATCTAGGTTAGGTAGTTATAGTAGGTTGTCTAGTAGTATAGAGCCTTCTAGAGTAAGAGTTAGTACTTAGATTAGTATAGTATATGTTAAATCTTGTTAGTAGAATAGCACTAGTATAACAAATTCTCTACTATTTAGTCTTTTATTATCCTCTCCCTTTAGTATGTCCTAGTCTCTCCTTAATAGGGCGTCTGCTTGTATATTATCTTTGCTAGGTTAGTATTATATCTTTATATTGTTAAACTATAACATAATTTAGGCCTATTATACGTGTCTCTTAGTAAGCTTCTATTTCTTAGTAAAGTACTTAAGGTTCTTATAATTAGTAACAACTTCGAATTCCTATACGCTTTATAGTTCTAAGTCCTATTCCTATAAGTAGAATATTACTACAAGGAGTTTTTTGTTATAGATAAGGTAGTTTACTTTAGTAGGTATAAATTTCTAAGAGAGATATGCAACTGTATAAAGGTTACTAGATAGGTCTTCTTAAGATAGTGTAGCCCCTATAGTAAAGCTAGAGGAATTATACTCTACTACAGCTCCCTACTCTAGGTTTAGGGAAGTAAGGACTTTATCTAATAAGAAAGCTTCTTTTAGTGTCTAGAAGGCTTAATCTTATTCTTCTTCCTACTAGAAGGGAATATCCTTTTTAGTAAGTTGTATAAGTAGTTCTAATAGTATAGCAAAGTCCTTAATAAACTTCTAGTAGAAGTTTGTAAATCTAAGGAATCCTCGCACGCCTTTAACTGTAGTAGGCGCTTACTAATCCTAGATAGCTTGTACCTTTTTAGGATCTATTAATGTACCTCTCCTAGCTTCTAGGATAAATCCTAGATACTTTATACGTTGTATGTTAAACTTGTACTTACTAAGCTCTAAGTTTAATCTAGCTTCTTATAGGTATTTAATTACTTATTGTACGTGTTTATAGTATTTTAATAAGGAATCTTTAGTAAAGATTAACATATTGTCTAAGTATACTAAGGTAAAGTTGTCTAGGAACTCTCTTAAGGCCTAGTTAATATACCTCTAGAAGGTACTAGGTGCGTTAGCTAGTCTAAAAGGTGTTACTAGCTATTCGTACAATCTAAATCGTGTGTAGAAAGCAGTTATCTATTCTTGTCCTTTTGTTATCCTAATCTTATAGAAGGTAGCTATAATATCTAGTTTTATATACTAGGTAGCTTGTCTAATTATATTTAAGGTCTCCTTAATTAAAGAGAGAGGGTACCTGTCTTTCTTAGTTAGAGTATTAAGAGCCCTATAGTCTACACAGAATTGTATTCTACCCCCTAGCTTTTGTATAAAGAGTATAGGTAAGGTAGCTAGAGAATTACTAGCTCTAATAAATCCTTTTTCTAGTAAGTCTAGTAGCATACAATATAGGACTAGGAGTTTATCTTAGGATATAGCGTAGAGAGGGCTGTACAGGACTTTAGGAATTTTCCCTTCTACCTTATTTAACTTAATAGTATAGTCTACTGTTAGGCCTTAGTAGGGAGGTAGTTTATTCCCTTCTTCTAGGACAAACAAGTCGGCGTACAGCTGTAGGTAGGTAGGTAATAACTATTTAACCTCCTGTTTAGTTATCTAAGTCTTAGGTTTTAGTGCCTTTTGTATGTCTTTTATATTAGCAGTAAAGACTTAAAGCTTAAGCTCTTTCTTCTAGCTCTTTTATACGTAGTACTAGAAGGTAACTGTAGATACTTAGTAGTAGTCTAGGGGTATAGTTGCTTTAGTGCTTTGTATAGCTAAATTGTACTGTGCTATAGATAGAACTCTATCCTTAGTATTAATTACACTACTAATATCTTCTAACTATGTTTTTCTAAGAATTATATTGTAGTTATATATTAATAGGGTGATAAATGTAGTAATATAGTATTATTATATACCTCTAATATCTAAGGTAAATTCTATAATAGTAGTAATAGTACTTGCCTAGTTATTAACTCCTTCTATAGTTATTAGTGTAATAGGAATATATAGTAAGTGTATTTTCTATACAGACTTCTTATTTACTTAGTAGTAGGTGTAATAGCTATTATTAATTATAGTAGTAGCTAGGAAAGTAGTATTAATAACTATATAAATTAATATTAGTTTTATTATAGCTAGTTAATAGAGTAGTAAATATTTAGACTATATAGACTTAGGAACTTATTATAGAGGCCCTAGCGTATAACTTTTAGCTAGGGCTATTCTTTTCCCTCTTCCTCTAATAATAAGGTGTCCTTAGCTAGTTATATAGCTACTATTTTAGGGGTCCTTAGGGTTAACTTTAGCTTGTTTATACGAGTAGGTAATCTTAAAGAGGCCTTTTCTTACAGTCTTACACTATATAGCCCTTATTACTATACTTTAGGTAAGCTCCTATAGCTCTCCTTTTATATAGTTATTTATCTATACCCTAGTACTCTCTTCTCCTTATATAAGGCTAATAGGCACCTACTATAGGCTGCTATTCTATTTTATTACTATTTCTTTATAGGTTTTCCTAGGAACTTAGGTTGTTGTATATCTAGGTATAGTAGTTATTACTTATAATCCTGTTTACAGCTTTTAAGTTCTCCTAGGTTACCCTAGTGCGCTGTATAAACTGTTTGTACGTCTCTAGTCTAGGGGGTTAGTATCTAGCCTAAGCCCTTAACAGCTTGCTGTTTAGGCTGTTCTTTAGGTAGTTAATCTTCTAAGCGTTGCTTGCTCTATCTAAGGTAGCTTCTTGTAGTTTTAGGTTAAAGTTCTAAATATAGGTTTTAAACTTGTTCTTGCCTTGTTTTATTATACAGAGGTACTTAAGGGCTTTCTCCCTTACTATTAGGTCCTTAAAGAAGGTGTTAAGGTAGGCCTAGACAGTAACTAAAAGTAGTTAAGTAGTTCTATTTATTAAGCCTATTACTATTAGTGTAAGGGCATTAAAGGCTTAACTAGTTATATAAGTAATTATATAGTTAACCTAGTCCTTCTTACTAGGGTATACTAGTTAGTCTCTGTATAGCTTAGCCTGTACTTTTATCTTCTATTAGAGATATTGCTTATATAATCCCTTCTTAAATACTTTTATATTAGGAAGCCTTAGCTCTTTAGCCCTTTAGATAGTATAATCTTAGTAGTTGCTTAAAGGGGTAGGGCTAGAGGAGAGACTTTGTCTAGTTTTTTCTAAGGCATCTATATAGGTGTTGTTAAGTATCCCCCTAAGTTTATTTATCTAGGATTATAACTGTTTATACAGTTGCCTTTCTTGCTTAGCTATTATTTTATCTAAGTTAGCTTTTAGGGATTGTATTATAGCTATTAGCTTGTGTAACGAGTAACTAAGACTAGATTTAGGTAATTAATAAGCACCTATATATAGAGTAAGGCGCTTGTTAATATTAATTAGTAATTTGTTAAGAGATAAAAACAAGCGTGTTATATACATATAAGATATGTAGGTTATATAACCTGCTCTAAGTAAGTACCTAGTCCTTATTTAGGTAGCTCTGCTATAAATCCTAAAGTAAGCAAGTATCCTAGCTACTAATAAGTAGCTTAGTTAATATTGCATGCTATAAGTAAGCTTCTAGCTTATATATCTATTGCTCTAACTTTGCTTATGTATATATAAGATGCTTAGCTTTGCAATACACCCCCTAGGTAATTTAATCCTGTTAAAGAGCCTGTATAAGTCGCTATATTATTCTATAACGCTATTAGATAAGTACTTTGCTTATAGATTAGTAGCTCCTTAAGCAACGCCTTATCCCTTTTATAGTGTTATCTACTCTTCCTTAGTTATTTAGTAGGTAGGGGCTAGGCCCTTATAGGTCCTTAAGCACTTTGTGTCTGTCTCTAATATACGCTGTTGTCTATTATTAGGAGAAGGAGCTCCTAGTTACTATAGAGGTTACTTAAGGGTTGCTTAGGTCCCCTTAAGAGCTCCTTAGTTATCCCTTAGGATAGCTGTAAATAGCTCTAGGGTAGTTGTAACAGGCTTAAAGGTAGCTATAACTAGCTTAAGGGTGTTAATAACTAGCCCTACTTATTAATGCATGTAGCTCTAAGTTAAGCTTAAGAGGCGTAATCTAAAGACTACGTTTTCCTAGTAGGTTGCCTTATTGCTTTTGTTAAGCTGTTAATCTACTACTAGGGTGCTTTTCTTCTTTAATTGTATTAAAATATAACCTATATTATAAATATACTTTATAATATTAGAATTAGCTTCTTAGAGCTCCTAAAGCAGTCTAAATATACTCTATAGTATATTTTAGAGTACTAGGGTGCTCTTAGCTAAGTATTACAGTACGCTATTTATTGCTCTAAGCAACATCTTAGGATATTATATCTAGTTTAGGTAAGTATTTAGAGGAATCTTTAGTTGCTTATCGATGTATTTTAGTATATCTTACCTAACTTACTTAAGTATTTTAGAAGATCTAGAGTTGCTCCTTAGTGTATTTTGCAATGTCTTGCCTAGTATTAAGGAGTATTTTATTGCATCTAGGCTTGCGCGCAGATGTATTTCTAGGCATTTTAGGCTGCTAAAAGGAGTATCCTAAGATATTTAGTATTGCTCTTAAAGGCGTTAGGAAGTATTTAGGCTTCTTAAGAGAGTATATAAAATTAATATAGGTTACTTTAAATATACTATTTCCTATATAGCGTCTATTCTATTATAGACTATTCTAAAGGTGTATTAAGCAAATAGAGTCCTATCTAGAGACTTGCTAGCTTACTTCCCTTAAAAGGAGTATATTATAGGTAGCTATAGTGCTTTTTACTAAGTGTAGGGGTAATTTTATATACTCTTATAAAGAGTATATAAGGGTTTATATACTGTTGAGGATACTCTTTTCTAAGTATTTAAAGATTTAGGGGCTATAACTAACTCTGTTAGAGTACTAATACTCTATTTAAGTTCTAGGTTAAATAGTTCTAAGTATCTCCTAAGTTATCCTGTTGCTTTCTCTAGTTCTAAGAGTAGTTTGTTAAATATTACGTGTATAGCCGCTAGCTTTCTATTCTTAGCAAAAGCTTAGCAAGTAGGTAGGGAGAGGTCTATTAGCTTAAAAGAGTGTTCTAGATTCTTAGATAGAGCTGTCTAGTGCTTTTCTTAGTATTTATTCTATAATCTACTCGCGCTTATCCTAATTAGGCTCTATAGTAGTAAGAGTAAAAGTAAGCTTGCGTGCTACTGCGCTGTAACTATAAGTTAGTGTGTACTATACTTACTTTTACTAGCTTGCGTAGCCTATATATATAAGTTTCTCTAGTTAGTTTCTACTATCTCTAACCTACCTTACTACTATACCTATAAGCATATAGTTTCTAGCTCTTTTTAACTCTAAATTGCCTGCTAGCTGCTTAGTTACACTTATTTTAAGCTTCTAATACTTTCTAGAGTATTAGCAGGCTTTAGCAAGTGTTTGCTGCGTATCTAAGCTGCTAATTTGTTATTTACCTGCGCTTTTTAGAACCTACTAACTGTGTATTAATGTTAGTCTGCTAAAGCCTGCTGCACCTGCACTGCTGCTGCTACCCTTGCTTACTGCGTAGCTCGCTCTTCTGCTAGGCGCTCTGCCTCCCTAGAGGCATCGCCTCGGTCTGCACGCTGCCGTTCTCCCCCCGCGCTGCGCACCCCTGAGGGCAGCCCTCCCCTGCTGTACGACCTGCTACGCGCCTTGCCTATGCCTATGCCTACGCCTGCAGCTGCGTCTACGGCTGCGCCTGCGGCTGTGTCTGTAGCTGCGCCTGTGCCTAATTCTACTACTACTACTACTACTACTGCTACTACTCCTGCTCCTGCTCCTGCTCCTGCTCCTGCTTCTGCTTTGCTAGCTGTGCTCTCGCCTGCGCAGCTCGCCGCTCTCTTGCCAGCCTAGCTAGTCAGCCTTGTCTCCGCCGTGCTGCCCCCTGCCGCTCCCGCCCCCGCCCTAGCCGCTCGCCCTCGCGCCGCTGCTAGGGCCTGTTGCGAGCTCTCTAAGGACGAGTACCTAGATATAGGCCCTTGCTGCGCTGTGCCTTGCGTCTGCTGCGTCTCTACGCTACTAGAGAGTAGCAGCGCTAGCTAGTGCTGCAACGTCCTTTAGGGTAGTTGTAGTATGCGCTGCTAGCGCTGCTTCTACAGCTACTCCTATAAGGAGTTGTAAGTATTATCCTTATCTTTAAGTTTATAAGTAGTATAGTAACTGCTTGTCTTAGGCCTGCTATCCTCTACCCCTTTAGTATTACTCTTGCTAACGCTCTACTTAAGTCTAGCAGTGTTACTAACTCTGTAAGTAATTAGCTCTTTTCTATTTTAACTTATACTAACAAGCGTGTAGGCTGTAACCTGCCTGCGCACTAGCTTCTAGGTAGTATAGGAGTTATTCCCTAGGGGAGTAGTAACCCCTTAGGGGCATCTCTAGCTGCCTAGAGCTGTTTGTTCTAGGGTGTGTTGCTCTTTTCCTTTGTTCTCTATACTTCTGCCTGCCCTATAGCAGCATAAGCTGCTCTCTCTTATTTTTATTTTATAGTTTAATAGGACTTACTCTTTATTCTTTTCTTTTCTTATAGTTTATAATAAGGTGCTCTTGTTTCTTTTGTTTATAACGTGAGTGTATAGCGAGTCGGACAGCTAAGCGAGTTAGACACCCTAACAAGCTCTCAGGCCTACTAACTCTAAAATCACAATGGATCAACCACTTAACCTTGAATCGCTTCCAAAAAAAGATAGGATTAAGCTTGCACTCTAAGCAACAAAGGAACCTCAAAATCTTAGCGTGCGACGCGCTGCTGTAGTCTACAACGTGCTGAAATCAACTCTCTATAACTAACGCGCCGGGAAGTAGTTGACATGCGATACCTACCCTAAGTTATTAGCTTTGACTAAGGCAGAAGAGCAGACGCTTGTGCAGTATATAAAGAAGCTTAACGCGTAAGGGCTTGCCCTAATGCTTTATTAGGTTAAAGATATAGCTAATTAACTGCGCGCTGCACGCAATGCAGACCCTGTTAGCCCCTGATAGGCTTTAAACTTTGTTAAACGCGAGCCTAGACTCAAATTGCGTATAACTTGACAGAGGGATCGCTAGAGAGTCCTCTGCAGCGATCTAGACGTTATTAGGCCCTAGTTTAACCTAGTACAGAATGTTAAAGCTAAGTACGGCATCTAGGACGAAGATACCTATAACTTTAACGAGACTAGCTTCACTATAGGCATTGGAAACTGCGTTAAAGTAGTCACTGCGTTAGAGAGACGCTCTGAGCCTATTAGGGTCCAGCAGGGAGACTGTAAGTAGGTAACTTTAATCACTACGATTAACGCGATAGGCTAGGCAATTGCACCCTACTTTATCTTTAAAGCAAAGACCTATAATAAGTCCTAGTACCTAGATCTAAAGCCCTAATAGCATATTAGGGTTAGCAATAATAGCTAGACTACGAACAATATTAGAGTAGCCTGGCTAAGGCACTTTGTTAAGTAGATTAAGGACTAAAGGGTAGGTAGCTACATACTGCTAATAATTAATAGCTACGAGAGCTATAAGTTGCTTACCTTCTAGGATCTTTGCAAGGAGAACAAGATAATTACCCTCTGCATGCCTGCGTACTTATCTTATATCCTTTAGCTACTTAACGTAGGTTGTTTTGCCCCCTTAAAGCGGGCATATAGCTAGGAGATTAGAGTCTTAGCGCTAGACTATATTAGCTAGATTAACAAAAAAGCCTTTATCGTAACCTTTGCAAAAGTATTTAATAAGGCGTTTTTAAAGGCAAATATCCTCTTAAGCTTAAAAGCAACTAGCTTAGTGCCTAATAACCTATTAGTAGTACTATTAAAGCTTAATGTCAAGGTTCGCACGCTAATACCGCCTCTCTTAGAGGTTCCCTAATAGAACCCTAAGACGCCTACTAACGCTAATAAGATAGAGGTTTAATTAACGCTGCTTCGCGATCGTATTTAAAGGCACTAAGGATCGTTACTAACTCTAATAGTAGAGATCGTTGATTAGCTGCAGAGAGGCACGGCAATGCTACTGCATAGGCAGACATTACTAGTAGCCCGAGTGCTGCAGCTTAAAGCGTCGAACAAGGCTGCTTCTAAGCACAAATCACGCAAAAGAAAGCGGATCTAGAAGGGTAGAGACCTATTAAAGGAAGAGGCAGAGGACTTAATCGCCTAATGCAACGTTAGGGCGCAGATTAAGGGGGAGACGCGTAAGGGTAGGGCTTGAATAGGTACAGGCAAGAGGGGTAAAAGGCACTGTAAGCGCTGTAACAAGACTAGGCACAACTCGCGCACGTGTAAGAAAGATGTAGTAGACGTTAGCAATTAATAATATCTACTACAGGTTGCAATACAATATTATAGTGTTAAGCAATTGCAGGTAGTAGGCCTAATACCTTGTTAGGGTGTCCAACTCGCTTAGCTGTCTGACTTACTATATACTTACGTTATCTATTACCTACTTACTCTTATTATAATATTAATATACTAGTAACTTGCTTAAAACTATCTTCTTATCTATACTTATATTATAGAGGTTAAGGTAAGCTAAGAAGTATTTATATACTTGCCTAGGCAGTACTTTTATAAGCCTATTAGCTAGCATGTCTGCTATTAGGAGATAGGTAACTCTAAAGGTGCCCTTAGCGTACTCTTGCTTTAACTATATATCCTAAATATTAATATAGCGCAGCTTAGTAGTAATTTACTTACTCTCTACTATAACTAGCCTAATTATTTGCTAATTATTGCAGAAGATCTCCTAAGCTGCTCCTAAGTCTAGTTAGAGTTTGTAGAGGAAATACTTTAGAGCTATACTTTCTTTTACTATATACTCTAATATAAGTAGCTTAGCTTTTATTGTTAAATTTATAATAGTTACTTACCTTGCTACTTTCTATATAATTAGGCCTCTAAAGAGTTGTATAATATAGCCTTAAGATAATTAGCAAGACTTAGTATTATCTATAAAGGAAGTATTACTGTATATAAGCAGCTATACGCCTTTATATCTACTATATCTTATCCCTAGGTACTTAGTTTAGAATAAGTATGCTATTACTTAATTAGCTACTCGAAAATAAGCAGGTCCTAGGTTAGTTAGGAACTGTAATAGTTAGGAAGCTATAAACGTAATATTAGGCTAGATTATAATTATAGTATATAATATTAATCCTACCCTCTCTTAATATACTCTAATTTCTATTTTTAAAGCTTCTCTACTATGCTTAAGCAGCTCCTCCCTTAGTAGGGGAACTTTTAGGAAAGTCCCTTGCTTGCTAATCTTAAATTTTGCTGCGAGCTTGTTAATATATGCGTTGTGCTTAAGTGTAATAGTCTAAGTAGATTAATTATATATTATTTGTATGCCTAGGAACTATTCTGCAGCTCCTTAGTTCTAAAGGCAATACTTCTATATTAACAAGCTTATTAGATAGTCTTTAGCAGCTTAATTATCTTTATAGTAGGCTAGCAGTATATTATCTATATAAAAGAGCAGCACAATACACCTTTTAGCGTTAAAGAAGAGGCATAGCTCTTCTTTTAATACCTCTAAACCGAGCTTTGTAAGCATAGTAGACAGCTCTTTGTACTATAGTATTAGAGAGTCTTATAGCCTATAGAGTACTTAAAGGAGCAGAACTACTGTATCTAGTTTATAGAATCTATCTAGTAGCTTGCAGAGCACCTAGGCCTGTCCTTTATAGCTTGTGTTTAGGAATACTCCTTCTATATTATATTAACGAAGCTTAAGATCGAATTAAGCGTATATAGCTACTATAGTACAGAATAAGTAGGCAGTAAGTATTATAACGTAGGTTAACTCTATTAAATCTTTTACTTAAAGGTTACTGCGTACGTATATCTAAGCTTTGTATTTTACAAAGAAGCTATCCTAGTTAAACTTATATATAAACACCTATTTAAGAGGCAGAGCCCTAGGCTAGTCGCTCTTTTAAGCAACCTCTTTCTAGATGTTCTTTAAACGAAGCGTGTTAATCTCCTTCTAGCAAGCTTAGTAAAAAAGAGTACCTAATAGGTAGTGCAACAGCTCCTTCTATTTAGAAGGGGGGTTTAGGAGATTATTATAGTATAAACATTACTGCTCTACCTTAGGTCCTGCCTTAAGTATAGAGGCAGCTATAACTATATATATAGTAAGCAGCTCTCTTCTGCTGCTCTCTAGTCTATTTGCTTGCTTAAACAGTAGTCTAAGCAGCTATAAGTACTCTGTTTACTATACTGTATATATTAGTAAGTACTAGGCTGCTCCTTTATTAGCAAGTTTACTTTACTCCCTTTCTTAGATCCTGTAGCTTAATCTTAAGGCAGGGCCCTAGTTTCTTTATTAGTAGGTGCGTCTACTAAGTAGCTCAAACACTCTATTATTCGTCCTCTTAGAAGGTATTAGGACAATTAGTAAGCATAGCCTTCTTATTCTTACTAGATTATTAAGATCCTAAGTAGCTTCTAGTATACTCTCTTTATTAACAGTTAAGTGTACTTCCTATAAGCTACTAGCGTACTCTCTTTAAGCCTCCCTAACTATACTAAGTTGCTTAGGCTTAGGTGTTCTATTAGGGGTAAGCAGTCCTGTTCCTAATTGTCCTGCGCTATTCTCCTGCAGCTTGTTAGCTAAACTAGTTGCGCGTGCAGGTGTTTCTGCAGTAGCTCTATTGTTGTCAGACTAGCTATCTAGCAACACTAGTTCTAGAGCAGTTCTACCCCTAAGGTGTTGCTTAGTAGACAAATTAAGCAATAGGTCCTACTTGCTAAAGGGGAGCTCTATTGCTTCTCCTCTTTTAATAATATCTCTAGGTTCGTGCAGGAGCTCTGCGAGCGTACTGGCCTTAGCTACTAGAATTGCCTTAGGTTCTCTATTGCCTAAGTAGAAGAGCTCCTTGTTAAAGGTAATATTGCGTGTTGTAATAACCTAGTTTAGCTAGGGTACCTATATATAGTATATATTAGAAGCTTAATAGCCTACTAAATAACCTATATAGCCCTAGGGCATAACTTTAAAGCCCCTCTTATTACGCCTAGCTGCTTGTTCTCTGTTTAAAGGGTACGTGTAGTATCTATAAGCGTGTAGCCTGCTCTAATTAGGTCTTAGATTAGCTGTTACCTCTCTAATTAGCTCTAGTTAGTACTACCTAAAGTATTAGCAGAACTAGTAGTCTAGAGTTTTATTAGGGCTGCGCAGCCTGTTAGCATGTAATAGGCTTATATTATAGAGCTACGCTGAAGCCTCTACTACTTCTATCTAGAGTTTCTAGGGCAGGTTTGCCCTGCTTACTATTTTAATTAACTTAGTGATTAGCTCTTAACCTGCTCGTTCTAGGCCTCTGTTTAGTTTGTAAGTGTAGGGAGGCTCAGCTTCTATATCTATGCCTTTGTTAAGCACCTACAGCTAGTACTAGCTGCTCCTATACTATAGTAGAGTTGTAGTGTTGTTGTCTTATATAATTTTAGCAATGCAGAGCCTGTACTAGGTACGTACCTAGCTTAAAAAGCTAGATATTTTACAGAGTAGCTTAGTTACTGTTTTTGCTTTTAGATTAAAGACAAAGAGCTTCCTACTAAAGTACTCTTTAATTACTATTATCTAAAGCTTGCTACTACAACCTAGCAGCGTATTAAACAGATCCTATCCTATTCTCTAGAAGGGGCAACCTGCTTATTCTTGTTTCCTATAAGATACTACCTAGCTTGTATGTATTATTATATAGTGTTTACAAGCTTTGTAAGGGATTTCTATAATCTTTACGCCTCTAGCGCTCTTTACTAAGCTTTCTAGTGCCTCTAGTCTAAGGTAGCCTGCTTAAGCATGCTATAGCTCTGCTAATAAGCTATATAGGTTTAATGCATATAATTATTTCCTTATAGAGTTAATATAGAGCAGCCTATAGATAGAAAAAGGCTTATATTTAAAGAAAGTTAGGTTAAACTTGCGCTGTAGGGTAGTAACTACTATACTCTTATTAAGCTCCTTAAGGTATCCTACGCAAAGTAATAAATCTAGACCTAAGTACTAAAGACCTTTTTTATTTAATTAAGCTTCTAATATAACGTGAGTGCATAGCGAGTAGGCTGGCTAGGCAAGTAGGCCGCCCTAACAATCTATTAGGCCTACTACCTGTAATTACTTAACACTATAATATTGTATTGCAACCTGCAGTAGATATTATTAATTACTAACCTCTACTACATCTTTCTTACATATGCGCAAATTGTGACCAGTCTCTCTGCAGAGCCTACAGTGCCTTTTACCCCTCTTGCCTGCACCTATTTAAACTCTACCCTTACGTGTCTCCCCCTTAACCTGCGCCCTAATATTGTATTAGGTAATTAAGTCCTCTGCCTCTTCCTTTAATAGGTCTCTACCCTTCTGAATACGCTTCCTTTTGCGCGATTTGTGCTTAGAAGCAGCCTTGTTTAACGCTTCAAGCTACAGCACTCAGGCTGCTAACAACGTCTGCCTATGCAGCAGCATTGTAGTGCCTTTCTGCAGCTGATTAACAATCTTAACTATTAGAGTTAGTAATAATCCTTAGTGCCTTTAAATACAATCGCGAAGCAGCGTTGATTAAGCCTCTATCTTATTAGCGTTAGTAGGTGTCTTAGGGTTCTATTAGGGCTCTGCTAAGAGAGGCAGTAATAGCGTACGAGGCTTTACGTTAAGCTTTAATAGCACTACTAATAGGTTACTAGGTACTAAGCTAGTTACTCTAAAGCTTAAGAGGATATTTGCCTTTAAAAATGCCTTCTTAAATACCTCCCTAAGGGTTGCAATAAAGGCTTTCTTGTCAATCTAGCTAATATAGTTAAGCGCTAAGACTCTAATCTCCTTGCTATATACCTACTTTAAGGGGGCAAAACAACCTATATTAAGTAGCTGTAGGATGTATAATAAGTAAGGAGGTATATATAGGGTAATTATCTTGTTCTCCTTGCAAAGATCCTAGAAGGCAAGCGACTTGTAGCTCTTATAGCCGTTAAGTATTAGTAGCATATAGCTACCTACCCTTTAGCCCTAAATCTGCTTAATAAAGTGCCTTAGCTAGGCTATACTAATATTGTTTATAGTCTAGCTATTGTTACTAACCCTAATGTGCTATTAGGGCTTTAGATTAGGGTACTAAGACTTGTCATAGTTCTTTGCTTTAAAGACAAGGTAGGGCGTAATTGCCTAGCCTATTGCGTTAATTGTAGCAATTAACGTTACCTACTTACGGTCTCCCTACTGGACCCTAATAGGCTTAGTGCGTCTCTCTAATGCAGTAACTACTTTAACGCAGTTTCTAATGCCTATAGTAAAGCCAGTCTCGTTAAAGTTGTAGGTATCTTCGTCCTAGATGCTATACTTAGCCTTAACGTTCTGTACTAGGTTAAACTAGGGCCTAATAATAGCTAGGTCGCTGCAGAGGACTCTCTAGTAATCCCTCTGTTAAGTTATACGCAATTTAAGTCTAGGTTCTTGTTTAATAAAGTTTAAAGCCTATTGCAGGCTAACAGGGTCTACGTTGTGTGTAGCATATAGTTGATTAGCTATATCTTTAACATAACAGAGTGTTAGGGCAAGTCCTTGTGCGTTAAGCTTCTTTATACACTGCACAAGCGCCTGCTCTTCTGCCTTAGTTAGAGCTAATAACTTTAGGTAGGTATTGCGTGTTAACTGCGTTCTAGCGCGTTGCTGTTAGAGTGTTGCTTTTAGCATATTGTAGACAATAGCAGCGCGTTGCACGCTTAGCTCTTGCAGTTTTTTAATTGCTTAAAGTGCAAGGTTAATCCTCTCTTCTTTTAAAAGCGATTCAAAGTCTAGTAGTTGATCTATTAAGGTTTAAAGGTTAGTAGGCCTGATGGATTGTTGGGGCGGCCTACTCGCCTAGCCAGCCTACTTGCTATGCACTTACGTTAATATTAATATAGAACCCTTCTATAACTATAATATCCTTAAGGAGTAGGTCTTCTATATTCTTACTACTCTTTCCGTGCAGTGCGTTCTTAAATAACTAAGCTCCTTAGCTAGAGTTAGGTAAGGCTTAAGTTCCTGCCTTAATAGTTTTGCTTCTGTCTAAGGGTCTAAAGCTACCTAGTATAAGTAGCTCTGAGCTGTTTATAAGGTGCGTAGCTGCTCTATTATCTAGGATTATACTGTTTAAGAGCAGGTAAGAGTTAAAGTCTATTATATTATAGACTCTAAGTATCTTCTTATCTAGGGCTAGTTCTATTAGCTTTAGGTCTATAAGAGCAGCCTAGATGTTACTAGGGTACTTAACGTATCTTCCTGTCTTGTTAGCCTTAGCGTTAGAAGACCTTAATAATAGAGCTTTTAATACTTATCCCTGTTGCTCTACTACCTACTTTACTTCCTTCTATTCTTTCTAACTAAGCTACTAGAGAATATCTGAGCAGTGCTTGCTAGTTAGATTATATAGTAGGTTGCTTAAACTAGTTATAGCTAACTTAAGAGCTTAACACTCTATTAGCTTCTAACTATAAGTATTTTTCCCTCTTCTATATAGGCATAGGTGTTGCTTGCTCTTAGAGCTAGTCCCTTTTGCTAGAGAAGCTTTATTTAGAGCGTCTGATCGTCCTCTAAATATAGCGAATACCCTAGGGTTATCCTTTCCTGCCCTTATAGAGTGCTTATATAGTAGAGTAGAGAATACCTTGCTTACTTAATTAAGCGTATTAGAGGGGAGCTCTAGAGCGCTTACTTAGATAATCTGTTAATATATTAAGCAGCCCTACTCTAGTACAATCTTATATAATTTTACGTCTAAGAAGTCTTGTATAGCTAGCTCTCCTTCTACTTCTACAAGGCTAAGAGCTTTTGTACGTATGTAGAGATACTCCTATTTTCTAAACTACTCTGTTAGAGCGGCTCGTCTATACCTAGTAGACGTAAGATATTGTCTGTACTTAGCTCACACAAGGTTGTTTACGCTGCTTATTAGTAGGGCAAGCTTATTCCTTAGCCCTTAGATAAGCGCCTGTAGAGAGCTCTTCTTAGCTAGAATAAGCTTTATTATTATTAACAAGATAATCTCTAGAGCTACTATAGCTCTAACCTAGGTTAATAGTAACTTAATATTATTTTAAGCTTCTTGCTATCTGCAGCATTATTCTTTATACTAGGCAAGTTCTTCCTTGTAATCTGTATTAGAGGTGCTTAAGGGAAGGTATAAGAGCTGTTCAGCCCTAGTTAGGTTGCTTAGAATTTCCTCGTCTTTTTTTAGCCTAGTTAGTCTAATTAGAGCATCTGAACAGAAATTCAGAGCATCTAGCTTATCTAGGTTAACTAGTCTCTATACTCTAAGCATCTAAGCGTGCTAGATAAACTAGGTGTACTATTAGAGCTAGTTGTTCCTTCCCTGTAGTTAATACTTGCTTGCAGCTAATAGAGTCCCTCCTGTAAGTAGGGAAAGCTCTATTCAAGCAGTTAATATTTATTAGGAAGCTTTCTTATTAGTAGTAGAATCTAATTAGAGTAGATAAGCTTAGTCTAAATTACTCTATAACTAAGTACGTAGGAAGAAATACTGCTTCTTAGAAAGCTAGGCTTATAACTGTAATAAGTAACTAAGACTAGATTTAGGTAATTAATAAGCACCTTTATATAGAGTAAGGCGCTTGTTAATATTAATTAGTAATTTGTTAAGAGATAAAAACAAGCGTATTATATATATATAAGATATATAGGTTATATAACCTACTCTAAGCAAGCACTTAGTCCTAATTTAGGTAGCTCTGCTATAAATCCTAAAGTGAGTAAGTATCCTAGCTACTAATAAGTGGCTTGGTTAATGTTGCACGCTATAGGTGAGCTTCTAGCTTATATATCTATTGCTCTAACCGTGCTCGTATATATATAAGATGCTTAGCTTTGCGACAGTTACTATATTAAGACCCCTATAATCTATATAAAAGAAGAGTGTGCTATCCTTTTTTAGGATAAAGAGGATAGAGGCTCCTGTAGGACTAGTACTATATTATATCTAACTATTTTAGAGAGCCTATTCTAGGTATTTATAGAGTAGCTTAAGCTTATATAAGGAGAAGTTATAAAGTAGTCTGTAAAGTAGTTCTTTACCCTCTATAAGCAGAATTAAGTAATCTAATATCTTAAACTAAGGGGGAGTAGCAGCTGCTGCTTTATTAAATATATCTATATATTTATATATATTATAGGCTAGGCCCTAGATACAAGACTACATACAGAGCAGACCCTACGTACGAGCACGTAAGCTACTAAGAGACTAGCTTCTAGCTTAGCACTAGGATACATCTTGTACGAGAAGAGGCGTATCCTTTCTTTTCTCTATCTTTCTGCTTCTGTAGTTAGGACGAATGCATACTCGTTAGCAGGCCTCTTTAACCCTTAATATAAGTAGAAAGATTACAAATAACACTTTGCGATAAGCCTTTATATATACAACTATAGAAGGAGAACTATTATACTAGCTACTAGGCAGCTAAGCAATGTATAAACAGTAGATATAGCAGCAGCATCTGTATAAGCAATAGCAAGACCTATTGCGCAACCTATTAGTAGATAAGCTAATAGCTATAATACAATCCCTAAAGGCTAACTTAGATAAAATAATAGCTAAGCAAGAAAGGTAACTGTATAAACAGTTATAATCCTAGATAAATAAACTTAGGGGGATGCTTAATAACACCTGTACAGATGCCTTAGAAAAAACTAGACAAAGTCTCTCCTCTAGCCCTACCCCTTTAAGCAACTACTAAGATTACACTGTCTAAAGGGCTAAAAAGCTAAGGCTTCCTAATGTAGAAGTATTTAAGAAGGGATTACATAAGCAATATCTCTAATAGAAGATAAAAGTATAGGCTAAGCTATACAGAGACTAACTAGCATACCCTAGTAAGAAGGACTAGGTTAACTACGTAATTACTTATACAACTAGTTAAGCCTTTAACGCCCTTATACTAATAGTAACAGGCTTAATAAACAGAACTACTTAACTACTTTTAGTTACTGTCTAGGCCTACCTTAATAACTTCTTTAAGGACCTAATAGTAAGGGAGAAAGCCCTTAAGTACCTCTATACAACAAAACAAGGCAAGAACGAGTTTAATACCTACGTTTAGAACTTTAACTTAAAACTATAAGAAGCTGCCTTAGATAGAGTAAGTAATGCTTAGAAGATTAACTACCTTAAGAACAGCCTAAACAGCAAGCTGTTAAGGGCTTAGGCTAGATACTAACCCCCTAGACTAGAGACGTATAAACAGTTTGTATAGCGCGCTAGGGTAACCTAGGAGAACTTAAAAGCTATAAATAGGATTATAAGTAATAACTATTATACCTAGACATATAATAACCTAAGTTCCTAGGAAAACCTACAAAGAAATAGTAATAAAATAGAATAGCAGCCTATAGTAGGCGCCTATTAGCCTTGTATAAGGAGAAGAGAGTACTAGGGCACAGACAAAGAACTACGTAAAAGAAGAGCTATAGGAGCCTGCCTAAAGTGTAGCAATAAGGGCTATATAGTGCGAGACTGCAAGAAAAAGGCCTCTTTAAGATTACCTACTTATATAAATAAGCTAAAGTTAACCCTAAGGACTCCTAAGATAGCAGCTATATAACTAGCTAAGGACACCTTATTATTAGAGGAAGAGGGAAAAGAATAGCCCTAGCTAAAAGTTATATACTAGGGCCTCTGTAACAAGTTCCTAAGTCTATATAGTTTAAACGTTTACTACTCTACTAACTAGCTGCAATAAAACTAATATTAATTTATACAGTTATTAATGCTACTTTCCTAGCTACTGCTATAATTAATAATAGTTATTGCACCTACTGCCTAGTAAATAAGAAGTCTATATAGAAGATAAACTTACTATATATTCCTATTACACTAATAACTATAGAGGGAGTTAATAACTAGACAAGCACTATTACTACTATTACAGAATTTACCTTAGACGTTAGAGGTGTATAATAACACTGTGTTGCTGTATATATTACCCTATTAACGTACGACTACGATATAATTCTTAGAAAAACATAGTTAGAAGATATTAGTAGTGTAATTAATACTAAGGACAGAGTCCTATCTATAGTATAGTATAATATAGCCGTACAAAGCACTAAAGCAACTACACCCCTAGACTACTACTAAGTATCTATAGTTACCTTCTAGTACTATATATAAAAGAGCTAGAAGAAAGAGCTTAAGCTTTAAGTCTTTGCTGCTAACATAAAAGATATATAAAAGGCACTGAAACCTAAGACTTAGATAACTAAATAGGAGGTTAAATAGTTATTACCTACCTACCTACAGCTGTATACTAACTTGTTTATCCTAGAAGAAGGGAATAAACTACCTCCCTACTAAGGCCTAACAGTAGACTATACTATTTAGTTAAATAAGGTAGAAGGGAAAATTCCTAAAGTCCTGTACAGCCCTCTCTATGCTATATCCTAAGATAAACTCCTAGTCCTATATCGTACGCTACTAGACTTACTAGAAAAAGGATTTATTAGAGCTAGCAATTCTCTAGCTACCTTACCTATACTCTTTATACGAAAGCTAGGGGGCAGATTACGATTCTGTGTAGACTATAGGGCTCTTAATACCCTAACTAAGAAAGACAGGTACCCTCTCCCTTTAATTAAGGAGACCTTAAATATAATTAGACAAGCTACCTAGTATATAAAACTAGATATTATAGCTACCTTCTATAAGATTAGGATAATAGAAGGATAAGAATAGATAACTGCTTTCTGTACACGATTTAGATCGTACGAGTGGCTAGTAACACCTTTTAGACTAGCTAACACACCTAGTACCTTCTAGAGGTATATTAACTAGGCGTTAAGAGAGTTCCTAGACAACTTTGCCTCAGCATACTTAGACAACGTGTTAATCTTTACTAAAGGTTCCTTACAAAAACACTATAAACACGTACGACAAGTAATTAAACGCCTATAAGAAGCTGGGTTAAACTTAGAGCTTAGCAAGTGCGAGTTCAACATGCAATATACGAAGTATCTAGGATTTATCCTAGAAGCTAGGAAAGGTACATTAATAGATCCTGAAAAGGTACAAGCTATCTAGGATTAGTAAGCGCCTACTACAGTTAAAGGTGTGCAAGGATTCCTTAGATTTGCAAACTTCTACTAGAAGTTTATTAAGGACTTTGCTGTACTATTAGAACTGCTTATACAACTTACTAAAAAGGATATTCCCTTCTAGTAGGAAGAAGAACAAGATTAAGCCTTCTAGACACTAAAAGAAGCTTTCTTATTAGATAAAGTACTTACTTCCCTAAACCTAGAGTAGGGAGCTATAGTAGAGTATAATTCCTCTAGCTTTGCTATAAGGGCTATACTATCTTAAGAAGACCTATCTAGTAACCTTTATACAATTATATACCTCTCTTAGAAATTTATACCTGCTAAAGCAAACTACCCTATCTATAACAAAGAACTCCTTGTAGTAATATTCTGCTTACAGGAATAGGACTTAGAACTATAAAGCGTATAGGAATTTGAAGTTGTTACTAATTATAAGAACCTTAAGTACTTTACTAAGAAATAGAAGCTTACTAAGAGATACGTATAATAGGCCTAAATTATATTATAGTTTAACAATATAAAGATATAATACTAACCTAGTAAAGATAATATATAAGCAAACGCCCTATTAAGGAGAGACTAGGACATACTAAAGGGAGAGGATAATAAAAGACTAACTAGTAGAAAGTTTATTATACTAGTGCTATTCTATTAATAAGACTTAACGTATACTATACTAATCTAACTACTAACCCTAACTCTAGAAGGCTCTATACTGCTAGATAACCTACTATAACTACCTTACCTAAACGACTTAATAGCCTGCTACTAGGACTAAGCTGTAGAATAAGATAAGACTTACTAAGCTGTATAATATGCTATATAGAGTAGTACTAGTTCCCTTAACTCTATTACTAAGAAACTAGCTGTATTACTTAGAGATTGTATAATAACAAACTACAATAAACTATAGTAGAGAAACTGTACGTAGGTGCCTAATAGTAAACCTATCTATACTAAGATTATATAATAAGCACACTTAGCTATTTAGACTAGACACCCTAGAAGAGAAGAAACGTACTGTACAATTGCAAGAATATAGTACTAGCTAGGAATAAGCGAAGACAATTACTGTTTTGTACAGAATTATAATATTTGCTAATAGAGCACACCTTAGAGAGACAGCAAATATAGGTACTTGCAACCCCTGCTAGTACCTAGCTGTATGTAGCAGGACCTAACTATAGACTTTATTATAGGCCTCCTACTCTCTATAGGTTATATAAACCTTATAGTAATAAAGGACTAACTTAGTAAAGGTACAATCCTAGTACCTTTAGAAAAGATTAAAGCAGACGACGTTGCCTAGGCATTCGTACAAGAAGTATACTAACTGCATAGGCTCCTAAGATTAATTACTTTAGACAGAGGTACCTAGTTTGTTAGTAACCTCTAGGGTAGAGTGTGTAAACTCTTAGGTATATAACAAAACCTCTCTACAGTATTCTACCCCTAGACTAATAGACTTACAGAGAGAGCTAATAGTAATATTAAAGTAGTTGCTTATATATACGTAAACTAAGTATAAGATAACTAGCCTACACTTATACTAATATTAGAGCTTATACTTAACACCTGTATAAACTCTACTATAGGAGTATTACTATTCTTCCTATAATATAGCTTTAAAAATATACTGTTCCTGCCTAACTTGCCTTATAACCTATCTAAAGGAGATGTAATAGACTATACTACAAACCTAAAGGATCGCGCTTAAGTAATTATACAGACACTACGGTAAGCAGCAGACTAGGCAGTTTTAGCTATAACTTACTCCTAACAACAACAAGAAGCCTAAGCAAATCGTACAAGACTGCCAGCACCTAAGTACAAAGTTAGAGACTAGGTCTAGTTGAACCTAAAGAACGTCTAGACAAATAGGACAAGCAAGAAACTAGACTAGAAGAACTAGAAGTTCTAAGTCTCCCGCGTACAGGACCCCTACTAGGTAGAACTTGATATCCTATAGCAGATAAAGTCCTACTATATAGACCTGATAAGACCTGCTGCAAATAACCTGCTACCCTTATAAGTAGTAAGAGAGAAACAACTAGGCGCAGTTGTTATACAAGATAAAGACCAGGAAGAACACCTAGAGTACCTAGTAGAGGAGATTACTAGTAAACGCGTACGGAACAGATAGCTACAGTATTAGGTTAAATAGGCAGGCTATAAAGCTCTAACTTAGGAGCTAGAAGCAAATGTTATTAAGACTAAAGCCTATAAAAGATAGATAGCTCGTACGATAAGTATACAGCTACTAACAGGAAGGCTTACTAGAAATTAGAGGAAGAACCTTACTAGTGCTGCAAACAGCAATAGTACAGAAGGAGTGTCCTAACCCTACTTACTAAGATTAACAATACGCTCCTTAGACTTGTTAGGGACACGAATAATAGAGTATCTAGATAGACTAGAACCCTTGTTAGTACTATAAGTAGACCTAGAAGGAGCAGCCGTATAAGAACAAGGGAAGGTGTAATAAGCACTAGCGTTACCCTAGATACAGTTAGAGCAAGCCCTGTTCTACTCCCTAGCAATAGACACGCAGCCGAAGAAGGCAGTGAATAGCTTCTCCCCTCAGACAGCACTAGCGCAATTGTTAGTACAGCTAGTAAGGTTAACAGCGCCACGGAAGTGAATAACGAAGGCCTTAAGATAAGACAGACGCTAGGTAAGCAGCTAATAAGTATAGAGAGTTGCATAAGCAATAACTAGAGAATAGTTACAGACGCTAGTGCTAAAGACTGTATTATATAGGGACTAATAATAAGGACGTAAGAAGAAGTTAGTAATATACTAAACGTCTACCTATATAATAAGTTAGCAAGAAATAAGACGTAAGGACAAAGATTGTACAGGAGTAAACATAAAGATACAGTAAAGCTTGTTAGTAACAGCTAGGTCTAAGATATACTAGACAGTATAGTGCTAGCTAAAGTTAGCAGGACCCTAGGGGATGCTAATATTAACTAGAATAACACTACTAGGAGACGTACGAGTTAATAACTAGTGTGCAATAGTAGTAAGATAGTTAGACGCCTAGGCAAGAGTGCTAGTTGCGAGACTACTAGTAGAAGCCTAGAGATGGTTTATACTACTACCCTGCTAGCTACTAGGACCCTACACACTACAGTTAATATTAGCTATAATAACGTACAGACAAAGGAAGTTAAGAGTTAAAGAGAAGGAAAGTGTAGAGGGAAGAAGAGAAAGAGGCAGGTCTAGAGCTACTTATATAGGAGAGTAAATGCGCACAGCCTGTGCTAGGCCTACCTTTACTTAAGGTAATTATAACTTATAAATAGCTGTTATATGTAAAGGTAGCTTTACTACAAATAAACTAGCTAATTAGAGGCTTAGCGTAAATCCGGACCTAGAACGTATAATAAGTTAACAACCCTAAGTTACGTCAGCTTGTAGCCTTCACGTACGAGCAAGCAAAACCTTTAGTGAAGGAGGGGAGTACTGTTATAGGCTAGGCCCTAGATATAAGACTATATATAGAGCGGACCCTACGTACAAGCACGTAAGCTACTAAGAGACTAGCTTCTAGCTTAGCACTAGGATATATCTTGTACGAGAAGAGGTGTATCCTTTCTTTTCTCTATCTTTCTGCTTCTATAGTTAGGACGAATGCATACTCGTTAGCAGGCCTCTTTAACCCTTAACAATATATTATATCTAGTATGTATATATTATACGCTATATATACTTTATAGATATAGGTATTATACTCTAAGTTTATACTAATAGACTATAATACTCTAAAGAGTTAGGGTTTATCCTATAGGTATTCTTTTTCTAATTACTCTATAGTAACTAGTTAGATACTAGCTATAGTATAGCTCTAACGCTATATTTAGGTACTGTAATTAATAGAAATATACTCTTATTAAAGAAAGGGGTTACTAAGGAGTAGAAGTAAGCCTTCCTTATCTACTCTATATACTATAGTCTACACTATGCGTTCTACACCTATATTATTAATTAGGCGTACCTAGAGTGTATATACAGCATAGGTGCTTTGTCTTTACACACTAATCTAACCTAATTAAGGGAGTTTAGCCCCTTAGATAGGTAGTAAGTCTATTTCTACTATAATACGTTAGCTAATAAGGCTAACGTCTGCTTATAGGTCTAGAATTACCTAGAGTTCTCTTTCTAGGATAGTCTCCCCTTATATAGTATACGTACACTTTATACCTAGTAAGATATTTATTAGTATATATCTTACTATTTCTAGTTAATTAGTAAGGCACAGCCTTTTCCTACTTAATTAATATAGACTAGAATTTAGTTTAGGTTACTACTTCTATATTTATTAGCGTAGTAGCCTACCTTCTAGTATTTATAACAGGTTATACTACTCTTATTACGTATAGGCTTATTAATAATTATAAGGCTTCCCTCCTTTAGCTTAAATTCTCTTTGTTTCCTACTAAATTTGCTACGTAGGTGCTGTTCCTAAGGGGCTAATGCGTAGCGCAGGTTCCTCTTAAGCATAGAGCCTAACGCTACTAGATCTTCCCTTATTACTAGGACCTAGTAGTAATTAGTAATTACTTGCTATAGCTTAGGTTTAAGCTTTAAGAAGAGGTGCTGGACTTACTGTTCCTTAGTATAGGGGGTAAGTTATTCTTTAAGAATATCTAGGTAAGTTGTAAAAGCCTAGATAGTCTATTCTTTTTATTATATAGTATAAGCATATATAGTAGCTACTTTAAAGGTATATTTAATAGAATTAGAAAGTAGGTTAAGCATATAATCCTTAAAGTACTCCTAGGTTAGGGTTTCTTTACTTGCTTTAAAAGTATACTTATAGTATATATACTAGAGCTCTCTTAGGTCCCCTACTAGGTATTATATAGCCTATAAGGTCTTAACCTTATTATAGCAAAATTCTAGTAGTAATAGTTTAAAGGCTAGTTTATAGGAGTAGAAAAACTTATAGTACTTTTTTAATATCCTTCTCTTATATTCTGCTAGGTCTTTTAGTTTAATTATGCGTTTTGTGTGTAGTAGTGTAAGTACTTAAGGTACGTCCCTCTTGCGTGTTTCTTAGGCTTAGGAGACTAGGTCTTCCTTAACATCTACTATAGTAGGAGGTGTAGTAGTAGGTAGTATTGCCTCTAGCTAAGTAATTTCAGCTTCTAGCGCCTATAAGTAATATAGCCTTAGTAGCTTATTACACCTTGCTTCTATAGCTTAGATATACTTATCTAGTGTTATAGTATTGTTTATTATGCGTATAGGGTTTATATCGCGCTTACTACGTGTATTAGACGTATCCTAAGGTTTACTTAGGGGCTAAATTATTCCCCTTATTATAGGCGCTATTTCCTAGACTACTTCTATAAAGTATTATTATATAAGGATCTAGTTATAGGCAATAGTATTTGCTTTATACTAGTATAAGTAGTAGAGAAATAGTAGGTATATTCTATAGGTATAATAATACTTGTTATTACCTATTAAAGTCGTAAACTTAGCAAGCTAGGTAAATAGTTCTAGTTAGTTCTCGAGGATGAATATAGTTATAAGTGCTCGTTAGGACGTTAGGGGTTTATGCTAAGTAAAACACTTCTTACACAGGTAGCAATAAGTAGTATGCTTGGTCTAGCTTAAGAGCTAGTAAGAATTAAATACAAGTGTATTGTCTAGTTAGTAACTTAGGTTAAATACAAACTATAAGAGTTGTGTTCCTACTTGCTATATACTTAGGAGATTTATTATGCTTAGAGTTAAAATAAATTGCTAATATTAGAAGCTCCCTAGGGATAATTAGAATCAAAGTATATATAATAGACGTATTGTAGATACCTCTAGAGTTAATTAATCTATTTATAGTATGCAATAGTAAAGTTTTCTAAGGGGTACTGTACATCTGTGCACTCTTACTAGTCTTTCTAAAGTAGCCCTAGTTACTCTCCCTCTACGTACTAGTAGTTGGTTACCTCTAGTAAGGTATACTAGACCTCCTAATCGGAGGTTAGAGTTAGCTGCTATTCTCAACACTCCCACTTAGGCACGTAGGCTGATTAATCGTATCCCTAGCAGCTCTAGAAATCGGTTAAACCTAGTCTTTAGAAGCGGCTTCGTTATGCTATTAGCTGCTATCTCTGCAGTACCTACAAATTCAACCTTTAGTCGATTCTTCTTTATTAGGTCTTATTAATAGTAGTACGCTATATTAATATGCTTTAACCTTAGCGTAATCTAAGTGTCTTAAATAAGTCCTAGGGTAGCCTAATTGTCTCTACGTATAAGTACTAGAGAACTAATTATAAACTTAGTCTTCTCTTTAACTATAGGCTTAAACTTATAATTGCCTATTAGTTCTAGAGTTCCTATCTCCCTAAGCACGAGTAACAGCTACTAAGACTGCTTACTTGCCTTATACATTGCTATGTACTCAGCGTCTATAGTTAACGTAGCGACTAACTTCTACTTCTTACTTGCCTAGCTAATTAGTCTACCTCTAAGCATAAATATGTTGCCTAGGATAGACAGCCTATTACTGCAGTTAGAGGCAAAATTAGAATTAGAGTATCTAATTAGGCCTTTAGGTCTCTTTCTACTAAAGGTGATTCTGTAGTCTATAGTCGATCGGAGGTACTTAAGCACCTTCCTTAGAGCAATTATGTAGAACTTAGTAGGATTAGAGAGATACTAGCTTAGTCTTCTAAGAGTGAAGCTAATATCTAGCCTTATAAGGATTAACAGGTATAAGAGCTTTCTAACAAGTATTTAGTAAGCCTGTTAATTAGTCCTAGTATTAGAAGGCTTAGCTAGCCTTAATAAGTTATACCTATTTATTAAAATATTAGTCTTCTTTGCCTTGTCCTGTTCTATCTAATATCCTGCTAGGATATCCCTTACGTAGTGGCTTTGATTGAGTGTAATTGCTCTCTTAGCTCGATCTCGGGTAATTCGTACGCTAAGGATCTTCTTAGCTTCACTAAGGTCCTTAATCTTGAATACCTTGCTAAATTCCTCTATGAACTATCTGATATTCTCTAGCTTCTTAGCGCCTAGTAGAATATTATCAACGTAGACTAGGAGAATAATCCCTCGCTCTAGGTAAGTAAGGAGGCACAGGTTAGAGTCTAACTAAATAAAGCCTAGCCTCTGTAGTTCTATAATGCAGGTCTTATTCTAATCTCTTACTGCCTGCTTTAGGCTGTATAGGCTCTGATTAATCTTAAGGCACTATCTAGTGGGTATATCTACTCTAGGTAGAGCCTTTATATAGATTACCTCCTTTAAAAACAACTCTGTAAAGGCATTGTTTACGTTAGCTGCGTGTATCTCTAGGTTAAGCATTGCACAGACTGCTATAAACACTTAAAGCGTATTATAACGTAGAGTTAGCGTAAAAGTATAGAAGTAGTTAATCCTAAGCTTCTAGGAGAAGCCTCTTGCTACTAGCCTAGCCTTCAGTTTATTAAGTGAACTGTTAGTGTTGAACTTAGTGTTAAATACCTACTTGCTAGTAACTAGGTTTGCCCTAAATAGAGGAGTTACTACTTCCTAGGTCTAGTTTATTGCGAGCGTAATTAGCTCTTTATTAATTGCTTCCTTCTAGCCTTCTCCCTAGACTTAATCTATAATAGCTTTATAGTAGTTCTGTAGGACAGGTATAGATCCCTTACCTATAGCGCTAAAGGCAGCTTCTACTATCTCTGCTTTGTAGGTTATAAGCTGGAATGGCTCTACTGCCTCTTAATAGATATCCTTAACCTTGTCTTTAGCTATACTGTTAACACCTGAGGCAGTAAGCAGTGCTAGTAGGGCTTAGTGTATCTTAGCTGCTTGCTTATCTTCCTAATTAGCTAGATCTTCCTCTCTAGCTCGCTTTAGAGGGTTTAGTAGTATAACTACCTTAACCTTCTAAGTTAGCTTCTAGTTAGCTAGTACTTCCTACTCTAGCTTCTCCTCTTAAGTAGTAGCTTGTGTGCTCTAGTTAGTAGTTAGGATATTAGCTCCTACTAACGTTAGCTTCTAGGTAGGGTTACTGGCCTCTGCCTTAGCTCCTACTAACCTCTGCAACAGAGGGCTAGGTAGCTCCTTGTGTAGTCCTAGAGGTTTAGTCTCTCTTTCTAGCCGTGGTCTTCCCCTAGCGTTCTGGTTTGGGGCTGTACTAGGAGCGTGCTGGCTCTGGAATTTCAGGTCAATCTTACTACCTGGCTAGTCCTTATAGAATACGACGTTGCTTGACTTTATAACATCCCTTTAGTTAGGTGCCTAGACTAAGAACTGCTTGCTAGTGTCTCCTACGTAGCTAATTAATACTCCTATTCTTGACTTATCTATTAACTTGTTGTGTTAGAACCCTTGCAGTATCGACTCCCTCTCTATGTATGAGTGTACCTTGCACCCCCACACTCGGACGTGGTTAACGGTAGGGATATTGCCTGTGAATGCCTTGTAGGGGCTAATTAAGTAATTGTTAATAGTAGGCCCTGCTCTAATACAGTTCTGGATGTACACTCTAGCTTGGCAGGCATCTACCTAGAACTTAGGTAGCATCTTAGCATCCTTTAGCAGTGTGCGCGAGTCTGCCTAGATCTGTTAGTTCTCCCTCTTAGCTAGCCTATTCTGGGTTAATGTGTGTGGAACTGTGGTCTGTACTTTAATTCTAAGCTCTCGCTCTAGGCTCTAGAAGTGCCTCACGAGCTTACTTGCGTTGTTAATGCGTACTGCCTTAAGCTTGTACCTAGATTGCTTTTCTACTTTAATCCTCTAGAGCTAGAGCTGTTCAGGGCAGTCCTTCCTATTTTTAATTAGGATTATCTAAGACATCTAGGTATAGTTGTCTTTAATTACCAGCGCTTGTGTATACCCTTCTCTTAAGGCAGGGAACGGCCTACAGGTATTAATTAATACTTGCTTAAGTAGTACTTCTGCTTAGTTAGCTACCTTCCCCTTCCTCTTAACTATCTTAGTCTCCTAGCAGACCTCACACTCACACTTAGCTACTTTAACTAGCTTAGAGTGTGTAGTTATCTTGTAGATTGAACTGATCTTAGCTGGTCCAAGGTGGGCAAAGTAGCGATAGTACAGCTAGTAGGTTTCTACTACGTTCTTGTCCTATACTTCTAGCTTAGAGTCACTAGCCTCCTCCTTAATTACTTAGTAATTAAGAGTGTAGCTTGTAGTAATCTCCTCTAGCTTACCTATGTTACTATAGGTTGCTTTAATCTTGTCTAGGACGTATACTCTGTTCCTCTTAGTAGCTTTAATGATAGTATTCCCTAGCCTGTTCTAGTAATACATCTTCTTATTATTAAAGTAGCCTGTCAGCCCCTCCTTACAGAGCTTCTTCCTAGATAGCAGGTTAACTCCTAAGCCTAGTACGTAAAGTACGTTCTTCAGCTTAATCTAGCTCCTACTGCTGTCTTGAATTTGAACAGTCCCCCTCTGTGTTGAGTACAGTCTACCTCTACTAACCTTAATTAGGGTTTAACCTGTTTGCTGTAGGGGCTTACTAAAGAATCTAAGATTGTTAGTTATATAAGAGCTTGCACTAGAGTCTGATATCTAAGTATCTAAGGTAGTACTAACGTTCTCTTTGTAGAAGGTTGCTGTCTCTTCTTAACATTCTTCCTTAGGCTAATACTTATCCTTATTACTAGACAACCCTAATACTACTACTCTAGCAGTGTAGGCCTTCTTTAACTTCTGCTTAGACTCAACTTCCTTCAGCTTCTTCTGCAGGCTGTTGATTGTTGCTTGTATCTAGTTAAATCTAGTCTCTGTCTTATTACTTAATCGTCAGCTAGAGGTCTCAGCCCTTCGCTTCTTAGATGCTGCCTAAACTGTAGTCTTGGTGTAGGGACAGTTCTTTAAGTAGTGACTGTGTCCCTTGCACAAGTAACAGTCCTGCCCTTCTTTCTAAATAGGGCTCTAAGGTCTCTAGGGTTTGTAGCTGCTAGTAGGCCTCTTAGTAAACATGCCTACCTCTAGATAGATAGTATGCTCAGCCTCTGTAAGAATCTTAAGAGCCTCTTCTACGTCTACATCCCTGCAGGCGTTAAGTGCTGCTTAATGCGAGCCGTATTCTGCAGGTAGTACGCTTAGGAGCCTAGCTAGGCGTTAGTTAGTGCTGTTCAAGGTCTTCAAAGAAGGATCTTGCTTAACTACCTTACGTCCTAGCTTGCTTAGCTCCTCCTAGGCTCTCTCTATTGTTATAGATAAATCTATCTTGTAGTTGACATATTTAGTAAGATAGTGCCTTCTAGCGCTTAGTAGTTTTACCTTGTACTTCTTCTAGATTATTGCCTAGATCTCTCTTGCTGTATCAGCTCCCTCTACCCGCTCGAGATCGAACTTATTTAGTAAGAGCCTGATAGTGTACCTTACCTTAGCGTCTAGTCTCCTAAAGGTTAGTAGGCTGCTAGTTCCTCCTAGAGGTAGATCGTCTAGGGAGAGATTTCCTACCCTCTTAGTAGTCCCCTTTAGGTCTGGCGTAGACCCTGTAGAGCTGAGTGGTGTAGTAGTCTTAATTACCTAGAATAGACCTTCGCCTTCTAGCTAATCCCTTATTTACTTAAACTATGCATTAGAGTTCTCCTTTAAGAGTATTACTACCTTCCTGTGCCTAGATATCCCTTTATCTATAGGTAAACTTATTGCATCTACCTCCTACTGTATAGTATATAGTAATTGCACTTATATTAGTTGCTAGTTAATGTAAATTATCGTTGTTTAGGGTAACCTCTAGTAAGGTCTTGTTGTAATAGTAGGTAGGCCTTAGTGCCTTCCTAGATTGTAGTCGGTGCAGTTATCGTCTATAGCTAGTGTAACGCCTTACTAACTTAGTTTGTTGTTATTGCGTAGGGTTATTGCTAACTGTCTTAGTTGCAATTTACCGCCTCTGCGACGTTATCAGTATTGCCTGCCTTAGCAGCAACTCGCAAGTAACAGAAGTAGGTAGGATAGAGTTATTGCCTACTCCTTGAGTAGCAACTCACTACTATCTAGGGGACAGAGTTATTGCCTGCTCCTTAAGCAGCAACTTACTGCCGTTGCTGTGCGTCTGTTTGTACCTGTCGTACGCGACGCGTACATACTTAATTATCTCTTAGGGTTGTAAAACCTAGGCTTATAACCAGTTAAAATAAATTGCTGATATTAGAAGCTCCCTAGGGATAATTAGAATTAAAGTATGTACAATAGACGTATTGTAGATACCTCTAGAGTTAATTAATCTGTTTATAGTATGCAATAGTAAAGTTTTCTAAGGGGTACTGTACATCCGTGCACTCTTACTAGTCTTTCCAAAGTAGCCCTAGTTACTCTCCCTCCACGTACTGGTAGTTAGTTACCTCCGGTAAGGTATACTAGACCTCCTAATCGGAGGTCGGAGTTGGCTGCTATTCTCAATACTTAGTAGTAATTACTATGCTCAGTACTACTGAGCACTACTAAGCACTAATCACTAATCATATTACGTGACATGTTATGCTTAGTGGTCCGTGCCTAGATCCTAGGAACTACTTAGGTCCTTAGATCCTTTATTCCTAGGAACTATATTAGTCCTAGGATTACTTTGTATCCTAGGACCTATTATTATCCTAGGATCCTGTTGTCTTACAAACTGTTGTTTAAGGGTCTAGATACAGGTTTGTAATACTATCCCCCTTCTGTCTTAGCTTAGTCCCTTAAGCTTTATTATATGACGTAAGCCTGCCCTAGCTTGTTAATCTAAAAGGCAACAATGCCTAAATATCTATAACCTTCTAGCACTATTCGTTGTTAACGCCTCTACAAATTTATTAAATCCTTTAGCAAGACTATAGTTAAGAAATATTCTACGTATGTTAAACACAACTAGGTGTGTAAGGTCTATGTTTGTTTAGGGAAATACAGCGAGTGTTTGCGTTGCGGTTAACATTGCAACGTGTGCGTGACTAAATTAGAGTTTAAGCGTCTAGCAGCAGAGAAAGAAAAGCTGCATGTGCGTCTTAAGGAAAGTTATAAGGCACAGAATGCTGTAATAAAAGCTTTAGAGAAAGCGTTAGAGGATTTGCAGGTTACGCGTGCTTACAAGAAGCGCTTGCGTTAATAGATAGATTTGCTTAATCGTTGTGCTAAGGAGGCTATTGCAGTAGAAGAGCAAGGTATTCTAGATTAAGAGAAGGAGGAGTCTAAGACTATCCTGTTTAACAGTCCTTCTAAAGGGCTTACTCTAAACCTGTTGCCTAGTATGTAGAGTACTTTTAAAGGCCTACCCTATAAGTACTAGGAGACGTCTAGCGTAGCGCCTTCTAATTAGCTTCTAAGTATTCCTTTAATAACTGCTAGTAGTTAATAAGGTGTGTTTGTAGTTCCTATATACTTTCTAAGTCTAGGTAACCTAACTACTTAACTAGATATTTATTAATACGTCTATTCTTCTAGTGTTTTATTATTTTCTCAACTTCCTATTTATTATTACTATTAGTGTAGTAGTAGAAGTCTTTTTAGACTAGTATTTTAGCATTAGCAGGTTCTAACAGTAAGATATAAAACACTAAGTAGATCTTTGCATCCTTTAGCAGCTCAAGTCGAAAGTGAACTAGGCTAATTTGCTTAGAAATAAAAAATAGTCCAACTTTAACTTTGTCTAGTTTCTTTATTAGTCTTCTCGTGCGTAGGTTTTTTATAAGGAGATATACTTTATCCCCCTCTTTTAGCAGAGGTGCTGTTTTTCTTTTCTTGTTAATATAAGAGATTGCTTGTGACTAAGCTTTTATAATATTTTTAAGCAATTTCTAGTGTACTTCCTTTAGTTTCTCTACTAAGGATATTGCTAAATCTGTTTAGATGTTACTATTAAGACTTTGTATAAAGAGATTTAGATGTCTTCTGTAATTTGCAAAGAACAGCGTTACGCCTGTTGCTTCTAATAGTTTGTTATTGTATGTAATTTGTGCTATAGGTAATAGTATAACCTAATTATCCTGCTGCTAATTATAGTAGATGCGGAGATACGTTTCTATTGTCTAGTTTACTTGTTCTGTTTAGCTGTCTGTCTGCAGGTAATACGTAGTTAAGAGCTTCTTTTTAGTACTAATAGCTGCTAATAGTGTAGTCTAATAATTTAACGTAAAGAGCTTGTCTCTGTTGCTAATAATTAATTTAGGAATGCTGTAGTATTAAATAATTCTGTCTAGAAACACTCGTGCAAGCTGTTCTGTAGTGTAGCTGTATTGAAAAGGCATAAACTCAGCAGCTTTCGTGAATCTATCTACTATAACAAAGATTGCGTTGTAGGCGTAGCTTGTTATAGGGTCTCTAGAGTTTAGTAGCTATATAATAAAATCTATTATAATGTGTGACAAGCATTTTAGAATAGGCTGAGGTAATTGATAAGCGTGCAAACATACGCTTACAAGATTGATGTATTAATTAGTACCTTACTAAAGGCTTGTAACAACTGTGCTATATACAAAGGAGATATGTAGGTTATATAATATGCTCTAAGCGAGCATATAACAGGTCTTTTATAAGCTTAAGGCCGTGTTTAAGCAGCTCCACAATATATAGGGCTCAGCGCGCAACTCAGGAGTGCGATCCCTAATTGCGTACAACTAGCTCGTGTCTGCCAGTGCCTTAGCAGTCCTAAGTTACACTTGAGGTGCTTAGTTCTGCGACACACCCCCTAGGCGATTTGAACTTATTAAAGTGCCTGCTAAGGGCGTCCCTCCCTCTAGACAATCTAAGCATCTTGTTTATAATTTAAGAGAGCTATATATCTCTGCAAAGGGTGCTCTGTTATTATTAGGTAGTTGCCTTATTCTAAGCTGTCTATAGAAATATAGCGTGCTTAAGTTACTTTAAGCTTACTAGCGTTGCTTTATAGCATAGGCACCCTGAGGTTTAATATTCTTTATAGGTAAAACCTATAGCTAGCTCGAGGGTAACGTTAACACGCTTGAGGGTTACTATAACAGGCTCGAGGGTCACTATAACAGGCTCGAAGGTAGCCCTGACAGGCTTAAGGGTAGTTCTAACAGGGTTGAGGATGTTTATAACAGGCTCTAGGGTAGTTATAACTAGCTTAAGGGTAGCTATAATTGCGCTAAGTGTAGTGATAAACAGTAATTATCTAGGCCTTAACATTAGGACTTTAAGCTCCTAGTAGCTTATAGCTATAATTAACTTTGTCCTGCCTGTGCTGTAATTAGACTTTCTGTCGTTGCGCTGCTCTGTTAAGCTTCTTAGGTGCTGCTTAGATGCTCCTGTTAATCCTATTTCCTAGGTAAGGTGCACAAGAAAGGCAATCTTTTAGTAGTGTTAAAACATCTTTGGAGTGCTCTTTTTAAGCCTGTTTAGAGCTGCTCCTAGGTGCTCTTAAAGGCGTCTAGGGCTGCTCTAGGGAGTACTTAGGAGGATCTAGGGTTGCTCTAGGAGGCATTTCAGGGTCCTGCGACCGCTCTTAGATGTACTTGCATTAAGCTGTAGCACAATATTGTAAATGCTCTAAGCGGTTCTCAAGCATCTAAGAAGCTTGCTAGATGCTTAAACGCGCTAGAGGAGTATTTACTCTAGCTGCTACGTCTTATTAGCTGTCTTTAGGCTCTATCCTATATAGAAGTAAAAGTAAGCTGCTGTTTATGTAGGCACACAAACGCGTCTGTGCGCTGCTACTCTTACTTTTACCAGCTCTAGCGCAGCTTATATATATACTTTCTTTAGGTTAGTTTTAACTCTCTCTAGTTAACACTACTACTATAACTGTAAGTATATAGTTTCTAGCTCTTTTCTACTTAAACTTAACTGCTAACTACTCTTCTTATCTTACAACAGGTTGCTAATACCTTTCTAGTTGTTAGTATGCTCTTTTTAAGTAGGAGCAAGCTCTGCGCTTCTTTTAGGCTTCTGCTAATTATATGTTAGAAGCTCTCTCTTGCCTAGCGCTGCGCCTGCACTGCTGCTGCTACTGCCGCCTGCCGCAACCAGCGCGCCGCTCAGCGCGTCGTTGTGCGCTCCTCCTGCTCCTCCTCCTAGCGCTCGCGTTCTCCCTTGCGCTTGCCTTTGGGCTCTTGCTCTTGCTTGCTATTGAGCTCCTGCGCTGCGACTCCTCCGCGCGCGCCCACCCCCAAGCTCGAGCCCGAGCCTGAGTCTGAGCCAGAGCTAGAGCCAGAGCCAGAGCCTGTGCCCGCGCCTGCACCTGCTCCTGCTCCGGCTCCTGCTCCTGTCGCTGCTGCCGCCCCCGCGCCCGTCGCCCTCACCGCCCTCGCTGCCCTCTCCCCCGAGTAGATTGAGCGTCTGCCTCTTAACGCTGTACTTGCGCTCGGTTAAACGACGTTGTTTGCTCCTGTGCGTGCGCCTGCTGCTGCTACTTCTGCTTCTGCCTCTAGGAGCACCCCACGCACCCCCCGCAGGCGCGCCCCCGCCATCAGCCAGGGCGAGCGTCGCGAGGTGCTGTGCGTGGCCTGCGCTAACGCGCTGCTCGCTAGCAGCCGCGCTAACCAGTGCTACGGCACTATGGGCGGCACTAGCTGCAGCTAGCACTGCTAGCGCTGCGTTAAGGGTTATTCTTGCAAAGAGCTGTAAGTACTTATTTAGCAAGCTTAGTGTTTTTCTAAACTGTAGGCTGACTACTTGTTTTAGGGACCTTAGTGTGCAACCTTTTGCTGTCGCCCTTGCTGACGAGCTCCTTGCTAACAGTAGTGTTACTACTAGTGTAAGTTTTATGCTCCTTCCTTTTAGCTGTAGTATATTATACTAATAGATTATGTAGAAGGTAGGCAAGCTACGCACTGCCCTTTAAATAGTAAAGGAGCTTGCTGTAAGCAAGTAACTTCCTCCTTATAGTGTTCTGTTTGTTGTAGTGCTCTTATTTAGTGTAGTGCTCTTGTCTAGTGTAGTACTCTTGTTTAGGTTTTCTCTTATGCTTGTTAGGTAACTAAGCTGCTTAGTTTGCTTGTCTTCTTGCTTTGTAAGCTTGCTAGCCTCCCTTGTCTATAGGGAATTGTTGCTTCTCTAGATAGATAAAATACTTATTCTTATTTACTATTTACCTGCTTTATTATAAATTTTGCTTTATACTATTGTGTAGATTTAGGTAAGCTAAAAAGTGCTTATAAGCTTGTCTTAGTAGCGCTTTTGTAAGCCTATCTGCTAGCATTTTACTAGTTAGGAGGTATTTAACTGTGAAACTGCCTTTAGCGTGCTCCTGTTTTAACTATATGTTCTAAATGTCTATATAGCGTAGCTTAGTAGTAATCTGCTCGCTCTCTTCTATAACTAGCTGTATTGTTTGCTAGTTGTTGTAGAAAATCTCCTAAGCTGCTCTAAGGTCTAGTCTAAGCTTATAAAGGAACCGCTTTAGAGCGGCACTTTCTTTAGTAACATGTTCTAAAGTAAGCAGCTTAGCTTCTATTATTAATGTAGTTACAGTTGCCTGCTAAGCTGCCTTCTATATTATAGGTCCTCTAAAGAGCTGCATAATATACCCCTAGGATAATTAGTATAACTCTGTATTGTCTGCAAAAGACGCGTTGCTGTATATTAGTAGCTAGGCGCCCTTATACTTGCTATATTGTATTCCTAGGTGCTTAGTTTAGAACAGGTATACTATAACTTGGTCAGCTGCTTAAAAGTGAGCAGCTCTAGGGTTAGTTAGGAAGTGTGATAATTAGGAAGCTGCAAAGGCGATATTAGGGCGAATTATTATTGCTGTGTATAATATTAATTCTACCCTCTCTTAATATACTCTAATTTTAGCCTTTATTACTTCTCTACTGTTCTTAAGCAGCTCTTCTACTAGTAAGGGGACCTTTAGGAAGATCCCTTGTTAACTAACTTTAAACTTTGCGGCAAGCTTATTAATGTATGCGTTATGCTTAAGTGTAATAGTCTAAGCAGCTCTGTTGCAGATTATACGTATACCTAGGAACTATTCTATAGCTCCCTAGTCTTGCAGGCAATATTTCTCTATTAACGAGCTTATAAGACGATCTCTAGCAGCTTAATTATCCTTATAATAAGCTAGCAGAATATTATCTATATAAAAGAGCAGAATAATGCGTCTCTTAGCATTAAAGAACAGGCATAGTTCTTCCTTTAATGCAGTTAGCCCGAGCTTCGTGAGCGTGGTAGACAGCTCCTTGTACTACAGTACTAGCAAATTATGCAGGCTATACAGCGCTTAGAGTAGTAGGATAACAGTGTCTGGCTTGCAGAATCTGTCCAGCAGCTTGCAGAGTACCTGTTTCTGTCCCTTACGGCTTGCGTTTAGGAACGCCCCTTCTATATTGTATTAGCAAAGCTCTAGGTCGAATTAAGCGCATACTACTACTATAGTGCGAAAAGAGCAGGCGGCAAGCGTTGTGGTATAGGTTAACTTAATTAAATCCTTTGCCTAAAGGTTGCTGTGCACACAGATCTAAGCTTTACACTTTATAAAGTATCTGTCTTAATCTAACTTATATATAAAGACCTATTTAAGCAGTAGGGCTCTAGGTTAGTTGCTCGTTCGAGCTACTTCTTGCTAGGTATTCTTTAGAAGAAGCATGTTAATCTCCTTCTAACAGGCCTAGCAAAATAGAGCACCTAAAGGGTGGTGAAGGAGGTCCTTCTATTTGGAAGGAAGTAGTAGGAGATTGTTACAGTGCATACGCTGCTCTACTTTAGGCCCTGCCCTTTAAGTAGAGGCAGCTATTACTGTATGTATAGTAAGTAGCTCTCTTCTGCTACTCCTAAGTCTGTTCGTATGCTTAAATAGTAGTCTGAGTAGCTACAGATATTCCTGTTGCTATAATGCACCTATTAGGGAATACTAGGCTGCTTTATCTTTAGCAAGCTCTCCGCGCTCCCTTTCTAGGATCCTGCAGCTTGTTCTTAAAGCTAGACCCTAGATCTTTCGTTAGTAGATGCGTCTACCTAGTAGCTTAACCGCTCTGTTATTCGTTCTCTTAGAAGTTATTAGGACAATTAGTAAGCAGGGCCTTCTTATTCTAACTAGATCTTCAATATCCTAAGTAGCTTCTAGCTTGCTTGCTTCCTTAACGGTTGAGTGTACTTCCCGTAAGCTACCAGCTTGCTCTCTTTGAGCCTCCCTGATCATGCTGAGTTGCTCAGGCTTAGGTGTACTATCAGGGGTAAGCAGTCCTGTTCCTAATTGTCCTGCGCCTATCTCCTGCGGCTTGTCGGCCAAACTAGTTGTGCACGCAGGCAGTGCTGCAGTAGCTCTATTGTTATTAGACTAGCTATCTATTAACGCAGGTTCTAGAGCAGCTCTACCCCTAAGCTGTTGCTTAGTAGACGAATTAAGTAACAGGTCTTGCTTGCTAAAGGGAAGCGCTATTGCTTCTACCCCTTTAACAATATCTCTAGGTTCGTGCAGGAGCTCTGTAAGTGCGCTGGCCTCTGCTACTAGGATTGCCTTAGGCTCCTTTTCGCCTAAGTAAAAGAGCTCCTTGTTAAAAGTAACATTGCGCGTTGTAATAACCTAGTTTAGCTGGGGTACCTATATACAGTATATATTAGAGGCTCTATAGCCTACTAGGTAACCTATATAGCCCTAGGGTATAACTTTAAAGCCCCTTTTGTTACGCCTAGCTGCGCGTTCCCTGTTTAACAGGTATGCGCGGCAGCTGTATGCGTATAGCCCGCTCTAATTAGGTCTTAGGTTTGCAGTTACACTTCTAATTAGCTCTGGTTAGTACTACCTAAAGTACTAGCAGAACTAGCTATCTAGAACCTTATTAGGACTGCGTAGCTTATTAGCGTGTAACAGGCTTATATTATAGAGCTATACTGCTGCCTCTACTACCTCTAGCTAGAGCTTCTAGGGCAAGTTTGCTCTGCTCGCTATTTTGATTAACTTAGTAATTAGCTCTTGGCCAGCTCGTTCTAGACCGCCGTTTAGCTTATAAGTGTAGGCGGGCTCAGCTTTAATGTCTATACCCTCTTTAAGCGCCTAGAGCTAATACTAGCTGCTCCTATGCTATAGAAGAGTAGCGGTGTCGTTATCCTGTATAATCTTCGCGATTTAGAGCCTGTATTAAGTTCTTACCTAGCTCGAAAAGTTCGTTATCGCGCTTAGGATCTTAGTAACGGTTTTCGCTTGCAGATTGAAGACAAAGAGCTTCCTACTGTAGTACTCTTTAATTACTATTATCTACAGCTCACCTCTCCTACCTAAGGGCATATTGAACAGATCCTAGCTAATCCTCTAGAATAGTCGACCTGCTCTTTCGCGTTTCCTGCGTGAGATTACCTGGCTCGCGTGTGTTGTGGCGTAATGTTCACATGCATTGTGCGGGATTCTAACAATCTTTACGCCCTTCGCGTTCTTTACTAGGCTCTTAAGAGCATCTAGACTAAGATAACCTGCTTAAGTATACTATAGTTCTGCGGAAGAGCTGCGTGGGTTTAACACATATAACCTTTTCCTTATAACGTTAACATAGAGCAGCCTATAAATAGAGAAGGTCTTATATTTAAGGAATATAAGGTTAAACTTGCGCTTTAGGTTTACTACTACAATGCTCTTATTAAGCTCTTCAAGGTAGCTGACGCGAAGCGATAAATCTAAGCCTAGGTACTAGAGCCCCTTCTTGTTTAATTAAGCTTCTAAAATAATATTGATATAGAAGCCTTCTACAATAACTATATCTTTAAAGAGCAGGTCTTCTATATTCTTTCCGTTCTTTCTATATAGCATATTCTTAAACAATTAAGCTCCTTATCTAGAGATAGGGAGCGCTTAAGTCCCTGCTTTAATCGTCTCGCTGCTATTAGAGGGTCTAAAGCTGCCTGGCACTAGTAGCTCTGTGCTATTAACTAGGTGCGTAGCTGCTCTATTGTCTAGGATAGTGCTATTTAAGAGCAGGTAGGAGTTAAAGTCTATAGTATTGTAGACTCTAAGCATCTTCCTATTAGGAACTAGCTCTATTAGTCTTAGGTTAATAAGAGCAGCCTAGATATTACTAGGGTACTTAATATGTCTTCCTAATTAAAAAGCCTTCGCGTTTAGAGCTCGTAATAATTAGGTGTCTAAGACCTATCCTTAGTGCTCTACAGCCTGCTTAACCTCCCTCTACTCTCTCTAACTAAGCCTCTAAAGTATGTCTGATTAGTGCTCGCTCGTCAGGGTATAAGGTGGGTCGCTCGAGCTAGTAATAGCTAACTTAAGTGCTCGGTATTCTATAGGTTTCTAAGAATAGGTGTTTTTTCCTTTCCTATAAGGGCAGGGGTGCTTTTTAGCCTTAGAACTACTGCCTTTTGCTTAAGGAGCTCTATTTAGAGTATCTAAACGGCCGCTAAAAGTTGCAAACACTCTAGGGTTGTCTTTCCCTGCTCTTGCAGAATATTCATACAAGAGAGCAGAGAAGACCTTACTAACCTAATCAAGAGTGTTAGATTCAAGCTCTAGGGCGCTAGCCTAGATAATCTGTTAATGTATAGAGCGGCCCTATTCTAGCGCAATCTTGTAAGACACTATATTAAGGAAATCTTGTACTATAAGCTCTCTTTTAACCTTGCTTAGGCTATAAGCTTTGCAGTGCATGTAGAGGTACTCCTATTTCCTAAACTATTCTTATAGAGCAACTCGTCCTTGCTTAGCAGCTACAAGGTGCTAACAGTATTCTGCTCGCACGAGATTAGTTGTGCTGCTTATAGGTAGAGCAAGCTCGTGCCTTAAGCTTTGAACGAGCGCTTACAAAGAGCTCTTCTTAGCTAAGACGAGCCTTATTATTATAGACGAGATAATCTCTAGGGCCACTATAGCTCTAACCTAAGTTAAGAGCGACTTGATATTATTCTAAGCTTCCTGCCACCTGCGCTGGGTCTCCTCATATTGAGCGAGCTCTTCCTTATAGTCTGTGTCGGAAGTAGTCAACGGGAGATACGCGAGCTGTTCGGCTCTAGTCAGGTTGCTTAGAATAGTCGCGTCAGGCTTTAGCCTGGTTAGTCGGATTAGAGCGTCTAAACAGAAATTTAGAGCATCTAACTTGTCTAGATTAACAAGCTTCCAGACGCCTAGCATCTGCGCGTTCTAAACAAACTAGGTGTACTATTGCAGCCAGTCGTTCCGACTGCGCAGCTAGTACTTGCCTAATATTAGTGGCATACCTCTAGTAAGCGGCAAGAGCTCTATTAAAGCTGATAGATTGCAATTAGTAGTAGCTGTAGTGCGATTAATAGGATCTGATTAGAGCAGATAAACCTATTCTGTATGCTTTGTAGCTAAGTGCGCAGGGAGAAATACTGCTTCTTAGAAAGCCAGGCTTATAACTGTAATAAGCATTTTAGAATAGGCTGAGGTAATTAATAAGCGTGCGAACATACGCTCACGAGATCGATGTATTGATTAGTGCCTTACTAAAGGCTTGTAACAACTGTGCTATATACAAAGGAGATATGTAGGTTATGTGATGTGCTCTAAGCGAGCATATAACGGGTCTTTTGTGAGCTTGAGGCTGTGTTTGAGCAGCTCCACAATATGTGGGGCTCAGCGCGCAACTTAGGAGTGCGATCCCTGATTGCGTACAACTAGCTCGTGTCTGCTAGTACCTTAGCAGTCCTAAGTTACACTTGAGGTGCTCAGTTCTGCGACATAATGTTTGTCTATAGTGCTGTAGGTAGCTCTATTGCTTAAGCTTCTCTATATCTAACGTGCGTGCTGTGTTTGTTTTGCTAACAGCTTACGCATTATTTAATGTACTTGCTAACCTTTTCTTTTATATTTAGGAACTTATAATATTACTTAATAAGTTCTATAGTCTGTGTAATGCCTAGGTGTCTGTGTAACAAGTTATTGTAATAACTGCTGATTACCTGTTGTTCTAATTCCTTAGGAACGTAAGCAGGTACGCGTTGTTCTTGTTAGACTAGTATTATGTTATTGAGTTATTGCAATAGTCTAAGCAACCTATCTTTGTTAATTCCTAAGATAGCGAATTTGTTAATTGTTTTTTTGCTAGCTAGATTACTTCGGCGACTAAGGGTGTCTGCTCTGCTGTTGTCTTTTCCTGATGTGTATAGGATCTTGAACTTGTACTTGCCTAGCATTTCTAACTATCGTACTTGTCTTCTGTTTAACACCTTTGTAGTAGTGAAGTAGACCAAGTTCTTGTGATCTGTGTAGATAGTGAGTTTAGAACAGCTTAGCGCATATACTTGCTAGTAGCTCTTTATCGTGTACATTGTATCGTTCTTCCTGTAGTGTGAACTTTCTTAAGTAGTATACAATAGGGTGCTATTTCCTATCCTTTTCTTGTGTGATGCAGGCTCCTAGTGCTAGATCTGAGGTATCTGTTTCTATCTTTATAGGTTGGTCGCTCTGAAATGTAATAAGTGTAGGTAGTTTAATGCATGCTTATCTAAGTATTTCAAAAGCATCGTCTTATTCCTTTCCCTATTTAAACAGTGTGTCTTTCCGCGTAAGTCTAGTAAGTAGAATTGCCTTTTTAGTATAGTCTTTAATAAACCTTTAGTTAAAGTTAACAAATCTAAGAAATTCCTAGATCTTCTTAACTGTTGTTAGCGTTTGCTATAACTTAATAACTTTAATATTCGTTAGGCTTATCTTAACTCTGTTCCTTCCTACTATAAACCCTAGGAATTCAACTTCTTCCTTATACTATTCGTATTTTTTAGGTTTAAGCTATAGATCTGCTTGCTTTAAACATTCTAGTACTTCCGTAACATATTTAATGTGTTCTTCTAGTGTCTTAGAGTACACTAGGATGTCGTCTAGATATGCTACTACTGTATTATCAAGGTATGCCCTTAGGACATTGTTAATTAATTCCTGGCACGTAGCTAGTATATTTGTAAGACTAAACAGCATAACTAGGTATTTGTATAGTCTGTATTATGTTCTAAATACTGTCTTCTATTCTTTGCCTTTCTTTATGCAGATAAGGTTATACGCTCCTCTTAAATCTAATGCAGTAAAGTATTAGGCTCCTGCAAGTCGATCCTATAGCTCTGTAATATTTAGTAGTAGGTACGAATTCTTAGGTATAATCTTGTTAAGCTTCTTAAAGTTAATGCAAGGTTGTAACTTGCTATCTTTTTTTAGAACGAATATAATAGGATACCCTATAGGTAATTCTGATTGTCTAATAAATCCCTTCTTAAGGTTTTCTGTAATGTACTCGCGTAGTACCTTAAGTTTAGTCTTAGATAGGTAATAGATGCGTTCTTTAGTTAGTTATTTCCCTTCCTAGAGTTTAATCTTATAATCCTAGGGCTTATACTCTAGTAACGACTTTTCTGTAAGCTCTTCTTTAAACATCTGTGCGTACTGTCTGTACATATTAGGGATAGTAGGAGGTGCACTTTTCTTTTTCTCCTTAACTGTTACTTTGTGATCTGGTAGGTCCTTAGTATCTGTGCAGTTAACCGCTCTCTGTAGGCGCGTCTTAGTTGAAGAGATAATCGCTATCTCCTTCTTATCTGCTAGCTGCATCGTGAGCTGCGTAGGTTGTGATTGCAGTGTACTGTAGCTATAATCTAACAAAAGCATGCGCTTAACCTAGTCTATCTTTGGGTTGTGCTTTTGTAACCAGGGAAGTCCTAATATAATATTGTAAGTAGCTATCCTAAAAACATCTAGGTCTATTTCCTCGTAGTGCTTGCTTAAGGTTATAGGAACAGATAATACTTCGCGATTAATCTCTAATTCCTACGGCATAGGCTCTCTATTTGCAACGCGTAATAGATACAGATCCTTCTTTAGCTAGGGCTTAAGTCTAGCTCACTACATAGCTTGTAAAGAGATGTAATTTAACTGTAATCCTAAGTCTAATAGTACTGTTATGCTTACTCTGTTTAGTTTAATAGGTAGCTTAATGAGCGAATTTGTCCTAATAGTGTTAAGGGACTGTATATTAGAGTGTCAGCTCGCTAGCCTAAAAAAGACTCCTTATTACCAAACCCGCAAGCCTCTTTATCTTGCTTATATTATTAATATTTATTATTCAGACATCGCTGCTAGAACTTGTTAGTGCAGTTGCTATTAATAACAATGTACTTAAGTACTACTTCGCGTTTGTCCTTGCTAGGAAAGTGGTCTTTCTAGCGCTTATTAGTTAGATAGTATCCGCATTTGTTATCTAGGCACTTGTGCTATTAGTAGCGACATCTGCGTAGTTTGCTTAGAAACTATCCCGCTGCATTCTTGTCTTGATAGTGAATTGCGTATGCATTATAGTTGTATGCTGTCTATATTAATATTCTGTATTATAGGTTCTAGTAGTCTAGTATATAAGTATACAATTCTTTATAGTAAATAGCTAGCATGCAACTCTTCGTGTTATAATTAGTAGAGTAGGGTATAGTTATTACAGTTGCCTAGTTGTCTGCGTCCTGTTAATCCTATTCCTGCTCTAACTTAAGGAGGTTGTTAATAGTAATTAGGGCCATCTCGCAGTCTTTCTTTATCTATACAGTAGGGTAAGGCTTATCCTCTGTCTGTGTCCCCTAATTACAGTAGCCCTTTAGGAACTTCTGTAGTTCCTCCTAAATACGTTCTAGTCCTTCGCTAGCTATAGTATTAGTAAGTGCCTATGCTAGGTAGGCTCTAGTGAAATCAAGTTTGTAAGTCTAGTCTTCTATTGTTATACGTTTGCAGTAACAAATCTAGCAGTGTTTAATATAGTACGTGTACTAGTTATAGTTGTAATCTAGTAACTACATCGTAAGTTCTTTTGTCTTAATCCTGTTAAGTCGTGCAATAACGCAGTTGCACTTAGTTAAGAACTCTAAGTCTTCTGCAGAATAGTAAGGCATAAGAGGTTAGTTGTGCTAGCTCTTATCTCGTCCTTCTATGTAGTCACTGTCTAATTCCGGGTCCTCTATAAGTTAACCTACGCCGTAAGTAACTACTTCCTACTCAGCGTTATTAGGGTCGTTGTAAGTTAGCACGTTAAGTTGTCTAATTACTTTGTTCTTTAAACGATAGTCCCTAGTAAAGTAGCCTTATTTGCTACATCTGTAATAAGTTAGTAAAGACTTGTCCTTCCTGTTACTACCTAATTTCTTGTTCTATCGTTTAGGCCCTTTGTTAATGTTAGAGAGGTCTATAGCTTTAGGACTGTAGTAACTATTATTAGTTCCTGTATGTATGCAGCGTGAGGAGTTAGGCTGATAACAGTTGCTATACTGTCCTCGCTGAGGCGTATTGTTTCTCTAGGGGTTGCGCTATTAGGGCGCAATAGTGCTTCTGAACGGGGTTCGAGTTCCGCAGCCGAGTTCGCAGTTAAGTTTGTAGAGTTAATTGTTAATATTGATAGCTTCCTTAATAAGCTTATCTAGGGTATTAAGGGTAGCACCTAAGCGCATAAGTTCTTCCTTAACTTGCGGCTTAAGGCCTTATCGGAACATAGTTATAAGAGCAGTGTTATCCTAGTCAGTGTTAGCTGCAAGTTATTAGAAGTCAGCTACGTAGTCAGCTGCAGACTAGCGTTAGTAGATATGTTAGATCTTGCGTCGAGCTACTAATAGTTTATTAATAACTCTAAAGATGGTTTTAATCTTTTCCTTAAACTGATTAGGGTCACGCATCCATGCATCAACCTCGTTAGGTGCTTCACCAGCAGTGTACTGCTAGAGGAATAGCTTAATCCACTTAAGTGCCTAGTCACGCATGTGACTAGCTATTAGCGTGACGCGCTAAATCTCTGGAACGTTCTGTCCTTAGAAAGTAAAGAACAGGTCCTATTAAAGGAGCTATTTGTTGAGCTTGTTACAGTCGCCTTTGTACAGGTCAGGCTTTGCTACTGTAATAGTGTTGCTAGTAGGAGCGGCCTTGTACACTAGTAGAGCTTCGTTAGAGCTGCTGCTTAGGGTAGCACGAGTACCTAAGGTCGTAGACATCTTAGGGTGTTTAAAATGTTAAAGTTGTAAACTTAGCAAGCTAGGTAAACGGTTCTAGTTAGTTCTCAAGGATAAATACAGTTACAAGTGCTTGTTAGGACGTTAGGGGTTTGTGCTGAGTGAAACACTTCTTGCACGGGTAGCAATAAGTAGTACGCTTGGTCTAGCTTAAGAGCTAGTAAGAATTAAATACAAGTGTATTGTCTAGTTAGTAACTTAGGTTAAACATAAACTATAAGAGTTGTGTTCCTACTTGCTATATACTTAGGAGATTTGTTATGCTTAGTAGTAATTACTATACTTAGTACTACTAAGCACTGCTAAGCACTAATCACTGATTACATTACGTAACATGTCATGCTTAGTAGTCCGTGCCTGGATCCTAGGAACCACTTGGGTCCTCGGATCCTTCATTCCTGGGAACCACATTGGTCCTGGGATCACTTCGTATCCTAGGACCTGTTATCATCCTAGGATCCCGTTGTCTTACAAACTGTTGTTTGAGGGTCCGGATGCGGGTTCGTAACATTGCCTTCGTGCACGCTAAGCGCAAGTTATACGCGCTACGCTAGGCAGTAGCGCTAATCCTAACTAGGGCAGCTAAACATAATAACACTAAGCGCCTTCACGATAACTCTGTTACAAGAGTAGTCTAGCTAAGGTACTTTGTTAAGCAGATTAAGGACTAAAGGGTAGGTAGCCACGTGCTGCTAATAATTAACAGCTACAAGAGCTACAAGTTGCTTACCTTCTAGGATCTTTGTAAGGAGAACAAGATAATTACCCTCTGTATGCCTGCGCACTTATCTTACATCCTTTAGCTACTTAACGTAGGTTGTTTTGCCCCCTTAAAGCAGGTATATAGCTAGAAGATTAGAGTCTTAGTACTAGACTATATTAGCTAAATTAATAAAAAAGCCTTTATTGCAACCTTTACAAAGGTATTTAATAAGGCGTTTTTAAAGGCAAACATCCTCTTAAGCTTTAAAGTAACTAGCTTAGTGCTAAATAACCTATTAGTAGTACTATTAAAGGTTAATATTAAGGTTTGCACGCTAACACCGCCTCTCTTAGAGGTGCCCTAATAGAACCCTAAGACGCCTACTAACGCTAATAAGATAGAGGCTTAATTAACGCTGCTTTGCAATCGTATTTAAAGGCACCAAGGATTATCACTAACTCTAATAGTAGAGATTGTTAATTAGCTGCAGAGAGGCATAGTAATACTACTACATAGGTAGACGTTACTAGCAGCCTAAGTACTGCAGCTTAAAGCATCGAACAAGGCTGCTTCTAAGCGCAAATTACGTAAAAGAAAGCAGATCTAGAAGGGTAGAGACCTATTAAAGGAAGAGGCAGAGGACTTAATCGCTTAATACGATGTTAGGGCGCAGATTAAGGGGGAGACGCATAAGGGTAGAGCTTAAACAGGTGCAGGCAAGAGGGGTAAAAGGTACTGTAATTACTACAACAAGACTAGGCACAACTTGCGTATGTGTAAGAAAGATATAGTAGACGTTAGCAATAATAATATCTACTGCAGGTTGCAATACAATATTATAGTATTAAGCAATTGTAGGTAGTAGGCCTAATACCTTGTTAGGGTGTCTAACTTACTTAGCTGTCTAACTTGCTATATACTTACGTTAGTTATAACTTACTGCCTCTGCAACGTTATTAATATTACCTGCCTTAGCAGTAATACTATCTAGGGGATAGAGTTATTACCTGCTCCTTAAGCAGCAACTTACTACTGTTGCTGTACGTCTGTTTGTGCCTGCTGTACATAATACGTACATACTTAATTATCTCTTAGGGTTACAAAACCTAGGCTTATAACTAGTTAAAATAAATCGCTAATATTAGAAGCTCTCTAGAGATAATTAGAATCAAAGTGTGTATAATAGACGTATTATAGATACCTCTAGAATTAATTGAATAATCTACTATATACAATAGTAAAGTTTTCTAAGGGGTACTATATATCCGTGCACTCTTACTAGTCTTCCTAAAGTAGCTCTAGTTACTCTCCCTCTACGTACTAGTAGTTGGTTACCTCTAGTAAGGTATACTAGACCTCCTAATTAGAGGTCGGAGTTGGCCGCTATTCTCAACACTCTACAGTGTAGCAGAGTGCAGCAGAGTAGAGCTTTTGTTAGTAATACTTTAGATACTTAGCAGTCTTATCTAATTAGTAGTTACTAGGTTAACCTAGTAACCCCTAATTAGCTGCAGCTACAGATACGCCGTAACAGTCTACGTATCTCTAATCCCTACTTGCCTAAAGATCTACGTCTGTTCTATAACTTTAATAGCTTTAGTAGCTAGCTGCAGCGTGCTTAGGATAGTCCTAAGGCTGTATTATCTAGATAGGTTAGTAAAGATACAATCCTAGAGGTCTTTATACTTACTATAGTAGTGGAGGATATAGGTAATAGTCTATTAATACTCTCTATAGCTACCGCAGAGGCTAGTAATGTCTAAAACGTGTCTGTTAAAGAGAAAGTTGTTAAGCCTAATCTTCTTAGTCTATAGCTATACAAGTTTCGCGATCTTCTACCTGCTAAGCCTCTTGTAGAGCTGCAGCACTTTCTTTGTAGGCATTAGTATGTGCCTGTTTATTACGCAGCCTTTCTTGTTTTCTCTCTATGCGTTTATCTACTATCTCTCTGCCTAGGTCTTGCACTATCTTCTAAGCGTTGTCCTAAGTAGGTACAGCTAAGAAGGCAGATTAGCTAGCTGCTATCTGCAGCTATCCTCCCTCTGTCTAGTGGCTTCCTTCGCCGCTTAGTTAACAGCTTCGTTTCCTAGGATGCCTACGTGCGCGGGTATCTAGCGGACGGCTACCAAGAATACCTTGTCCTAGAGCTCCTAGACCTGTTGCGCGATGTTTGCTAGGATGTAGGTTCCTAATTGCCCTGCCTTAGCAATAGACTATATAACAGCTTAATTTTCTGTGTAGATAGCTATGTGTCTACGTTCGCCGCTTCCATCTGCGTACTCCTGCGCGATCTGCAATGCCAGGCTGATGCCCTGCAGCTCCGCAGCATATACCATTGATAGTGTATCTGAGCCTATCTGTACAGAGCGTGTCTTCTGTGTCAACGGGTACACTGCTGCGGATCCGATCTCGCCCAGGATACATTTATATTGAGTTACAATACATTGTAGGAGTTAACTATGTCTGCATACCTAGACCTCCTACCACAGTTTTCCCCCTCGCCCTATAATTATGTTAAGAGACTCTTAGGTTCTATAGCTTAGCTAGGAGCCGGCAGCCTTGCTACCTATATGCACCTGATTTGCTCTATAAGCCTGTCTTAGTGGCACTGCCTTCTACCCCCTTGACAGACTAACACGCGCATCCGTCCTCTCGGGCTATGTAGACAGTGTTGTTGGCAAGGGTGTGATCCTTCTCCTAGTGCCTCTCCTGCTACAGGAGCGTCCTAGCAGCCCTGTGCTGCGCTGACACAGAGCTTTCCTCCTGCAAGGATTAGCAAGTTTGCTAGAGATCCTCTCCACACGTACGCTAATAGCACAGAGCGAGTGCCCTGGAGCCGTTATCGCTGCTATTACATACCGCGCCCTACAGCCTCTTTCAGGCCCAGCAGACTGCTTCGCGTTACCTGTACTCCTCTCGAAATGACAGGCCGTCTGTGTCTTGCAGAGGGGAGTTCTTAGGCAATCTGACGCCGCGCGACTGCCTGCCTCTCTGCCATCTACTAACCAAGCTTGTGTTCCTCCCCCTTGTCAGTTCTTCTCCCTTGGTGTCCCTGTGACCCTAGCTACCCCGTCCCTTAGCGCGTACTGTAGATTTGTGGCTATTGTAAAGCGGTTGCGAGTACTACGCTGTTTAAGGCCCTCCTTTTAGCTACTAACTTTGGTCCTGCCTCTTAGCAGTGTTTGTGTGTGCGCTTTGTCTAGAATCGCTAGTCTTAACAAGTTTCTGCTGGGAAGGAACTAGAAGTTAGGATTGTTCCTGCCCTTGTCGCAGTGTTTGCTGCGCTCCTAGAGCGGCGCAAGCACAGAGGTGTCTTGTCGTACGTCTAAACTAGAGCAGCAAGTATAGCTATCCTTTAGGGCACATGTTAGGTAGTTTTTAAGAAAGTTCCTCTGTTTTTTGTTGTTGTTTCTGCTTTGCGGTGTAAAAGCTCTGCTACCGTGGCCCTTAAGGGGTAGAACTCGCACAAAAAACCTCCTTAAGGCGACGCAACGTCGTGCACCGACCATTGGACGTGATTTTCGCAACTGTCCTGCTCTTGCGAACAAGACAATAGCGGAATGAACCCCTATTCGAAAGTATAGGGCAAATCACGATTTTGGTGTTCCTGCCGGCACGACTTCGTCCACGCTGTTGCCTAGGCTTAATTGTGCGTGCAAGGGCGTCACGCTAAGCTCATTCATTGGTGCCTTTTAAAGAGCCCTTTATCGCGGCCCCCGAATCCCTTCATTGATTTTGTGGATCGTGGGATCTGGAAGTCATAGAGGAATTTACGAGGTACAGCACTCTCGCTAATCTCGAGTTATACTGAATTACGTGTTGGAAGATGTATGGCATATAGGTTGGAACTGCGCCGTCTCTTAACAGCGAGCAGCCTATTTCTACTGCAGGGATACTTCTAACTGTAGAAAGACACTACTTCAAAAAGTCGATTTAAAGACTCTGAATCTAGGCAAGGGTAGGAAGTCCCGTTAAAGGCGTTGGGATTACTGTATGGCGAAAGACTACGCTACACACCCGGCAACTATTCGACTTCGCTTCTGGATGTTCGCTTACATGCGAAGCCAATTAGGATTGTCCTCTTCAATCTTCGACGCATATGTATGACTGACACAGCCCGAAAGTGCATCAGTGCTTTGATAAGTAAACTCGCACGCATATTTAGTCTGTTCAGCCAGGGTCGGGGGACTCGGCACGAATCAAAGCACCAATGACGACAGGGTTTTCGGAAGGCACCGTCAATCCCGCGTCTTTACTTGGCGGGCTTAGCTTGCTTAGCGGAGCTTGTATGTATCACGAAGTAGTGGAGACACATGATCCCAGAACCATTGCACTGGTATGAACTTCCTGATCTGGGTTACTGCACATCTCCACGACATGGATGTCGCTCGATTCAGCCGAATAGACCATTATGAACATTATGATCGGACCCAGGACATTGCGCAGTATGTCTTGCATCTCTCATGAAGTTTTCTCCAAGCCGCGCTCTTGTGTTTCAATCGGCATGGCAAATCAGGCAGAGAAACGAAAAGCACAGAACAGAGTGGCCCAGGCGAAATACCGTGAGTTGGAAGCTCACCATAACTGGCAGGTTGAGGCTAACGAGTACGTAGGAAATAACCTCCGTTCGAAACTGGAGCGCCTACAAACTCAAAACGATTTGCTTCTCAAATTCATAGAAGCTGAAGGGTTGACGCTACCTCCGAACCTGCGGCTTTTGGTGAATCAGAACGAGACCTATTCTGTCCCATCACCTACGTGCCAAATCTACGACGGGAATCAATCGGCGGGCTCACCTCCAAACTACGGTCAATCTGCAGCCATCGACGCTTTTGATTATGACTTTGCCTCTTGGAGCGGGATTGTGCATGATGGTGATCACAATGCATCTGCGACTGTACCACTGGTGTCGATTCCCACACCAGAAGAGCATACCATCGAGACAGACCTGCATGATCTTGCAGGTCTCCATGACCTGGATCAATTGTCTGGCACAACTGGAGAGAATCAGCTTGCGGGCAAGCTTCCTGATCGATGTACACTTCCGTTTTCCTCACAGCTAAAGAACACAATGGTATAAAAGCCAGACAGCATCTCTGCGACAGGCGTTGACAACCATGAGCAGGGCACTGAACGAATTCACGAAAAGAGAAACGACGAAACGATCGGATCACAGTCCCGCTCCGGCTCTGTGAATCATTCTCATGATTTGTTGCATCTTGCGGTCGAGAACGGCCAAGCAGTTTGCATCGAAATACTCCTCGATAAGGGTTTCTCTGCGGACGCGAAGAGCCCTGCTGGAAGGACACCCTTGATGATTGCAGCAATGACCAATCAAGATGCTGCTGCTGAAGTCTTACTGAAGCGGGGCGCTGATGTGATGATCCAAGACGAGACAGGCTCAACTGCATTGCAGCTTGCGGTTGTCAACGGGAGTACCAAAGTTCTACAGATTCTTTTGACGCAGTGACTATAGGAGATCTTTAATTAGAGGCGTTCATTTATAGTACAGGAGAGGATGTGCCGCACTATGGTCATCATAGAGCATTTCTCCAAAGGACTGAATACTCAAAGCATGATTGATTCCGCCAATGTCATAAAGCGACACTACAGGCAATGAACCGTCCTTAGTACCAAGAGCCCCATTCCAATTGGAGGTAAGAAGTTGTTTTTGCCATCTAGAATAGCAAAAACATTTCCAATCTGATCTATTTTGACCGTGCATCCAATCTATTTAGCACAAGCAATGAAGAACTTGCGTACAAGCTTGTCAGAATGCGACAGTGCAAGTCGATCCATCCCGGTAGTCCCTGGAATGCCGCCAATCAAAGCGCTTTGCAAGATATTATCCCATAATCGAGCTCCATTGATCTCTGCCAGATCTGGGATGACTGTTTTAGAGCCTGGATCAAGCTTCCATTGACTTTTGTTCTTCTTGTCAATGACTGCTTCAATCACAGAAGTGGCTGAAACTACCATCTTGAAAGTGGAAATCAGCGTGGGATTTGTTTCGAGCAGAGGGATGCTGGACAAGATAGGCTGATCGATTGTGGTGAGCCCAAAAAGCACGTGTTTTCGAGCAAATTTGTTGTTTTCGCTCATTCGAGTGGAATCGACCGATAGTGACACTATTTGTGTGCCACTCTGAATCATCTGCTGATGAGCCAACGAACAGAAGCAGCGGACAAGGCCGATGGGCAGAGACGATGGACATAGACGATGGACAGAGATGACGGACAGAACCCATGGACGCAGACGATGGACAGAGCCGATGGACTTGTTTCAAGGCTAGACCCGATAGGCAGGACTGATTGCACAAAAGCCACTGATGCATTACCTCGGCATAATGGATAGATATCGTCATTATAACATTACTTGCATCTTCAGTACTCCTTCGAGCTCTGAATGTGCTGACTGAGACGGCTCGCAATTGTGCTGATTGCATGGACTGTTGCCAGATTACAGCACACACACACCGTAAACTCTTGTAATACTTAATCTACCCGAGAAGGGCATCACACTCAGAAGCCTTGCTGCCGTGTAAGTATATAGAGATGTCCCTGTGTTGATAAGAATGCCTGAAATTTGCAATATCAATATGACTTGGCGCATTATTTACTGCTGTTGTTGTGCTGGTCTCAGATGCCATAGAGCATATCGTAGGTTAAGGTAACTTGATGTCCGCAGCGATCGCACTATAAAAGAAGAAAATCATATGAAATGTGCTGCGACTTGCTTGCAGTTACGTCAACAAACATCCACACGACGTTCTATTGTGATAGAAGTCAGATGAACGGACCAAGTTATCGATAATTGTGCTTATTGACTTAACATCGTTCTCTAGACAAATGAACGAATCGAGGGTTCATATCTTGAAGCAGCGACAATAGCAATCGGTGCCAAATGGAGCCTCCATAACGACATTGGTTGCCACTATGCGACTCTTTTTGTCAAAAGAGGGAGAAGGGGATGAGGGTCTAATTCACTTGGAAAGCGAGAACGGAACTTCGCTGTCGAGTAGCAAGATCGCCACCCTACAATTTATCCACCTAACAAGGCCCAAGTAAGCAATACCGGTGCTTGCAGAGACAGACAGTAAAGGTGAAGGTGAAATTTGAGTGAGATTTTGGTTCTCAAGCTGCTATTCTTGGTCGTCATCGCCGTCGTTATCATCTTGTATGATTAGGACAGTTGTAGCTGTCAAGCACAGGAGAATCTGCACCGGAGCAGGTCACGAATTATCAGCTAGGACAACCGCTGCTCGACGCTGCATTTTTCTTTTGTAGTTTGTCGTGATTTACGAATTGTAATACGCAGCAGTCCAGAGCGTGCATTTCTCGGCGCGACGGACGAAAAACCATGCTTATTATGTCAACTCAATGCGGATGTAAAATTCATCCGCGTTAACACAAGCAAGCCAATTTCTCATTCCCTGATGGTGCTTCAAGTCCTGCCAGATGGGTGCGGGGTTCAAGAGCGTATGGATGGCAAAAGGAGACGATGGACTTGGCCGATGGACTTGGCTGATGGACGGGGCCGATGGACATACCCGACGGACACACCCGACGGACGAACGCATTGACGATCAACAACAGCAACCGGCCTGCTTGGAGACTTAATTCCGACAGTCTGACTTCCTGTCCAACCGGTGAGTGCAATTCTGCTTTTCACAGCAACCAGTGATCACCGCCAGTTACATCGGACTGAGATTGTAAGCTATTGTCGCATTGTTGCATCCTCGAAGGAAGATGTGCGGCATCGTTGGATTAGCTCTTGGGTCGGAAGAATATTGTGCGACATACGAAATTCTTGAGGCTCTCTTTCAACTCCAACATCGCGGACAGGACGCTTTCGGGCTAAGCATTGTCTCACGGTCAAGATCGGTGTCAGTTTTGAGACAAAAGGGTTTATTGACTCAGATTTCGAGCGCGGAGACAATTGCCCAGCATGATCATGGTGTCATGGGTCTGGGTCACGGTGCGTCAAAGAAGTCCCTTATCAGAACTTCGTTAAAGATTTCTTAGTGCGATACAAAACCTCCGGTTCGTTACATGAAACAAATTCTCAGCCGCTAAGCCTAACTGGATCTCATGAGATATACTTGGCACATGTAAGAGCCGTGCTTTTTCCCGTCGTACAGACTGACAGAACAATGCAGAACGGACAGGTTGAAGTTCCAACCGCACCTCAAGGCGCCTCGTATGAAGAGTCTTGCCGGACAGACTCGCACCATATCTTGAAAACATTCTCTGACGCTATGGAGAGACCAACTGCAGGCAGTGACCTGCGATCGAAAGTCCTTAGCGCTCTCAGTGAAATTCATAGGAGTTGTACTGGTGCCTTTGCATGCGTAGGAATCGTCGACAGCTGCATGCTTGTCGGATTTAGAGATGCATATGGATTGAAGCCTCTGATTCTGGGGAAAAGGGCAGACGTAGGAGGAACCGTGAGCTACATTATCGCCAGTGAAAGTGTTGCTTTGGAAAAGCTAGGATATAGCATCGTCCGGGACGTTGCACCAGGTGAGTCACGACACATTTTTAATAACATCAATTGCCTGATAAACAGCCAGGCGAAGCCATAATCATCGATCGAAGTACCGGAAAACAACGCTACAGCGCTCACCAGGTCGCTCCCTTGAAGCGAAACTCTCTGGATGTTTTCGAACTGATCTATTTTGCCAGACCCGAGGCTGTCATCAATGGGATTAGTGTACATGAATGTCGAAAGCTGATGGGCCATGCGCTAGGGCGACATATTGCTCGCATCATGGACGCCGCCGAGCTCATGAGCATTGACGCCATCATACCCATTCCCGAAAGCGGAAATATCTCCGCGTTGGCCCTTGCCCAAATCCTCCGAATTCCGCTTCAGCTCGGATTCCACAAAAATGGTTATTGTAATCGCAGCTTCATCATGCCGGACGCGAGGTCCCGACTCAAGACGATAGTACGCAAACTGAGCGCGGTAAGGTCCGAGTTCGATGGCAAGAACTTGATACTCGTGGACGACAGTATTGTTCGTGGTAACACGAGTCGCGAAGTCGTGCGGATGGCTCGAAATGCAGGGGCCCGGAAAATCGTGTTTGCGAGCTGTTCCCCAGCAATCAAGTATGAGAGATGGTTCACAACGAAACTTGTTTTGGTAACGGAATTCTGATTTGATGACAGGTTCAATCATATCTATGGCATAGATCTTGCCGACGAAGAAACCTTGGTAGCAAATAATCGCTGCGAAGAGCAGGTCGCTCGTGAAATCGGTGCTGATAGGGTAGTATATCTTCCAGTTCAAAGCTTGGTTGACCAATGCTTGAAACCTTTGAAGAAAGATTACGGTACTGAGAACTACGAGATGGGAATCTTCACAGGGGTCTATACAACTATCTGATGTACTGGTGGAGACTTGGATGGAGGTCTGGAACATTAAGGACTCATCTTCAGTCATTATTCTCCATTTTAAGCCAGTTACATGACGGTCGATGCTATCGCATGCTACCTCTAATCATGGTTTTGCGGGGTCTCTGTGCCCGACGTAACCAATAGTATAGTCCCTCAAGGTTAGTGGTGTGAGTTAGGAAATTTTCTGGCATACAACGCTAAATATTGTTGCAGTTCAAGTCGGTCCTACAGACCTTGATCGTCACTGCAGTGACTATTTTGGATTAGCACGTCTCAGAGCATGTATATATCGACGCCTCCTAGCTAGCAAGCAACTCAGCGCAGTTTCCATCATTGTTTCTAGCGGCTATTCACGCCGCGACAAATATGTACATCATTCAATACGCCTGCAAAACGCAAGAGTGCGTATAGCTTTCCTTGTGTTTGTATTTCACATCAGCCTAGGCAAGTCTGCGAAATACTACCCCATTTGCATCGAAGCTTATAGTCTTGCATCGCTTTTGCCTGTAATGTTTATCCCGTGTTCCCTTCCTAGTAAATGTTTGCCCACATCTTGAACAGTAAGGCATGTTTTCTGATGTCTGCCGCTCCCGAAAATGTCGTAGGTAATTGCTCCTATTAGCAAATGAACGCCCATTGCATCCGTGTTGAAAGCAGAAATAATGACTGCCATGTGGATCTGGATCCGTAGGTCCACCAAAAGCGTGACCGGCTAATTGAGAGTCGACGTGCCGCGTTCCGAGAGAAGTTGCAAAGAAAGGAGACTCTAGATACCCAATATTATTTGGTTCTCTGTCCTTAGAAGCGCGCGAAAGCTCGGGTGCTTCCGAAAGATCAGACTTTGTCGGGACATACATGTCCATCTGCAAAGCTGTTGCTCGCGAAGATACGTCATTCGACTCTGAAGGCAACAATTGAGAACTCTCCCACGCTAAAGAGCCCTTAGGTTGCTGTGATTGGTGCAAAGTAGATTCGGGTGCCCACAGGTCTTTGAAGGATGCGGCGATAGGGCATGGAAGTTGCGGCTGTAGATGTGTGATGGTTCCTGACTGACTGCAAGCCCAGGATTCGAGATTCGATAAGAAGGCTTCGGACTGTTGTCGATTGGCCATCGCAATGTAGAGCATAAGGGATTGAAAATTGAATTTCGCTTGGGATAAGCCAAGTACAGCATGGCCTAGGCAAGGCTTAAATGCTTTGGTAGAATACATCATGCTGCAGTCTGGTGGCGCAGCAGCACGCTTGCTGTTCCCCGTAGGATTTTGGTTTTCATCTAATTGCATAGCTAAGCTGCATATCACGAAAGAGCAACTCTCCAGTTTCAGGTAGCGTGTTGTTTGGAGGTAGCATTGATCTGTTATTTCAGAGGATTCATGCTGGCTGGGAAAGGTCGTGCGAGGCTGTGAATCGGGGCTTTGGGACATGTCTCTGCCTTTCTGCGGTCGTGATAGAAATACCTGAGGTCCACAAGCAGAGACTTGAAACTTGATTTCGTCGCCGAAAATGATTTACATGCCTACGGAGAGTTTGTGCAATTTCTGCAGAAATCCTTCGGATTTTAGTGTTTGGAATCAAACTGGGTGAAGTGAGACGGTGCAGTACTAAGCGCGGCACAGCATCAGTCTCAACGTTGCGTTGTTGCATATCATTCGTATGCGATAACGGGCTGCAGAAAGATGTGTTAAGCGCCGGAACAGGGTTCTTATCGGGTAAATCGACCGTCCCGCTCGTACTCGAAGCTTACCAGAACAACTCCTCCGTCTCCAGATTGTGGTAATTCGTCGCCGAAAGATCATGCCGGCGCAGTGTATGTTCTGTCACGTGGCGAGGTCTGATAAAGGTATGATGTCCTTTCGAGAACGCAAATTCGCCTGAAAGCTGGGCAATCTTCCCCACGCAATCAAACATTAGATAAGCCACGCTGGCACATAGCCATTATATGCCCAATTCCGACCATGCTTAATTGTGAACTAGCACGGAGCACTGCACACAAGCTAGGATTTCCCGAATCCGCCGCGAGCGGGGTCCCCAAAGGACGGGATATCTAGACCTTGCCGTATCCCTGTACAATATTCCCAATAGATGCAACGACCCGCTCAGGGCGCAACGAAGGGCGGGTTGCGGCATTGGTATCACGTGTCACGTAATATGACCCATCATCCCACGTTTTTCAAATCCCCAAACTACTAGGAGCACTCTACACATGTTTATCTTTGAAGAAGTCATTACCAAGTACTACACCCTCATCATGAGTTGTTCCTCCAGCTCTGACAATGTCCTTGGTCCGGAATATTGCGAAAAATTTGATTTCACACTGGTATTTGAACAGAGTTTCTTCCAGATTGCGCCGTGCGCTCTACTCCTTCTCGTCCTCCCATTCCGAGCTTCTCATTTGCGGCGACAAGAAGTGAAATGCGTTCGATCATGGGCGCACCTTTGCAAACAAGCTATAGTATCCTTCTCGGCTCTGGGCCAATGCTCTCTGCTGATTTTTTGGGCCCTTTCCAAGGATACCAGTCCGACCGCGGTGGCAGCGACAAGTCTGTCCTTCTTTGCTTGCTTGGGCCTGCTCTGGCTCTCTTCTCTGTAGCATACGCGATCAGCGAGCCCCAGCGACACCATTATCATCTTCATACTCATCTCCATACTTCTGGATATCCCACAGGCGCGCACTTTTTGGCATCGTCACCACTCAAATGCAGCCGTCGCAGCCACTTTTACTGCTTGCCTGGCCATCAAAGTGGTTATACTCTTCCTCGAGGTACCATGGCTCCTATCTCCGTATCACACCTATGCTCGCGAGACACTCGCAAATATCTTCGACCGAGCTGTGCTTTGGTGACTTGGTCCACTTTTTCTCCTTGCGTATCAGCAAAATCTCCGGTTCGATAACTTGTATGCCATCGATTACAGTCTATTATCTGAATCATTGGAAGAGAGATTCATGCATCACTAGTCGCGTTTACGTAATTCAGACCTCCATATGTTCTTGATCAGCTTCTGACGAATCGAACAGGTCGACACTACACCAAAAGGCGCCCTCTACTAAGAGCAATGATCTCGACAAGCAAGTGGGGTCTTTTTGCGACTATCCTACCACGTCTTTGCTTGAGCGCTTTGAAGCTCACCCAACCTCTTCTTATCAGCAGAATAACTGACTGGCTCGGTAAAGATCCACAAGACCAGGATACTGGAAAAGGCTTGATTGCTGCCACGATGTTAATTTACATGATAGTGGCTCTCTTGACTGTAACATACAGGAGGCAAGCTGACCGATTCCTTACTACGCTGCGTGGAACTCTAATCTCAACGTTGCATTCGCAGAGCCTGGCTCTTGGAAAGAGCCAGCTCTCAGACGGGAATATGCTCACCTTAGTAAGCACCGATGTGAGTCCGTCTGCGCTTTGCTCTGCCGTTGCCTCTGTTGCCGTCTCCACACCCTCCTCTGCAGCAGACTACAAGCAGCGGCGTTGATCTGAGGCGCACCGAACACGACCTTGCTCGCGAGTACGCTAAGCCACAACGTTTATATGTTGCTGCTTCTCATGTTGTTACTGGCGCTGAGTAAAGTAGGCCACCAATATCAAACTCAAGACTCCAAACTTCGATGAAATAGGGTTAATTAGATAATCGAGATATACTCCTCTTTAGAGACAACCGCTTTTATGTATTCATCGCCATTTTACTTTGGATCTACCAAAGTATACTAGTCGCACTCAGCTCAGCTCAGCTCAACGTTGGTTATAGTAGTTTGTGTGTCTCTGAGCCAATAGCAAAGCGGCAGAGTGAGCGAGCGAGGTCATTTTTCATTGGACAATTTCTCCGTACAAGTAGAAATTGGGGCGGCGCTCGTCACGAAGCGAGCTGAGTGAGCGTTAGGCGAGCTGAAGTCGTGTGTACTGTGCAATATGCGAGCACTCTAGACCCAGTCTAGTGGCCAACATGATTCCTGCATATGGGATTACCTGAGACCGTGGTATACGGGTGGTTCCTTGGACTCTGGAGAATTTGAGTACATGCACTTTAGAGAAACGGCTGCACTGTTACTAGCAACGCCAGGCCGGGGAATCTCGAATCTCGTGGAGAGACGTTTTCACATACCCTCGCTCCACATCGTTGCTGGAGGGGTATCATTATCTGGTGTGACAGTGATCGTCGTACCAGATTTGACTGAGCTATCATATTGTGTATGTGCAGATCCGTCCGCAACCGAATGTTCTTTCTCAAACGACGGCCAACCGCCACACAGTCATAGTGTGTCCATGCCTGGGCAGTAATACAATTGCACGTTCATTCGCAGATATGGAGGGAGAATTGCAAGCACGGTATAGAACATCCATTCCATCCAATTTCAACGCATATGTACTAGCTCTACCTCATCATCATCCTTGTGTGTTCGATTGAGCTCAAAGGTTGTGGTGCAGTGGATGACCTTATCGGTACCTTCTACATCCGACTGCCCTCGACTACGCCCGCTAAGCTTCGAAGTCTTCCCCTCCGTGCTATGGTAGTAGTTGCGGCGCTTGCTATCATTCGACGAGCTGAAGGTGCGTGGCAGTACTCGGACAAGGATGACACGTATGGATGGGATGCACGAGCATACGACTCCCACTGCAATTTCGATGGCTGACCACTTGGTGATGTTTTGTTGGTCCCACATAGGATTCTGGGTACGAGCGAACGTGATCAAAAACTGGAGACGGATGATCGAGATAACTGTTGCGCTGCGTTGATGGTCAGCATGCAGTCGATGGAGAACTGCGTGATAACTTACAACGTCCCTAAACAAAACATTATGACAACGCCAGCCTTCTTAGACCACGAGAGCTTGAGATGAACGAGCTGGGACAAAGGTATCCCCAGCATCCAGAGATCAACAGCAATACTAGTCGCTGCATTTGCCCATACCAGAGCGTTTATGTCGATACAGCGACCAGTGTGTTCTCCATCCCACTTCGTCCAGTAGTAATTGATCGGGCGGCACTGGAAAACTGCGACGACGACAAAGATAATGCCATACAAAATGCTGAAAACGATTGTAGCCAGGATGATCTTCTGTATCGTGCGCCCAGGAAATATCCGCTTGTAGAAGTAAAGAAATGTAAGTTTCAGAACGGACAGTTGCGCGAAGTAACAGATCTCGACCCAGTAGAAGTATTTCCCGAATTCGGTAACCTGATCGAAATTCAATGTCCAGACATCTCTACCCAAACCATTCGGTATTAGTCCTCTGTCGATAAGGATAGTGCTGGGTTGGCCGACAAGCAAGGTAGCAAGTATCAAGTAATCGTCCAAGGCCATACGGACTTCGGCTCGTGTGAAAAGCTTCTGGGCAAGTCGCGAGAGGACGAATGTGGCGGATACCACCATCAAGGCAATGTTTGTTCTTTTCAACTCAGCGCTTGTATCGCGGGGCTTTTGAGCGCAGAGATTGGCTGTGACATTTTGAGCTGTGAGACCTTCTTTGATCGTACATTTCGACAACAGACAGTGCTCCACAGAAGATGTAAACTGGGTGCTGGTGCACAAGCACTTCACATCTGCCAGCGTGCATGTGGAGTCTTTAAGCGATTCAGTCAAGCACGAGACCTGCACAATGTCAGAAATATAGTACTGCTATGTCCGAAGCTACCTACAGCGCAAAAGTCAAGTGCGTTGAGTGCCTGCGAGACTTCTAGCCCTTGTGCAAGCGCACTTGGGATGTGGGCCCAGAGCAACGCAACAATGACGAAAAGAACCTTCATGATGAATCCGGCTTTTAGAACCGCTGACGGACGAACTTTTGAGTCATGAAAGAAAGAACCCCGGGGTGTGGGGCGAAGCGGCTCTCAAGTAGTTCTTAAAGGCGAAGCCCGTGGTGCCTGCGCAACGACCTCAACTCTGCAGCTCTAAAATCGGTTCAGGGGACTTCTCCGTTGACTCGAGCTACGGCCTGTCTAGTCCCTCTTGTCAGTAACTATAGTATCCAGTGCTATGAAACATCATGCATGTACCAGCGGGCTGCTTGATGCACGGAGGTGGAAGGTGGTTTTGTCAGGTCAATGCTCGATAGCATTTCTCGAATAGTCCGACAGTCCTCCAATCAAACGCCTAGATACAGGCTAAATCCAAGTGAAACCGAATTTCCGGATAGGAATCCTGACGGAGTTTGTACCGTAATTGTCCCTAGGACCATACGCTATGAGCCTAAGCCAACCGTTTGGATAACTCCCGACTCGTTGATTGAGACAGAATAAAGTGTAGATCGTCAAGCCTCCTTTCGTTCTCCCGTCTTTTGTCTCGACAGGGCGCGTCAATGACCGCGCTTGAAGCATCGCTTAGGTGCTTTGGCCGGGTACCTACCTATTCCCGACGTGTTGAGTGCCTTCCGTCTACGTGCTGCAGACCTACGCCGCTTTTAAGGCCTTCGGTGGGTCTGCTCACGTGAGATATTACATGCAGTCGAGTGGGTACCAACTGGTAATTCATTGTAGAGCTGACTTGCTCGAGCTCACACAGCCGACTTTACAAGCTGCTTGGTACAAAGAGCGTTTCCAGAAAGTATCAGAAGCCACAGCTAGGAAGCGATGTCTGTCACCGGTGTAGCGACGGTCTAATACAGGCAGGCTCGTGGGCTCGGTACGCCAAATGAAGATGTACAAGTGACATTTGCTTTGCGGCAATCGACAAGGAAGCATGCGGGGTCCACAAGGCCCTAAGTCTATTTCAAGTTAAACTGGTTGCTCGGCGCTTCCTCCGAACGCCACGGCACGCGAGCGGTTGAGCCGCTCCGCTTCCTCGCTTGCCCGTCCCCTTGTTCGCGAAAATTACTGTTGTGGAACACACAGACGTCTGCTATCTAATTACAGGAAAGACTGTTTTGGACGGTCCTTCCGATGCCTGTTTCCCCTTTGTGTGAAATTAATGTCAGATTCGATAAAAGTGACTTTGGTTTGGGTAAACAATTGCATTTGATGCAAGAGTCTACGTCCAAAACGAGTGACATGCCAGAATCCGTCTCAAATGCGCCATCTGCTCGAACGGCTCTACTCACATAAGGCGTAGTAAGCCTCTACTGATTTAAAGTCTGCACGAAACGCGCCTACAGAACTGGATACAAGTCCAAGACCAATCATACTGCGTGCGCACAGCTCCACCCCTGAGCGTAGCCACAGGTGGTGCGCATTGCCCTCCACGTGTTCGACTCCATTCTGTGGCAGGCAGACTTCGCTGCCTCGTATCCCAGCCAGCGCATCAACGCTAGCGGTCTATCATCGAAGTCTTTTTGCGAAGCGACCACGCGACAACTACGTGAAGGTTGGCACCAGCCACTAGTAGCAGATTGCAGGTTGCACAGAGTTAGGTACGTACCTAGAACATGTGCCACATTTGACGGGCTCAGCATCCTTGCTGGCACTTGTCCCTGGAACATCAGCCTTGTCTCTAAGTACCTTCTGCAGGCCGCGCCTAGACTCCATTTTCACCATAGTCGAGCCTGACATTTTGATCCATGAAATTGTCTCCGGATTTACTGGCAGGATGTCTATGGGTTCATTTGTTAGCATTCAACGGCCTAAGACACATATCTTTTCATTCGCAGACCACACTGAGAGAGAAACGTCGGTGGTCTCTAAAGGCAAACATGCAAACATGTTCGCTTCTACCACTTTACAACTTCACCATGTACCTCTCGCACGAAGAATAGGATACAAACCATGTTTAGCCGAACAAACTTCTACATGTCATTAAAGTAGGTATTCCATTGCAAAGTTTTCCTGTCCGTTGGAAACATACTTTTGCCCACTTCAGGTGAAGTAGCTGAAGCCAACGAAAATTGCACAGCTCACTATGAAGATAAGAAGCGCTAGAGAGGACACTACAGGCGCCGGATTGAAGCAGCCGACGCTCGAAGCAACACTCGTACTGGTAAACCATCTGTAAGAAAGACCTACCTGGCTTCGTGCTAGCAGCTCATGCCTGTTATGAATCTTGTTTCCTCGCATCATATACAATCACAGACTCGGGCCTTGTGCCACAGTTCTTTGTAAAGCTTGTCTGATGTCTTTAGCACCTCATTTCAGTATTCGAGACGCCAATCTCGCCAAAAACAAGACCTTAATAGTTTCCGTCTTTGATGCATCCCTGCCCTACCTGGCATATATCGGAAGTCAAGCGCAATGGGGCTCAACGCCTTTCTCGCAACGAACAAGTTGGATCGACGAAACGCAGCGACAGATGGAAGAATCAGAGCAGAATTCAATTTGCAACACCACCGATGCGCTTCGCATTCTATGTCTTGAGGTTGAAGTCACGAAGCAGGAGTTTCACGACCTTGATTACAAGTACATGCAGTCCCGCACGGGAGATGACGGACTCTATTACATGGCCGTCGGCTTCGCTTTCGTCTGTGGAGACTGGCTACCGAAGTATCTTCATACATCTGTCATCGCTAAGATTGACCAAGCCCATCTTAGCGAAATTTTGTATGTGGAAATAAAATCGAAGTGGTTGATGTGGCAAGGCGCGACTCCGAGTTGATGGTTCAGCACCAAAGCCCTCGGCGCCTCAACAGATCGCAGCATAGTCTCCACTCATGGACAGGAAACATGACTATGAACGTCAAGATGTGTATGGAAACGTCCGAATGCATGTACCGTATAGGTCAAGATAGGTTCTCTGGCTTAGATGGGCGCGCATTTCTGTCGTGACAAGCAACTACTACGTGTACAGTAAAACAATCATATCCTTCCTGAAAAGGTTGCGTTCTGCGAATACACAGTTTGAGTTCGCTCACTCTTGTTTACATCGTAGCTGATCCGCTTTTGAGTCCGCTTGCAGTGGCTCCGATAATCAAGTTCTGCCCATAATGCATGTGATGCGTCAGGAAAACGCATATTGTCCATCAAAAGCACCACTGGCCTTGAGATATCCTATACTTCTGCAACAAGGCTATTGATATAGCCAAAGAAAAAGAATTACATCTTATCAATCAACACAACTCATCTCTGGTGATGAAGATCTACATTCTCTCCATCGCTGCCCTTCTGACTACGATCGTGGTCACCGTTCCGGTCGACATGAAGGGCAAGTGCTCTTCAAAATCACCCACATTGTAACAAACTAACTTGCAGCAAACAGTACTTTCTGTGACTTCCATAGCTACTATCGGCGCCGACGTGCTGTATTGCAAATTTGATTGCTTGGAATATACGGCAGCTATTAGCCTTCAAGCTCGACAATGCTGAATAGGTCTGAGGTTCGACATTCATCAAAGAAGCTCACGTGGGATGCATCAAGAGAGCGCCAGAGCGATAAGGCACAATCACATTCGTTGAAGAGATTAGTGAAGATCCCTTATGTAGCAAATCTTCAACGCACAGTCAGCTCTGCGTGCCTGAACGTACTGTCACTATGATATTACGCAAACAAATGCATGACCCATTCAACTACTATGATATGCCCATGCAAGCCAGTGTTCAGAAAAGGGTTATTTTGAACAGGGCAAGCCAATCATTGTTCCGCCACTTCTCTATACTGAACAGATGTGGCTTCAAATCTTGCCTCCTTGCTCGAGGTCGACATGTATATGGGTTGTTTGAGTGATTCCCATAAGCTTAGCCCCAATCATTGGCCCCTGATTTTGCAGCACGTAATCTTCGCTGTCCACTGTTACGATCTTGCGCTCCGATTCAGAACAAGACGTATAGTCCGACTGCTTCCTGCTAAGTGCGGATCCTCCAACAGTAAGAGTAGCCTTTGAAGCATGGCCGGATTTCTGCGCACTAAAGAAACTGGTCTTCCAGCTGAACTTCTTGGCTACGATCTTGTATAATGGGCGCAAGGTAGGCAGAGAACCGGCAGTAATGGCAAGGCTCATCTCCACCTCGGACCAAATTGCGATCGGTACAGTGGCAAACAAAAACTCGGGGTCTCTGAAGGTCGGTACGTAGGCCAGGCGGACAAGGACTGCCGAGCTTGCTCTATTGTAATAATCAGTGACCGTGACCGTTGGTCAGGAGAATCTTGTTTGCTTACATGCAAGCCATGCTGAGGATAGGAATCAGAGCGAATTTCTGATTCCGACTCATGTTGAGCCCTTTGATCAGGAAGACCGGAAGGAGTGCGAAGCTGAAGTCGCAAATTGCGAAGATGGCCGACATCGCATATGTAAAGGCTATGATGATGTCCATGCTAATGCATGTGCCCTTCGCCCCCAGTGCTCTGGTCCAGAAATAATCGACCGGACTGCACTGAAACATGGCTAGGAGACCGTAGATCATACCCATCACGACGCTAGTGTATATAACGACGTGAGTGATGCAACGAAACAACTTTTGGGTAATTGGCGTGTAGCGGAGCAGTGAGAGACCAACAGATATCTTGGCTCCGATCATACTTAGGCAGTAGGCAAAATAGCAGACCCACCAGAACTGGCACCGATTGTCAGTCCATGTTGATATAGGAGTTTTTCTGTGCATACCCTCAGCGCCATCATCATACTCCCTGGCGTGAGATCTTTCATAAGCCTGCCGGTGCCCGTGAGAGCACCCCCTATAGCGCAGGTGCTGTTCAGCGTGTGCATGAGCTGAGCAAACAGCATCCATCCGTCATCCCAGCCGAACGCTTTGACGATGAATAGCCGGATATGGAGTCGTAGAATCACGGCTATCCATGCCATCAAGAGGAAGAACACCTCAATCTAATGAACATGTTAGTGGTTTCCCTTCACAAGGCTGAGAATGCGTACTTGTATGAGCTCGGCGGCTTGGTGTCCGATCCCCATGGTTGTTGTGCTTAACGTGGAACGTGTGACTGCGGGTTGAACTAAATAACGGAGAAGAACCTCGAATCGGTGTGTTTCGCGTGGTGGCGTACAACTGCTCAGGAGCCTTATATCTCAAGGCCGTAGTTTCGGCAGTGCTCTGGGACAACACACCCGACCGAGGCCCCTATCCCTACGTAAATATGCTCGACGCATGCTGCATGGCGCTTGGTGTCTGCGAGGTCTGTTCACGATATGTTCTGAATTGGGGCATCGATCAAGCACGATCCAGCACCGAATCACCAGAAAGCGAATCGCAGCTCTGCATAGAATGCCAACAAACTTTCATTTGACAGCGCTAGCTGATGATCGTGTGGAGAAAGCCGGTTCCCTTGCCCTCGGGTAGAGTAGTGCAATCAAATGGACATAAGATCTGCCATGCCCCTCCACTTTGAGCTGCGTACCTGGCAAATCAAACGCTTCAGGCATGCCTGCTTGAGTCGATCTGTTCATTAAAACTACGCTCGGGCATTCATACGGGCCGCTCTCTTCCGGCAGCTCAGGCACCGATGTCGTGAAAAGAACCTTATTTTGACCCCATATTGTGCATGACTCGAATTGATCATAAATGTCACCGAAGGATTACGTGTTGTTGCAAAGACGCAAGCGATCACCTCATAACTACAAATTTGTGGCTCAGGTCAGTTCCTGACCCTGATTATGTTCGGAAGGGGTGGGTTTGCAATGAGACTTCGTGCTTTTGTGCGTGATCTGCTGGACGGCAACGGTAGCTTGGTGATCGGCACACGGTGACTGGTGTCTCAACCGGCCTGGATACTTTCAATCTCGGCATTTCAGTTGGATGGTGGCCAGACATACAACGTGGATTTTTCATGCGATAGCGACGAGGGCAAGGGTAAAGGGGTCTAGAAGAAATGATATGCGATGTTGACCCACTCCTGCCGTCACTAGTGCCGGAACTGTCTCCGGCATCTGTTGACCTACCATCAGATAAGATCAAGCGCAGACTTATCGCAGACGAGACAACTGTAAAGATTCAGAAGATGTGCGCTGGTTTGTGTATGTATTCAAAATAAATGCATACATTGTCAGTATCGAGGCCGAGAAATAGTATCGTACAGGTCGTACTAGGTGATATGGTAGTGACAGTGCCTAGGCATCTATAACCTTGTGCACAGAAGGCAAGCAGATCAATGGCACCGAGGGCCATCGGAGAAGATTCTCGACCTCCCGCTTCGATGACTCGTTTAATGTTCGATCCGCACAACCCTACTCTGCCGTTGGTTAGCTAGCCTGCACTATATCCCATCATCTTCGCTGATCTACTTGCACGAGAATGTGCTCATCAGAGTGTCTACATAACGGGTTGAGTACATGGCGCCCGCTGATGTTGGGGTTGGTTGAACGGGGTACTCCACATAGCTATGTTGCGTCAAACAAACATTTGATGTTGGGTTCCTCGTAAGCGGACTGCTTGCAATTGACAGCGACATATTCCATTGAGTTGTCATTTAGCATACACTGTAGGAGCCCAGGTCACATCGTCTTCTTGAGCAGCAGTGGCATTGTTCGCATGAGATGTGAAAGTGTCACTCATCTCCAGCTGGGACCTGGTATTATTTCATTTTGCCTCATCGAGATGAGATGCAAATCGCTTCGTGAAAACCCTAAAGCTCGAATTACGTCTATTTCAGTGCGAGGAATAGTTGATTCATTTGAACGATCGCTCGATGGGCGCCATACTCACCGGTCGCAGCTCTGGAAGCACTGACATTGTCGACAAATCGGAACCTAGATAGTTTTTTGACCGGCATGCACCCTTAATTCTCTTTTGGCCCGGTCATGACGACGCTCCTTCACATATGGCGGCTATATCAATGGAAGTGACATGTTTCCACGACACACGACTCTCTTTGTTTGTCACACCAGACTTTGAAGACGGTCATCTGAAAGTCTGACCTGAAATTTTTGGTTTGATCGCAAGGCCTTTTCACTCAATAAAATCAAATCAGCGAAGACTTTGCAACTTAACCAGGCGTAATATAACAACATACTGCTTAATGTATCATACAGATATGTACCGGTTCAAAAGCGATGAATTGTGAGATTCTGACTGCAGTCGCAGCAAAAGCGGAATAAATGATGAAGATGCCGATCAAGAACAAGATGCGATATTAGTCAAGCCGATGGTGGACCCGGAACCAACACTCAAGGTTTATAGCAGCGCTACCACCAGATGAGATAGTATCTAGCTGTACGAAAACATGGGAAGAGATCAACTAGGGTAAACGGCGGCTTTATCGGCTCCAGGCTCGGCTGAATTAACCGTCTGTATTCACAGCTTGCAACGCCAATATTTTCCTTTGTTGTCTAAAACGCATTTCTACTTGGCTTACCGAGCGACATCAATTACAAGTGCGCCGACATTAGAGTTCCATCGAATTGACTTGAATCACCGTATAAACAGACTCTGGATGCACCCGGTGCAGTGTTGTTAATCAAGATCGTCTTTAGTTCACATTCAACATTTGTGGAATAATCGCAACAGGTTCTGCATGTGGCTTGCTCCATTCGGCAGCCGCACCTCACACTGTTTCCAATAACACCGCAAAGTTCCAGCTCGGAGCACTTGCCACTTTAGAACGTTTTACGTGTGGACAACCAAACGATGAAGACAGCTGTCGAGCGGTTCGGTAATGACAAATAGTACTTTGCTCATCTTGACATCATTGATTAGAGCCTGATCATCATTTTGCTCTTTACCAAAATACAATTTGGTTGATCAGAAACGCTTATATGGCAGACAAGTGAATCTTGACCTTCACGAGGAGTGAAGTGCCGTAGCTTCAGTGGTAACCTCCTATCCATAGACTCCTATGCTGCCTTGACAACATTTCCAACACCCTCCTTAAACAATAAAAATGCATACCAAATGTGAAACGTCAGCAACAATTCTGGCCCCAATCGCTTATTATCTTTAGGGTTACAGCTCGTTGAGTCAAAGTTGATAGTGACAAGTCTCTGCCCGTACAAATCTGCTGATCCTTCAGACTCTGAGACAGAAAAGCGGTGGACACCTGCGATGAAGCCGGTATCTGAGCCGTAAGCAATATCGACCTGGCTGGACCCTGCATTCGATTTTTCGAACTGAAGATGTGATAAGTCACTTCGGGATAATTCGATGATTCGAAAAGCGCCAAAAAGAACTGAATGAAGGGGCGGCAGCTCGGCTGTGCTGATCTCAGCAGCTTTCCATACTTGTCGCGAAGCCGGGATTCCTTCCAATCCTTCCATGCTGTCAGATGTTAGTGTACTACGAGACACGTGAGATCGCGCACCCTTAAACTTGACGAATTGTTTCCCTAGAAGCCGTAATGCGATTGCCTCTGGTGCGAATGCATAACCACCAAAAAAGCCTCTTAAAAACCTTGCTAATATCTATTCATCAGTGAGATGTTTCGACACCGGGACAATGACTGATCGTGAGTCATTAAAAGTAATGTGGCTGTAGGGATTCACTATCGACACTGCAAATGAATTCGCAAAACCATCAGGTATGCAATTTGCTGTCTTGATCCTCCATGTGGATGGTAAAGCTGTGGACGCGTAGAGCTGATAACCATAGTAGCTTGCAACGGCTGCTCCGCCTATGGCCAATGACGGGGTGACGAAGCGACGAAGCATATGCAGAAAGTCGAATGGACTAGGCAGATGAGGCTAGTCCGCGTGTATGTATGTCGATGGGGGCGCTATGTTCTCAATCAAGGGTCATGGATTGTTATATACCGCAGGAATGTCGTTGCTTCCGGTTCTTGCCATTAGCCAGTTCGGGTGTTCTCGCTTGACGCATCGGTGGATGACACACAGGGTGCCGATGATCAAGTAATCTCAAGAAATGCGCACTTCGCCAAAACCGTCCGCGATAAATTCTTTTACTGTCTTAGCTTCAGCTGCCTTAAGATTATCATGATTCCCCAGGTCCTGTCACATCTAGACTCGTTGCGCATATCACCTTCGTAGTCAAGTAGGCGTGACATCGATCATATGTTGAACCCTCGCATTAAGATACTATATCCCAAGACTGTCCCGCGAAGACGGTATTCTCACAATTGTCTAAGTACGGTCGGAGACAAAATCGACAATACCTTCATGGCAGTCGCAGCTACGCGTATAGATGGCCAGCAATCGGTTCGTCCACTGGTAGGCTTGAGAATGTACAATGCCCGACCGGCTCTTCAATCTTGTCCGGCTCGCTATGTATAGAGCCGCTCTGCTTCAGCGGCAACACACTCGCACTCGAGTCAACAAGCGGCAGATCAGGAGTGGCACTCATATTTGCTGGACAGTTGCCACCTCTTTGACCATGAGTCACTACTCCCCACTGCACTGCTGATACACTCGCTTCGGTATCTTCAGCTGGAGGATGACAAGCTGCGCTAATGACAGCAGAGCAGCTGGCTGCCACGGGCATAGCATTCGAGAGTCTCAACCGCCCAATAACGATGCCGATGAATGCAATCAGGATGCCCAAGCATGTGGCAAGAATGATTGCGACTGGCGAGAATCCATTGGTCGAGATGGTGCGATCTGGCATTCGTGACTTGTAATTCAGCACGCCCATCCGGACTAGAAAGATGCTTTGCGACGTCAGCCAGTGGAACAGTAATGCCATAACCTGCATAGGAACGGCGTAGCGAAATGGCATATTGAGCCAATAGGTGGAGCGCTGTTGGCCAACTGGCGCAGTAACACGTAGTGACTTTCGCTCACATGCGTAAGTGCACCATTCTTCAGCCATGAACATTTGCATATATAACGCATTGAAAGCAAGGTAGAGATACGAGAGCAGCACTTGCGGCAAGTTGGCCATCATGACGCCTCCTGCAAAGTTAGTGTTCACAGAAAGAAGATTACTTCCAGTAATCTGACCAAAACCGATGGCCCATAAGCCCTTCAAATCTGAAGGCATACCATCTAACTAAAGGACCATGAAAACAATGCCGGTTGTAATAGAAAGAGAAAATCTAGACGGTCAATCAGTTTTCAATCAAGAAGCGAGAGTGCCCAACTTACGACACATAGGTAGTTCCCCATCTTCTACGACGTGGAGCAGCTGATCATCGCCTGCGCTCGGGTTTGTACTGTTGAGGGAAGGTCCCCAACTCGTCTTTTCGTGCATCGTGGAAGCGTTCCCAGTTCCACTGGGATTCTATTTCACCTCTTGTATAGAGACACTGATCTTTAGTCTGTGGATATGGATGATTGAGGAAATGGGCTACTGCGTCTCCAAGAGTAACAAGTGGTAGGTGCTGCCGGTATTTGTGCAGCGTCAAACTCATACAAAGGATCTTGATCATATTTGTCAAGATAACGACAATCGCAATTGGTATACTGAAGTTCAGGCTGCAGCGCTCGTGGATTTCCTCGGAGAGACAAAACAGCACAGGCCTTTCGAAAAGCTGCCATTGTGATCGATCTGCTGGAACCTCGTTGGGATCGTTAGTGTTACAAGTTGCGTTTCGCGACCGACACCGCCACCCATTAGACTGGTAGATCTTCGGTTTACTTAGGAATGCCGGAAAGGCGTAATCATTCCACCTAGCAATATCTGCTTCGTCATCTGTTTCTGGATCCATTAGGGCCAGAGCTGTGATGCTCCCTGCAACATTTCGCCATATCGTTGATCCATCTTGTACGATGTAAACATTGCCAAATTTTGGAAGGTACTGGCTATCGTATGCGTCGAAACAGTCCGCCGCGCTGAGGTTGTTGTATTTGGCCTCGTGACCACCATCAATAGTATAGAAATGCAAGCGTGCGGTTTTGTTCAGTCTCGGCTTATTTCTCTCTATTTCCATATCGTTGGTGATGTTCTTGCTAAAGCCAGAAGTGTCGTACGGTGCGCCGCTCATCCAAGCTTCTGTAGTTGGTATCACGAGGTAATCGTTCGCCTGCAGTGTGGTGAATGCCACTGAATTGAAGAACAGATGCAGTGGCATTGACGAGAGAAGAAGAGCACATCACATGCATGCTCTACCGCGTGCAATGTACCGGAGGTTGCGAAAACTTGGTATGCCAATACGGAGCCAAAGTCGTTTGGCATGTGCACGTACGAGCTCCTCGCGGGTTGGAGCGCTGAGTACCTGCATGCAGTAGTTGCTGGCACCAAGGAGAAGCGTACTGAGGACGTTGACAACCAGATGTACCCAAACATTCAGACCTCTCGTCTTCTTGCACTCTCCACTGTGTATGGTACCGTAACCGCTCTTAGTAGTACCTCGAAAGAGAACGTAATTTGTCACAACAACATTGAACAAGCACACTAATGTAGTGCCGACCAGCGCAATAAGCACTCCCATACGCCATCCTGTTAACTGGCGTTCTTGGAAAGGGCGCCATGAGCTCAGGCGAAAGATGCTAAATGGGCGTTGAACCTGACCTGCATCGAGGCCGAGTGACGTCTTTTTAAACCCAGTGTGATGAGCGCTTTCAACATCATCGGAAGAATCATGCCCACGCATATTTTCACTGGGATTTCATAATTAGTAAGGCATCCCAAACGAGTCGCAATCTTTACCTTCGATGTTGCAAGAACTCCATGTCGTCCGCATCTTCGTCATGCCGTCACTGCGGTACAACTCCGGTGTTATTTACACGAATGTGCGCTTTCTTCTGTGTTAATTTACACGTGCGGTGTCTTTTTAAGGTAAATTTACCTAAATTTAGGTGAATTTACACATCTGCGGTGTTTTTTTAGCCAAAGTGCGCTTTCTTCTGTGTTAATTTACACAAATGCAGTGTTTATTAACACCGCTTCCTGTGTTTTTTTACACGATTTTGTACCGTAGTGCGTGTCACCTCATGGACACGGCTGTATCGCGTCAACGCTCGTTGCACCACCATCGCAAAAGAGACAGGAGAGTAGAAGTTTGAAATTTGGAGATACTTGAGATGAAAGACGGCTTATGGGCACTATGCATGCAACTCAGGGTAATGTAAGCCCAGGCTGTGCGCATTTGTTGCTAAGCTCCAATGTCAGCCTCCTGATTACCTCTCAGCCAGCGCACTGATCGCAAAAACTGCGAGGTTGATCTGCCGTCAGACAGGATGAATGTGGCGCAGGAATCACTCCATTCATTTTTGTACGTTGGTCAGTAGAGCAATGTTGAGGCGCATGGTGCAGCTGCTGCATCCCTGTGCATCGGTGCCAGCCTTGTTGTTGGCCCTAATATCAGGTACCAACAGATTCTTTCGCGGTACTTCGGGTTGTGTCAACCCTCAGGTATGAACCTGGATAATTTCCTGAGACTCCGAGATGTTTCACCTTCACATGTGCGTTGTGGAGAGATTGTACGACTGTTCACAGGGCTACACGACGATGTTAATGCAGGGTGCCAGTCGCGGTAAGTGGCAACCAAAGGCCGTCGGTAAACTTACGATAGAAGAGGAAAACAATTTAAGATCTTGCATACTACTTGAAGAGTGTTTCCATAAGGTTCATTGGGGACTCATTGTGTATATATAAGTGGGTCTCCTTACATGGTATTTTGTAACTGTGCATACAAGGTCAAGCATTGCCTTGAGCATACAATTGACTCTTAGCGACATTCTTGAACAATACAAGTAAACCATGTAGATCTTTAGTTTTGGGTGCTGTTCACGAAGGTTGTGTTCTTCCACTCGTTCGCAAGCTATCAAGGTCAGTAACAATATGTATCTACCCATGCACAGTACCTACATTCCAAGCATCGATCCGCAGAACGAAGCTGCCATTATCGAAAGTTTCTGCTTGCTGCAGAATCCCGACTGCGGTAACAAAATTCAGCCAATAGTAGTCCTTGTTGCCAGTCTCGAAGACCAAGCGAAGATGTATCTTGGTATCCGGCTGCGCAGCACCCGAAGTCTGAATGAGGATATTTGCGCCATCATCTGTCTGCAGATTGTACCGCGTGTCAGGGCTAAAGATTCCTGTCTGAGGATCGGTTAAGCCCCAGTCTGCGCCGAGGTCCAAGATCCTGCCGTTCATGCGTGGTCCGGTGAAGTTGCCGCCTTTAATGGGCAATGCGGTTCGTATGCCCCTTGGGCCTTGCGAGCTGTATATTCCCGGTTCGATAAGTGCGAATGCGGTGTAGAGATATTCGAGCGCCGGTGCAGTTGGCTCAGGAACCTTTATAGAAACAGCGTTGCCCCCAAGAAGAAGCACGCTAGACGCGAGAGTATGGAGGAAGTGCATGTTGATTTTCCGATATCTAGCCTCTGGCCTGAGGTCGATGGACCCTTCCATCCTCGCGCCTTATGTTTTTCGAGCATGCAGATCGTTATGTATCGCTCACGTGGATAGGCCCGAGGACTGTTGCTGCATCCCGAGGTTCGAAGTACCGCGACGTGACTCCGATGTTGTTCATCCTTGTGGGGCCCCGCAATCCCCGCTCTGTCCATTTGGTCGGACTGTACTTGAGTACATCCAAAGTGTTCCTAATTACCCTCGGCTATTGTTGCGCAATGGCAAATGCGAGTCCTGTGTTAATTGGTAGGTATAACAGCATCGTGAGGATTACTAGCGTGACGGTGAGTGCTAGCCGCGCCTCATCATGCCTGTTCCGGTTGATGCCACGTGATGCGCTACGGTCAGATGACGTACACCATCAAGAATATCCGCTGGCCATGACCATTTCGCAAGCTCTATTTTGTGATAGCTTACTCATATTCAACCGCATGCTTAATATATATAGATCATGCTTCACTTCACGATATCACTACCAAGATAGAGACCAACTCCGTTAGCGATCTCTGTTTCGTCTCAGATAGAAACACGAGCGAAGTCTACGGATATTGCATGGAAAATTTGCCCTCCTCTTGCAACGAAAGGTCGCTCTCTGCAATGGGATAACAACACAGACAGTGCTGCCAGAACCTTCAAAGGCCCAATCAGCCCTCCATCTGCCCAAGATAGGCGCAGGCGATACATGAACGTACTTTGGCTCAACATGCTGAGACCGGTCTTTATCTGTCGCGACTGAACCACTAACTCGAGAACGAAAATGATGCCAAAGATTCAATCTGGAGCGAAAACAAATAATATTATGTGCATGAAGTACGGTAGATATCACGACTTTTAGTGGTAACCATGTCCGGCTAGTGAGCGTCTATGTTCAATCTTTTTGTGATAATGAAGGCGAATTTCTTACTAGGAACGAGCCCTCAAGCCGCTCCACTTGTAACGGTGTATGTCCTCTCCGCATAGATCCGCTTGTCATTCATCGGCGCAGTGCTCTTGTCCGAAGCGTCATCCTCGATTTGTCCCCACCCATCCTTATCGCGCCCATGGCCAACGGTAGTCAGACTGAAGCCCATGTCTGTGGGGTGACGACTGTTCACTTGTCTCGAGGTGCCGCCTGCAGTGATGATTGTTGACTGATTGCGCTTGGTGTTGGCGCCGGAGGAACCTTCGCGGTCGTTCTGCCAGAAGTGGCGGAGCCTAAGCATGTCAGTGACGGGGTTTTTCGGCGGTTGTGACTAGAGCTTACGCGGGAATTGAAGATGCGAAGCAACCGATGCCGGTTTCGACGTTTGAGCACAGGACGATGTGAGCGACCCAGAAAGGGAGATTGGTCTGCGACTCGAATTTGTTGACGAAAGGGATACGGATCATGGTAATAATGGACGCACTAGAAATGTTAGTTCATGCTCTTACCGCCTTGTATGATCCACACTCACAGAGAAGCAAAAGAGAGCAATCCGAATGCCTGAAGCTTGGCCTGCCTCTTCATCTGTGTGTTCCACAGGATGATCGCAGGCACAACGACCAGAGCCATGTCGGTAATGATAGTTGAGACTGTTGCAGTATGTGCAATGATAAGGAACGTTTCTGCTGAAGCACAGTGTCCTTCGCCGCTAATAGCCATGGAAGGAGTCCCTGTCAAGATCTGGTTAGTTCAAGTCACGTAAAGTTTGCAACATTATCTACTTACACAGAGTGCGAACTGGCGTACAATAAGCCAACGTTCCTGCGAAAGTGACGAGAAACGAGCACCAGGTGATCGCCAGCAAACACCAAACAGTAATTCTCATAGTCCTCTTGATGGACGCAATGCGCCTGATCGTGATGCAGATGGATGACTTGACAGTTGCCAACGAAACAACATAGACCAAGATCCAGATCAAATAGTACTTGATTGCCTCGGACTGTTGCCAGGCATTCAGATCCTCGTTCATTCGGCCTAGGCCAACACAGCATCCGTATATCGCTAGTCCAGTGACAGGTATATATGCAATCTGGCGAACTGATTAGTACTGCACCGAAATGGTGTGTATATCTGTCTTACAGTTCCCAATGCCATGAATGCATCTTCCCAGCCAAAGAGGCCTCTCCTGAGGCGGATGTATGTCCTTAGTGTTACTGTAATGATTGAAGCAGCGAAGAAGATCGACGAAATGATGATAATAGCGAGCGGCAGGCCCGTCGGGGCGATCAGCCTCGCGGAAGGATCAACAGCGTTTGTAGCCATTGAGATTGAAGATCTGGGGTAACGCTGCAGAACAAAGGAAATAGGTAACCTCTTTCACGAAGCAGAAAAGACGATGTGCACGATCGCCTCATCATGATATACTGCCTGCCGATTTTGGCCGTATGTCGCACCAGCAGTGGATACGCAGCCGCGGCGTTCCAATCTGAATTGGACAATAGACTTTTTTCGCGGCGATTGGAGAGTCAGTTCTACCCACATCATCGGAACTGCCGATGCTACAGCGAGATTAGCGAGTCAAAGGCGCCCCAGCCGTTCTTCCCGTTGAACGCGACACGTGCATGGTCACTGTTCTGGAACCGCGCTAGTCGCCAGGAGTGTTAGTTGACATCAAACATTGCGCACTATATTCTTGTGTCGTGAATCGTCAAGTAAGTATCCCGAGTTGAAAGCGCGACAGCCTCGATACGACCCTGGAAGCCTGCTTGCGATGAACGCAAGCACGTTGATAACGCGTCTGAACAGCGGCTACGAAGTAAGCAATGTAACGTGATCAGCTTGAACAAACTTACAAAAAGGCCCAGATCACAGCGCGAGTCGTAACGAAGCTACAGGTGTCGCTGTCGGAGAACAGTGACCCTGCTCAGGGGTCCAGAATCAGATCCTTGGAATTCCGCCACTTACGTCTGAGTACTGACAGCCTGTCATCTGCGGAGTCGTAGATCTTCCCAGTTAATTACTTACTATGTAAGTCTGCTCAAATGATAGCCCGAGTAAAGGCGACCCAGACCCTTACACTCATTGCGTCCTATAAACTCTCAGCAGCCATTACTTATAGCGCAAAAACCCATGAAGCGTTCACGTGAAGCACCTTGTTTCTCCCCTTGGCGTTGGCGAGGTAAACAAATTTCTCTCTTCAAGGTACTACTAAGGCCTGCAAACTGCGTTCATACTCCCTGCTCTTCTCGACAAAATCCCTAATATCTACTGAGTAGTTTCTCGGGGTTGTGAGGGCATTGCACCCATGAGGTTACTCGTAAATCTAACGGGTCCGAATAACACTCGTGCATGTGCTAAAATGGTGACGTCAATTTGAGGTCTACGCACCAAAACACCGTGTTTTTCTTCTTTCTTTAGCTTTGATCAAGGTCGCTGGTAACTTTCGCAATTCTCCTCTTCTTTCTCAGTCTCTATCTCTTCAATTTCCTTCTGTGAGGTTCTCATTATGCTTCTGCAAGCCCGGTACTTGTCTGCAAACTTGCCTCAGTGAACTGCAAAGATGAAGATCTAGCAGATCTTGATCTCGTTCATTCTCTCTGTATAGATCCGCGTCTATAATTCCAGGACCCGGAAGAGAACTGCCACGCTTCTCCAGCGGGCCGGTCGACAAATATTGATGCGAACAGCATGAACGAGATCAAGATGGCAGGACAAATTGAGTTTTCGTCATTTCCGGATTGTGTTTACCCCACCCCGGCCAAATGAACCCTATGAAAATCTCCTTGGTTCAGACATCTCTGCTACTCGTCCCCACGATGTCAATGAATTTCAAGCGAGTCATGTACCCGTTGTATCCACAAAGCGTAGTCAAGTCCGGTCTGATCCAAAGCAATCAAATTTACGCCAGTAATTTGGCGATAACTCCTGATCACTAATCCATCGTAGTGACCATAACAAAGCACCCAAAACCCACGTCTGCAAGACATGCAGAACATCATCAAAGACTTTGCAAGGGATCCAGAAAGATATGTGCAGTCTGATCACCATCAAAATATGCTCGGCAGTAGTGAGCGGAGCTCTGGGTATGCATGACCTGTCACTTGGTGCGGGAAGACTATGCCGCGGAAAGATAACTTGTAGCGACATACGAAGACTCGACGTCCAAATCACTCGACCATCGACAAACAAAACCAATGCATTAAAGATATTGCACGTTACTAGTGTACCTTGTAATGTGAAGTGACAGCATTCGTGAAAGATTGTTCCACGATGCAGAGCTTTACGCCAACCTCAAGCGCTTGTGTACCAATCTAGAGTATGCAGCATTGTTGTGCGACCACAAAGTTATGCAACAGCCGCATAGAAGCGCTGCTATCGTGTGCGACTTTTTCTCCAAGCAAATAGATCCAAAGCTCATACCTTGACTGCAGAAGTTGAGAGGTAGAACAATCAGTCGACTGCACTCGAGCTATATACTCAACAGAGGACCTGTTCTGATGATGTCTTCGATGATCCGAACACCAAAGGGAGTAACGAACGAAAGATCGGTTTCTGCCACAGGTTGAATGACATCTGCACGCCAATGATGCTTGTTGACAGGATCCTTCTTGTACACATTAAGCTCAAAGAACTCATTGTGAGCCATGCACCTGAGATTCTTGAACCTGATCCCGAGTGAATAAGCATGAGTCGATAAGTTCACGGGTTTCTCACGCGTTCAAATCCTCAAAGTCTCTATGAATGAGCACTGCTCAGTCACTTCGACAAACTCATTCGGGGCTGCTTCGAGAAAGTAACGCTTCGATTCCAAAATGCCGAAATTCCTCCGACGAACAACTCGAATGACAAAGGCATTTGTCTCGTCCGTCCACACCACCAAACTCAGCGATGGAGCTTCCATTTCAAAAGCCGCCCCAGCTAATAAATTTTCGGAGCTTGGGCTCGTGGTCGAGGATGCGACTCTTGTACTGGACGACATTTGCGCAGCAGAAGATGGTCGACATCTCTGGAGGTAGAAGCATATGATACTCAAAAGGATTATCGTTGCTTGCTGTGTCAAAGAGTTGGTACAATGTAGACTGCGGGATCTGACGGCTTTACGCTTTAGACGAAGGTCTGTTCCGGATTATGTGAACGTAGCCTCACGGTTGTGAAGACTACAATGCACGAGAGACTGCGTCAGCCGATGTTTTGACGCATATCAAGTACAATTGCACCAATTATAGCATTGGGAATTGTAAATGCTAGACCGATCAGAGTGACTGGTTGTCGACCCGGAAGCTGATGACCCAGTAGGCAATGACGGAGCTCAACTACGAAGCCCGTGCCCAGACTGCTTGGGCAATAGACTCTCCCAGACATGAATGATACGAAGGATGATGGGATGATAACCCAAGCATACGCGTCACGACTCACGTTGAACCAAGCCATGATGCCATGGACCTTGCCTAGGCAGATATGATCGAATACTACAGGGCGAAGACCACGTCTCGGTTGCTTACCACTGCAGACACACCATTGAGGCAAGACCATGTGATCTACGGTATACAATAGTAGATAGCAGCGTAGGGAAAGTGCGATTTCATAATGCGGACGCACATGTGCTGCATTGACTGCAGCTAGACTAATGCGAGGTCCAATACTATATATCTGTAACTTACAATTACAAAGCCCGATCCACATTGATCCAGCGTAAAAACCGCTCAAGCACTCGTCCTTTCTTGCTTTGCAAGCTTCTCATTTTCATCATACCACCCCAATAGATGGGCGACGTATTCGCCAGCAAGACCCAGACTGATGGCTCCTCCAGTGAAGAAAGCGCCGTTGACAAACCACCACCAGCAGTTCTTGACTTCCTTCAGCTTGACGCGGCGGATCATGGTCCCTAGCGTCAGCGCTGCACCACCGCACGAACCGATGTAAAAAAGAGGACCAAATCCTGCCGCGTATCCAGAAGCGGCAAGCAGACTAATTTGCACAACAGCAAGTCCTGACAAAACTGCCTTTGTCTCTTTCTCGTGCTTCAGCGCAATGCTCTTGATGCCTGCCTTGACATCGTCCTTGATGTCCATGTGAGCATAGATCATGTCGTACAATACTGTCCAGGCGACATTGCTGGCATACAAGAAAGCTGCAGCGGTAAGTGCGGCCTGATTGGAGAGAAGGTCGATGCCGAGAGCGGGGAAGCCCATCATGGCGCCCCAGGAGAAGGTCAGACCGAGAACAAATTGCGGGTAGTAGGTTACACGCTTCGCCAGTGGGTAGAGAGTGACCAGAATGAGTGATGGCGTGGCATACCAGAAGCACTCCCATGGCAAGGAGAGCAGTACAGCCAGACCAGTAGAGAGCTGACCTCCAAGGAAAACGATGGCCTGCTGTGGTGTTACTGCTCGTCTTGCCAGAGGGCGCAGTCGCGTGCGCTCGACGTGAGGATCAAGGTTACGGTCCCAAAGGTCATTGATGGTACAACCTGCACCTCGCATGATAAGAGCACCCGTGAGAAAGAGCGCCGTGGTGCCCAGAACGGCCGAAGGAGCGGCGACTGGCACTGCCATTGCGCCAGCGAGGAAGGTGCTAAACAGGCATGGGAAGAAGAGATAGTACGTCCCCGCAGGTGCTTGCAATCGCATAAGCTCAGCATAAGGGATGATCTTTGCAGGCAGGTAGGAGATGAGACCGGTTGTGGGTGGCTTGTAAGCTGGTAAGGCCTTTGCGGGTTCAGGTGCTGTCGTTGCTATATTTGAAGCAGGAACAGTGAGAAGTGTGAGGCTTTTCACAGTAGGTCGATATGCTTTTAGACATGTCGAGGCGCTGGGTGGTATATGCCTGTGGTGTCTTGGCGACAGGAGCGATGCTGAGGAGAGGCTTCTTCGCCATGATGTGTGAAGGTGTGATGTCAGGCGAGCAGTCTGGTGGAGCTGTGCAGCACAGCGACCAGCTCGAACGAATGGAGATGCCATGGCTGTTACGCTAGACTGGCAAGGATGTGAGCGAGTCCTGGACAGGATGAGAAAAGCGGGTCCGGCAATTGGCTGCAAAAGTGAGTGTCGATGAAGTAGGCTGCAGGCGCGATGTAACGGCTTTGAGCACTCTGCTGAGCTTGGTTTTATATATGCAGCATCAGCAAGACCTCAGACGCGTGAAGATTGCTCACACCTCACCCAATGAGTGATGACAGTGATAGTAAGGTCAAGATGGAAGGTGCAACCCAATAAAAGTCGCTAGCGCGCCGTCCGTGCGCCTCCAGCTCCAGCCTCTCATGCTGGAGCCGAGCTTCAGGTCGCGTCGCCGGTACTTTCAGACAGCAAACCACCACCTCGCCGTCGCCGTCGCCATCCTTTGCAATAGCGCCGCTGCGCTCGCTCACCACACCGAGGCGCCCGCAGACCTCACCCACCACATCGCGCCTGCCCTCCGACCGCTTGCGCACCTGCCCAAATGTCCTTAACCCCGCCCGTACACGACGCGGTTCTGGAAATGCGCCTCTGTAATTAAGATGCCTGCAGCACGCCCAAGGGCGTCGTTCGAGCCCATTCCACCCGATTTCGACGTGCGCACTTTCGTCGAGACGGCCGAGAACTTCCAATATGTCGATCGCATTTCGTATGAGATGATCGCCAGCAATGGCATGGAGCAGTTTGAGAAGCTCGTTCTGCTGCATGTCATTATTCGCGGAAAGCCACTGGTCATAGACGGTTTTGAAGAGGTGCTTGATCCGTGGACCTTCACGCCGTCTTGGCTGCGCGACAACCATGGCGACAAGGGTTCGTCGTGCGATGACGCTCTTCAATCTAACAACTGATAGCTTGCAGTTGAGAACGCGCGCAATCTCACCACGAAGGAAAACATCCCACTCACAGTGAAGCACTATCTCAAACATCTGAGCAAGCTTACCGATCAGTTCTTCGACTCCCCAGACCGCTACCGAGACAAAACCCGCCAGCGCATCTACCTGAAGGATATCGATTGCCCACAAGTATGGCAGGACAAGCTCAAGGAACACATTCCCTCAGGCCTGTTCTACCTGAACGACAGCACTGGCGAGACGGATGGAGCTGGTGCACTGCAAGACTTCACGGGGCGCAAAGGTCGCGGCATTGGACGTGCCGGCGACCTGATGAGCAGCTTGCCACCAGAGATGCGCGCAGAAAATCTCATGTGCTATATCGGTCACGAGGGCACATACACGCCATCTCATCGCGAGATGTGCGCTTCCTTAGGCCAGAATATCATGGTGGATGCATCGAAGCACATCGGCGAAGACGGCAAACCTGAGCATCCTGGATCGTCACTTTGGTTTATGACTGAGATGAAGGACCGTCATCTGGTTTCTGAATATTGGCTTTCTGTACTTGGTCACGACATCGAGGTGGAAAATCACTTTGCGCAACTCAACGCTTGGAAGAAAGCGCCCTTCAAAACCTACGTTGTGGAGCAACGCCCAGGTGACTTCATTCTGATCCCACCGCTGGCCCCACATCAAGTTTGGAATCGTGGCACCCGCACCATGAAGATTGCCTGGAACCGTACGACTGTTGAGACCCTGGAGCTGGCCTTGGAAGAGGCACTCCCTAATTCTAGGATCGTATGTCGCGACGAGCAGTATAAGAATAAGGCGATCGTCTACTACACGCTACAGAAATACTCACAGCTGATCAAGGCTGCTCGCGCCGTAGTCGAAGCTGGCGGCGAGCAAGCTGAACTGGTTCAGCACTCACTCAAGGTTCGACAGGTACAGCGTGACTTCAAGCGCCTGTTCGACCTATTCAAAAAGATCATGCTGTCAGAGATGTTCGAGCATAACTCTAGAGAACAATGCGAATTCTTACCGTATGACAGCAATGTCACCTGTGCTTATTGCAGGTGTAACATCTTTAATCGATTCCTTAGCTGCAAGGCCTGCAATAACCTTTTCAGCGACGAGATTGAGGAGCCTTATGATGTGTGTATGGATTGTTATTGCATGGGCCGCAGTTGTGGCTGCCAGTCCGGTTATCAGTGGGTAGAGCAATGGAAATGGAAAGATCTCCTTCACAAATATGAGGAGTGGCGCGCTCAGATCGTCGACATTGACGGATACATGACTGAAAAGACACCTCTGCCTCTACAGGAAGAGCGGAGATACTTGAGCAAAAAGACTTTGGCACAAGTTTGCCAGGAGCAGCTCAGAAATCGACCATTCGTGGACATCAAAGCGCCCCATGTCGAAGATGATTCAGAGGATGAGGAAGTCGAAGTTGACGCTTATGGCGTCGCCAAAAAAGTCAAGAACAAGAAGTCGAAGCAGTGGCTGAAAGCACACAAGTCTTGCCACACCTGCTTGCATCGCCATCCCAACTGGAAGGTGGCATTCTGCTCGAGCTGCGATCTAGGTTTCTGCTATGGCACTTTGTTCCGAGCGCATGATATGATGCCCCTTACTGTTATGGAGCAGTGCAAATGGAAGTGCCCCCATTGCAGGAGGGTATGCAACACAGGGCATTGCCGACGCGACCCTCGTCAGAAGCCTTATGAGCCCAAAGGTACTCTCCTTGGGCACGACACGAAGAAGGTAGCCGACCCCCGTTCTGTTGAATGCCTTGTCGACTTCAGTGTGTCGAATCTTAATTGGATGCGCGAGGAGGAAGGCATGAACCAGAGCGCCATGCAGCGCCGCATGCAACAGGCCGAGCAAGATCGATTGGCTGATCCTTCATTGGACCCTCGGTACATAGATGAAGACCCTGCGTACTCGCGTAATGTTATTGCGTACTCCCCTGTCGAAGATGCAAATGGAATTGTCGAAGAGGATGGCGGCTTTGTACACATCGACCAGATCGAAAACGGCGATGCAAACGGCTTCAGTCGCGATGACATACCTCGTCTCGGCCAGAAGCGAGGGCGGGAGGACGAGGATGAGGACAACAGCCGTCGAAAGAAGAAGAAGGCGAAGAAGAAAAAGGACGAGGAGCAATCACTTGAGCCAAAGACTGTTTCTGGAAAGGAGTACCAGAAGGAGATGCAGCGCAGGCTGTTGGATGAAGCAAAACGTGAAGACCGGTCTATCCTCGTCGCCGCCAAGATGAAGAATAAGTCCAAGATTGTGAAGCTCTACTTTGACCCTCAAATCCTTGAGAACATTAGCAGTCGACCAGTACTGGACCGCCCTGCACCTGCGGCACGAGAAGGAATCTCGGAAGATGATGAGACTGCCAATGTCGGCTCTATCCTGCAGTCGGACATCATGCCAAAATCGAATAATATGCGAAGCGTCGACGAGAAGGAAAAGGCAGCCAACGTTATTCGCTACAGGGTGGAGCCTGACGAATCCTACACGACAAAGAAGCGCAACAGCGTTCCTGGCGGGCCTGCCAAGACTCCCGGTCGACCACGCGGTTCGCGGCGGTTCGAGGAAATTACGATCGAATCGGACGAAGAGGTGCACAATGATTACGAAGATGACGATGACGATGCAGATGGTGCCTATCCCGGACGCATTCGTCAACGTGCGTCCAACTGGCTTGCTCGGAAGAACCAGAACGAGGACGAAGATTTGCCGACTGAGCTACCAGCCGACTTCCGCGACGGCGACGTGCGACCCCGCGATCGCGAACGAGAGCGTGCACGAGCGCGTGAACGAGCTGAGAAGAAGAAGTCCATGCCGTCAGTCAAGCCGCGGCCCGGAATCAGGCCGAGAGGCCGGCCTTCAAAAATTCAGGACACAGAGCAGATTGAAGTCTCGCCGGGACAAGAGGGCGAAGACATATCTCATAAGCTGGATCACCAAGACACTGGAGCCGAGATCCTTGCTCAACAAGCGGCGGCGGCAGCTCTTGTGGCCCAAAAGCGCGATGAAGAGGCTCGGCGCAAGGCAGCCGAGGAAGAGGAGCGAGCTGCTCTTGCTGAGCGCGAAGCTCAGGAGAATCTGCGCGCCAAGATGGCCATCCTCAACTCAGATGATGAAGAGCCTGTAGAAGATTTCTTGAGGGACCTTGCTGCTGAAGAGCCCCTGGATGACGATCCTGATTTTGGCACTCACGCTGAGCCCGTTCGTACCGGACCGCCTCAAGCGCCCAACTCGTTACTCGATCGCCCCGAGATGAACGGCAAGAAAATAAAAGTTGTGTCAGCTGCTTCGAAGCGCAACGGTGAAAGAACTACTACAACGACGACCACAATAACAGCGCCTGTGTCGACCTTCACCAGCGTCAATAGGAGGCCTCAGGCTATAGACCTGTCGGACTCTGACAGCGATGATGAGGTCCCTGCGAGTGCGCCGGCGCCAAAGAAAACGGTGGGCAGGCCTCGCATGGTGCCTACGCGAGGTGGCATGGTGCCGACCAGGGGCGGTGGCACGCCAAAGCGTGGTAGGGGACGACCGAGGAAAACAACATAGGCAGGTTGAATCGAGAGGGGGTCGAAATCATGATATTTGGCAAGGTTTACTTTCTTTGCATCACAGCGAGGCGCTATTGGTGTTTCCTGCACCGTTGGTGGCGGTCTTGCTTCGAGGGCATGGCCTTATGAACTATTGCTAGGCCGTGCAAGGGACTGGAAGTAGACGGACTATTGTATGCAACCCCAGATTACTTAATTGATTCTCAATATCAATGGAGTGTCCCCCAATTCCGGACGCATTCATTCTCAGATGATCATCAATCAAGTGGGATGATGAGTCCTACTCTGCAAGTTCAAGCCTCACGTGACACCGTGAAACCGTGTCGAAGCTGGAGCGTCCCAACGCATCATCCAACCTCACACATGTGGCCACCACCATCAACATCAGCCCCACACCACCATGACCTCCCTCCACCCAGACAAAATTACGCTCGGCACGTTCAACAACATCCTCTCGCGCTATGCATCCACAGCCCCTTCCGCCCTGACAGACCTCGACACGTTCCGCTACACGACAGCCCCATCCTCCCTCGCCGCCCTCAAAGGCGCAAAAAACCTGTCCAAACCCGAAGTGGAGAAACTCGTAGAATGGAAACTGTGCGCCCTCCCCAGCTTAATTTCTCTCGGTCTGGGGGACGTGCTAACAGGCGAAGCAAACACGGCACCTTCCGCCCCTCGCTGATGAAGCTCGTGCGCGACAATCCCAAGCAGAATGTCGAGGCTTTCACTGCATCTGCTTTCAAAGATTACGTTGCTGACAAGGACGTGCTCAAGGCGGTGAAGACGCTGACGCAACTCCGCGGCATCGGGCCCGCGACCGCGTCACTGCTCCTTAGTGTCCTGGACCCGGATGAAGTCCCGTTTTTCTCAGATGAGGTGTTTCGCTGGACGCATTGGGGGGAGCCGGGGTCGGCGAAGGGGGGTGGTTGGGATAGGGTGATTAAGTATATTGTTAAAGAGTATAAGGAGGTTGTTGAGAGGGTGGGGGAGGTGAGGGAGAGGTTGGGGGTCAGAGCGGTGGATGTGGAGAGGGTGGCTTATGTGTTGGGGACCGAGAGGGCGGATGTTGATGGAGTGGGTGAGGAGGACGGCGAAAAGGAAGGCGGTGAGGACGAAAGTGAAGAGGAGGAGGAAGAGGAAGAGGAGGGAGAAGATAAGGAGAAGCGAGATGGAAAAGGTATGACGGATGAAGCATATGCGGAGATCATGGAAGCAATCAAGAGTGGACACGCTGTGTTCATAGCGAACGGAAAGTTGGATGGTAAAGTGCTTATGCCGACAGAAGAGGAGGAGAGACGGGATCAAGCGAAAAAGGGTAGGAAGAGGAAGGTGGGTGTTGATAAGACTATTGGTGAGGGTGCACGTAGGAGTACGCGGAGGAAGACCTGATGCGATTGCTGTCGCTTTAGGTGCGATGAGCAGTTTCTATTGTTGGGAAGGTTTCAACGTATTAACTTAATGCCAATAAATTGCTGAACATAGTTAGAATCTGCACTCTGAGGTGGAACAGGCCCGAGGCTCAGCCCACCTTAACCAGCAAACCTTAAAAGGCATCTCGATCGCGTATCAGGCGATCGCGGGCGGAACAGTACTATATGTTTAACCCTAATTGCTAGTAAAGATTGAACCTACGTGCCTGGTCTTGTGCTCTGTTGAGTAAAGTTTTAGGGGTAAATTCCATAAGAAAGGCTTGTCCAAGTAGCACGTTTCATTACTCTTAGTTGACTGATCCTCTTCTTCATATGTTCTTTAGGAAGCGCTGCTGGTACGTAGTAGGTAGCGTTGCGCACGAACGTGCTCTATTCGCTGCTAGCATCAAACTAACAGAGTTTGATAGAACAAACTCAGCTAGGTCTAGAGACTACTGTGCCAAGCAGCAGTCGGTACTGTCTATTGATACCGCACCTCATCACCTTGCATCTTTCACATAACAACCAGCAAAAGAGAGTTACATCGCATCGTCAAGAGTAACGATAGACGACAGACTCCACAAAAGAACGAGCCTCGAGCAGTCCGACAACACTCCCACTAACCTACCAGTAGTCAGTCACTATGGGGGCGATCATCTTTGCTGCGATCGCTGTCATAGTCCTCGTCCTCACCCTTGTCCTTCGCTGAGCGATGCTCGAGCGACTTCCATACGTCTTCCCATTTCACATAGGCGTTGTCGTGCAGGACAATGCTGTACATATTATTCTTCATCTGTGTATGTTAGGGAACAGCTTGTGGAGTAAGGGATTGGGAATTGACTTCAATGTGGAAGTTGCCTGGTCCGGCCGTATCGGTGATGGCTTTCAGGAGGCGGGAGGGACTGGAGATGTATTTTGCGGGGAGACAGTCTCGTTTGGTGGAAGGATTGAAGGGCTTAGACATTCCTGAGAGTTTTAAGTGCAAGAAGATATGTACAGACGACAACGGATGTAATAATGATTTGTGAGATAGGGCTCGAGGTTTGCAGGTACGTATGTGAGTATCTAGAGTGGAGGTTATGGTAGACTGTGGTGGTGAGAAGGACGTTGAGAGTTCAGGTTCGCGGCTGCGTATATGACAGGGGCTCTGCCAGCGCTAAGGGTGTGATGACTATATCGATTTCTGCCTAAGGCTGTGCGATCCTCGGTTTTCGGGTTAGCAGCACTGCCTCACTCTCGTATCAAAGGGCGTTCTCCGTACTTGGCATTGCCTTGTGGCTTCATGTTTGGTTGGAAGGGCAAAGTCAGCTGTGCATTGAGGTCATTTGCTGACCTTTATGCCTGGGCTTGAAATCCAGCCTTGTCTGCGAGAGACTGGTCTGCGGAAGACTTTCCAAGTCCCGAAGAGGCTTTGCAAAAGTTGCTATGGCCATGATTCAGAGTGTTCGATTGGCATGCTATCAGGTAAGATGTGTTCTGGTGGCTGGTCGAATGGCTTTTAGCGATTGCTCTTGTCTTGGCGCCAGTGGAAAGTGTCAAGGCTGCAATAGGACCAGCAGCTGACAGATATAATAAGATCACATGTGACCAGAGCTTTGAGAAACACCCTTCCGTTTATGATGCAAACTGTTGGCTATTCGTAAGCTTGGTGTGAGTGGTGTGGTGGGAGTGAAGAGATTGAGGGAGGCACATTGTGGCTCTGGCTTTACACTGCCTCACGAATGTGGTGGCGGAGACAATCAGTCGAACAACGGTTGGAAGACCATGAGGCTGAATTTCTTAGGCATGGATTGGTTCATAGTTGGTCTCGTAAGCTGGTCATTGTCGCACAAATCAACTTCTCGGACCGTCGTTATGGAGGCTCGACGAGACTTTGGTTTCAAAAGCTATGTATCCAGAAAGCGCAAAAGATCATCCAGGGCAGATCATGTAAGTTTCAGTTATCCTCTCATTGAGTTCAAATGATCATCAAGCAGCTAACGAGGTGAAAGGGCAACTTTGGATCTGAGGATAGTTTCGAGGTTGTCGAGATCGAGCCAGGTGAATGCTATGCTGAAAATCAAGTTCAGCTTGGTGTAGCATCGGATGGTGGGAGCGATTTTGAGGGAGAATGGAATGATAGTTCCAGTTCTCCATCGGACGCGCCTCACGATCAACGCGACAATCAAATACAAACTTGGACTCGCTCTGGAGGCTCGTACCTGTCTGTTACAGATAGATCCATAAGAGACGAGGCGACAAATCCGCAGCCCGAAACCCTAGGCGATATGCTTAGACAGGCGATGGTCAAGGCAGCTGGTCCTGGAAAGTCGCAATTTCTTCCTATTGGCGCGCTCAACTCGATAATTACGCGGGAAAGGATCTTATGTGAGTTACAACGACAGGATATTCCAGAAGGTCATAGACTTGCAAACACAGATCTCCAAATCGTCGTGGACCACATACTAGGTAACAGAGGCGACGCAGAAACTTCCAAGATCTTTGCCATCTTATGTCTTATGGAGCTTAGCCTAGAAGTTGGCACTTTCATTGATGACGATATCTCCGACCGACATCTTCCCTTTGAACCCAGTCCAGACCCAGGTATCCTTGCAAGCTCCAGGAATCGTTTGGTTGGCTTGTGTTACAGAGATACAGAAAGGTCATGTTGGATCCCAGTCTCGGTTTTCGACAATTGGAGACCGCACAACATCGAGAGCTTTACTTCCTACCAGGGGTGGTTCCTCGCACCATGCTTCGAATTCAGCAATGAGACTAGGCCCAAGTTCTCTGAACTACATCTCCATGACTGTGTAGTGCTTCCTTTCATGGAAGAGCAGCGCAAAGACAGCGCTCTGGGTAACCCGCTTGAGTTACCAAGTGGCTTTTCAGTTGTGCGAAAGGTGAAGATCCACTCGGACCACTACACCCTTGCCGGTCGTCATGTAAGTCCTGCATCTATCACTCGTTTTAGTGAGACTAACACCTCGACAGGGAGACAAAGACCACTACTTTGCAGTGAAACAGCTTCGAAAACTCGAAAGTACCAAGACAATATCACAGCAACGTCAAAATCCAGAAACGCAGGCATACAAACGACTGGATCACATACTACCAGAACACACGGTCAGACTCCTGGCGACTTATACTCACCGTGACCAATTACATCTTGTCTTTCCTTGGGCAGATGGTGATCTGCATGACTTTTGGTACAAGCATTTCCCTGGAACTGCGCGACCGAAACGTACTCCAGAACTTGCACAATGGCTGTCGCGACAATTTTTGGGTCTAGCCACCGCATTGCAGGGCATTCATAACTCCGATGTCGATGAGAGCAGCCTACATAGCTTGTCCCCTCGCGTTCGACAGCAGCGTCATGGAAGACATGGCGACATCAAACCGGAGAACATCTTGTGGTTCAAAGATGATGATACTGCATCGGAAGATTCGTTCGGGACTCTGAAGATATGTGATCTGGGCTCTGCCGATTTTCATGGCCCAGATTCGAAATCTGTCCGTGTCAGCGACATGCATGAATTCACTGGTACCTACAGAGCACCCGAGTTTGACGCGATTCGACGTATATCGCCGCAATATGATATCTGGTCCTTCGGGTGCGTTCTGTTGCAGTTCATGGTATGGTATCTCGAGGGGTGGCACGGAGTTGATCGGTTCACCGAGCGGCGCTCTAACGAAGGAGTGTCTAACCGTTTAATCTTTCTCGACAACTTCTTCAACAACATCTACAAAGGAGATACATGGGCTGTCCAGGCGAAACAGTCAGTGCGGGATGTATGTCTCATTTTTCCCTTTTCGTGCAAAGCGGTGGCAACGACTAACCAGGACAAGGAGTTTGATTTGCTGCGAGAGCACCCCAAGTGTACAGAATTTGTACTCGATATTTTGCAACTGATAGAGTCAAGCATGCTTCGCATGGCACCTGCAAAGCGTGCTGGGTGCGATGCAATCGTTCGGCAGCTCGAGGCGATCGCACAACGTTGCAATCAAGATGCCGGATACTGCACTCAACGATCTATCAGACCAATCAGCAAAACCTCATCCGATCTTTCTGAGATTGTGCCTGTCACATACTCTAACAACAAGAAAGCTGAGCTTGCGATCATCGATGCTTACAGCCCTCAAACGTCTGACCCTGAAGTATTTGTACTTCAGGTTGATGGGCCAAGCCTCACAGATCTTGCAGAGATGCAAACTCAAGATGTGAGCGTAGAGATTTCTACGATCCACACCACAGCATCTGTAGAGGAGCGAACAGCCGTACAGACACCTGACGATCGATCCATGAGCGGCCTCGCCAAACCACTTAGTACGGATCTTGGCCAGGAAGGAGAACTAGAAACCTCGGCGGCCAAATCAACAACATGGAAGATGCGCTCTTGGCTACAGGCCTTATTTAGGATATGTGTTGGATGTTTTCGACGCTGATTTATGTGAGGCGTTAAAATTAGTGGGATCGTGACCATTGTGGACACCGTAGATGACGTCATTTACTTGTTTGTTTCAACAGTGATCAATCGCGCTCGGATGTTCAAGATAAAGGCCCCAGCTGAACTTTGTGCATAGCCAATCAATCGTCGTTCAGAGTCTGGCTTTGACCCCTCCACGGAAGTACTTCCTGAAGGATCTTGTGGAGTCCATCGAGACTGTGTAGCGCTTGGTTTTAAGACGCCACCGGCGCGCGCCATCACCCGCCTGCCGTCCCGAGATCACAAACGCGACTCAGACACCATTCAGTATCGCTAAAAGGCGGTAGCACGCTCACATGTATACCGTGTATACTATCAATCGATCTTACATGACTAACATGTTCGTGTAACATGTCCCTGAAGAGAAGCCAGTATGCAGCCTGGAATCTAGAAATAATTTGTCGCTCACGCATTTGTGTAATAGGGAAAGCGAAGGCTTAGAAGTCTGCCTCGGCAGTTGTCTTCGCACGCTGGACAGGCCTGGTGATTGACCTTCTACCTGCCGCTCGAGGTCCTTCCTCCCGCCTCGTGACAACGCATCGTATGCACCTCTATCAACATTTATGACTGAAGGCTTATTCCGGTATATTGACTGGAGGATTACCAGCCTGTCATGGGTAACGACTTACCTCACAATGGTCACTTCTGGCGAGCCTTGTGGGTGAGAATCATACGCACTGCCTCGCTGGGCGCTTTGTTTGCCTTGTTGCCTAATTTCAAGCTCACGACGACCAGCTTTTGTTGCATGCAGAGTCCTTCGGTATCTGTGTTACCCTTCAAAAAGGCTGCCATGTCTATTGCAGCGACTGCCTTGAGGCAAACTATTCCTGTCCATGAACGTTCAGCTGTATTGGACGTTGGTGTTTGTTTGTCCCGTCCTGCGTCAACAACATGGCTCCTCCAGAGCAAATTGTCCTGCCAAAGGTGACCGTCGACTTTTATTCAGCATCTAACAAGGCTATTCCGGTCAAGGATGGCAAGATCGCGGAATCTAACCGGCTACCAACGCCAGCGAAGAGCTCTAATAACTACCACCTCGTATCCGAAAGGGTAAATTCGCTTGCCCCATCAATACAACACGAAGATTCGGACTCAGATCAAGAAGATACCACACTTGGAGGTGTCCTCCGCAAGTGTGCCATCCTGCATGTTGAGGGAGGCGGTAAATGTTTCTGGCCCTCACAACTACTCGGAGAAGTATTGACAGTCCAGCGTATCAGGACCGAGCTTGACGAATATGTTGATCTCTTTCCAAAATTCTACCGGCGGGATGCTAACATCCAACTCGCTGAACGAATAAGAGAGAGATACATTGTCATCTTCGCCTTGCTATGCCTGCTGAGTAAGGGTTTTTGTATTCAGCAATTCATCGCTGAACAGGTCAAAGACAGCCACCTGCCATTTTTGATTGATCGGCGCGATAGTTGCAAACTGTTTTCCGCCACCACAAACCAACCGATCCGTTCCTTCCAGAAATCACAACTCAAGACGATAAAATGGCAACCTCATGAGCGAGACTATATCGTCAGTTATCAAGACAGCTTTTTCCCAGTGGTTTTTGGATTGGACCAGAGCGGCAGGGCACAACACAGGGATTTCGATAATGAGGTGATACTGCCCTTTATGCTATCGGAGACGTCGTCTACAACGCAACAGGGCGGGTTTGCAACTGTGGACCAAGTCGAAGTACACCCATATTGTCATAGCTTTCAGAACATTCTGCCATCCGTAAGCCGCACTCGTTTTCACAAACAAGCTTTAGGTGACAGATAAGTCAGATCAGGACCAAAAACCTCTTTGCCATGAAGAAACTTCACAACCATCCCAACAAAACACAGAAACAGCGACAGGAAGACTTCGAGAAGGAAGTTAGAATGCTTAACCGGTTTGCTAATCTTAGACATGATCATCTGGTCAGGCTCTTGGCTAGCTGGTCGAGGCCAAGGAGTTCCGTACGCGAATACTGCTTGTTGTTTCCTCTCGCGCGTTGTGACTTGGACTTGTACTGGGTACAGCACTCAATGAGTGACACTACCACTCGTTGGATCGCAAAACAAATTCTGGGGTTAACAGATGCCCTGAGGAGTATTCATGACCCACCTTCCGACGCATTAAAGCCTCCAGATCAACGTCGGTATGGCCGACACGGAGATCTGAAGCCCGAAAACATACTGTGGTACGACTCGCCACATGATCAACATGGAATCCTTGTCATTGCAGACCTCGGTGCATCTGCTGTCAATTCGTTATGGAGTCGATCGGCTGTCGGGAACGAAGCAATTCAACACACACCTCGTTACAAACCCCCGGAATGCGATCTGCGAGGTGGAAAGATCTCGCGATCTTACGATATCTGGACCTTTGGTTGTATCCTGCTTGAATTGGTCTGCTGGTGCCTCGAAGGACAAGACGGGAGACACGCTTTCTTTCTGGAACGTTTTGCGCCCTATCCTACAGGATTGCAGACAGACATGTTCTTTGATATCAAACCAGCTGTAAATGGAACGTATGTCGTGCTTGTCAAAGAAGGAGTGACGAAGGTGACAACTCTCTTCTTGACAGTGTTACAACCGCTGATATCAACGTAGAGAATCGCAAGTCTTCATCGTCATCCAGGATGCACTGAGTTCATTCACGACTTGCTCTATCTGATCGAAGAGCAGATGATCGTTGCTATCTCCGAGACAACCAACAGGATAACCTCCGCTGGACTATACGACACTGTTCATCGCATGAAAGTAAGAATGGATGGGGACCATCGTTACTACAAAACCCCCTCTAAAATGCCCCGACCATCAACTCGATTCGATCCTGTCCAGGCAGTCTTCCAGCCTCGTATGCTTGATCAATTACAAAGTAGGGTGGAGGGATTGGGCATTCATAGCGGCCCGACGCAAAGAACGAAAAGCGAACAGCAGCTTCAGAATATGGAGTACGAGTGAGAAATCCCGGTTGAACAAAGCCTGAGCGAGAAATACCTACAGGCTTTAACTCAGGGATGGAAAGTAATGCCGACATGGATTTTGATTTGTGATTGCTGAGATTTCCATGTTTGTGCAAAGCAGCTTTTATAGCAACCGTGTCTGTATTGATAACGACTTCTAGGATTGGGAATAGTGATCAAACTCCACTGTAGATCTCATGCCTTCTATCTCTTCCTGCTGTTGTCATTCCATGTCTCCACAATGTCTTGGCACAACATACCTGGGTAAGCAATCGAGGCAGCATGCACTGGTAATACCCTCTTGAATACTACCCTTGCGTCATTATTCAATGTTATTATTACGGATAAGTATTAGACTTACAGTCACATATGCCAAACCATAGCCAAAGACTTGCGCAAGATAGCTTTCAATAGCATGCTGATCCATGTACCTGGCCGAAATGATCGCGACTTTCATGGGTTTGGATTTGACGGCCATATCTTGAGAAGGACTAGTGAGAGAGTGATCAATCGATAAATGCCCGGAAATGTAAACAACTCGAGAGCTGAGTGTCTGGCATCAGGGTTTCTCTCATTATCTTCTTTCTTATGCAGTACATGGGACCAGCCGGAAAGTGGCAAAGGTGAGCGCTTCCACTAAAAGATCGCCGCATGTTGCGCCTCGCGCGCGCCTAGCTAGGTATGCATGTTGCGCTGGCAGGGCAACGTGGGACAAGTCCTGGAATGGAGGAAAATTTGCCTCGCAGAGATCATGAAAATTGAGGCAAGCATCATAAAAAGAAAACTCTGATGCGGTGAGACAATGACAGGTAAGTTTCAGAATATTACAGATCGTGGGGGATTCACCGGTCGGCGAGGCAAAACCCGCAGGCAGTGTGGCGCGTGTCACCCACACACTTGTTTCGAGCTAGTTGCAGCTGCCGGTCAGCACAGCCTTCTTCCCTCCTACCTACATGAGCAAAGCCTCACAACCGACAGCAGCTCTGGCTGAACTTTACCATTCCGAATCGTACGATCCGAAGAGAGTATCATGAACTGGGCGCGTGATAATGCTTGTTTGTCAAGCAGCGAGCCAGATCTACAGCGATTTACCTATAATGCGCGACCAGCAGTTGTGGTCAAAATAGCAAGAAGCAATGATGTAGGTGAAGCCGCAGTCTTCCAAGCTCACTTACCGATTGTCGAAGTTCGAACTCCAGAAGTGGTGTCTGGAAACCGATAAAGATTGGACAGCATGGCTGGACAGAGTAAGGTCCTTTCCATCCAATCAAATTTTCTCAACTGAGTAGATCCGCAGCATATAAATTCTTCAGACAGTGGACTTATACTCATGTAAGTCTTATTGATCTAAATCCATCTAATATACCCATTAAAGCCTTGAACAGCCTGTCAGGAGAGACTGCAACCAAAGCGGTCACGGATACTGTTCCCAAACAAAACTCACTATCGAATACACTGGAAAACACCAATGGAGAGCTTCCATTTCAGATCGAGGTACGTCGCAGAGACACGCTGGCGAGACTCGGTGAAAAGAAAGCCCACGAGACTAAATCGTTTCCAATTGCGTGCACAGCGACGCAACGGAAACGCGGATTACGCGCAGTCCCATTCAGCAAGACTACCTTCCAAAAGGTCTGCAAAGCGCTACAAGTACATCGTTCAATCATACGTTCTATATCACGCTCCGATGTTTCTAGCTTCAGCTGTGAAAGGGTGAGAATGGGCAGATCATCGATAGGTAAGCAACTCGGATCAAGACATAGCGTGCTCTGCTAATACAGCCCGTGCAGTTTACACTTGTCGATCATCAAAAGCTTGGCCTAATGATTCAGCTTTGTCTGTCACCCATTACCCTCAGAGTGGCATGTCATTTGCAATTTTCTATGGAAGCGACCCCATAGTAGAAGCGTCCATCCTGGATCGACTGCAATATATAACAATGGAGGCCAGGCATCCAATGCTCCTGCCAGGAATGTTCGCTGAGATGGAGCTGGAAAGGCACAAACGCTATACAGATGCCAGCATCATTGATCTTGAGGTTAAGATACATGAATCTAACATCATAGATGATGACTCTGGGATTTTTAGTCAAGAAGATCTTGAGAGGAAGAATGCGGAAAAGCGAACAGCCTGGTTGGACATGGCCTATCTACGAAATTCTATCACAACCTGGAAAGTACAGCTTGCAAGGATGTCGGAACATATCGACGAGCTTGATCGGGAAGATGTGATTCAGGAAACATGTGGGAATAGTCCGCATGTATCTCACTCAATGCGGGAGATCACGATGAAGATAAAGGCAAGGTTGACAGCTATATGCGATGAGTACGAAGAAAAGATCCGTGACTGCAGTATGCGACTAGATGGAATGGCTATTGCCACGCAATGGGTATGTCCTCATGGGTTTGGCGTATCGTGCAATGTGAAAATTGACCTTATCAGGCACACAGCGAGGCAGCATTTCAGATAACCCGGGCAACGAACCAGGATGCTAAAGTTATGAAATCCATATCTTTGGTGACAATGATCTTTCTACCTGGTACATTCTTCGCCGTAAGTCAGATCTTATGAGTGTCGAGACCGGTGAGCCTTGCAAAAAGCTAACAGACGTTCCAACAGACGGTGTTTTCCATGACTTTCTTCGACTGGAACACTGACAAAGGCACGGCGAGGGTCTCGAGCTACCTCTGGATCTATGTTCTTGTCACTGTCATATTCACAGGAGTTACGATCGGGCTATGGTATTTCTTTGTGGTGTATCGAAGACCAATGTCTATGGCGGTCGACGAGGAGTCACCAGCCTTGTACAAAGAAAAGATCCGGGGCGACTGCAGGGAAAAGAGCAGACGCACGCTAAGCATTATGGCTCACTTGAAGAGCTTTTTCCGTCGCTGAGTACCTGGCCGTCTGGTTGTCCTTGGGTCTTTCTCCGGTAAAACACTCTCGAGTACTTGGTAAACCCAGTCCTTGAATCTTCGACGCTTAGACCGCCTCGACGCGACCATCGGGGCAGCTGGCTCAGGCAGCTGGGGTAGCTGTTGAGAATTGCCGCCTACATGACTCATAGAACCTGGTCGAGAGGTCTTCGTGACTGCGACATTGCTATTTTCAGCTTCAGCATGCGGTTCTCTCTGAATTCGATCTGTGTCTTCAGTAAAGGCTGTCCGGGATATGAGTGCCATGGTGGTATCTGGGGCGCTGAGCAAACTTGGTTGGGGGCCTTCTTTTGATGCTTCCGGCTCGCCACCTGGAGTTCCATGGAGGTTCGTTTGGACGGGAAGAGAGAAATCCGTGGCCTCGGGCGTCCAAATGGCAGGTTTGCTGGCCAATACTGAGATTGTCTCTGGAGCCGGCTCAGATACTGCAGACGATGGAAGACTATTAGGTGTAGTAACTGGAGCCGCCCAATAAGACGTCTCACCACCCAATCTTTGATTACCATCCCTGTGCAATGGCTCACTCTCAAAAGTCTGCAAGCGCTTCCTGTGACCATTCAATGCGTGAGGACTCTTACTACTTCGATCGCCCCTGACTCTCGGCCTGTCGGTCGTATCGAAACTTGATGTAGGCGTTCTCGATACTTCCATTATATCGTCCATTCTCTGTGGAGGTTCAAGTGCAGCCTTGCTTCGATTCACGCAATAATCCGTGTCTTCGCAGCAGCGCTTGTACATCTGCTCGAAATCTTTGACCACAATGTCAATGGCGTTCCGTAAGCTCGGCTTTACTCTCAGCAAGCGCCATTCGATGATCTGAACGAGATCAAGAATGAAGTCGCTGCATGTCGGATCTTTTTTGATACGATCGAATTCCTGATATTCGTTAATCATACGTGTTAGGCTTGATGAAGTCCCACTTACGTCTACAACCGATATCTTCAGATATATCGTTCGTGTCCCACCATGTTGAACTTTGTAGAATGTGTCGGCTTTAATCAGATCGGTTGATGCTTCGTTGGCCCTCTTCTTCGAAAACTCCTCCACGCCTTCCCAACCCCACATCCACCAGACTGCGAACTGCGAAAGTATACATCCCATTGACCACATGTCATACTGGGGCGACACACGTTTCATTCCTTCAGCTTCTGGGGCTTTGTAAGAATCAGTAAAGCCCGGAACTTTACTTAGCCTGACATTTGACTTCGAGTCCGGTCCGTGGAAGTCGGCAAACCCAAAGTCGGCAATCTGAAGAACATCAACGAGATGACCCTGTTGAGCATCTTGCATCGACTTGAACCAAAGAACATTCTCGGGTTTCAAGTCCCCATGCCGACCATGTAACTTGCGGTAAGTCTCGATCGGTAAGTCTTGTGGATTTCCTTCAGGGTTTATCTCGCAAAAGTGAATGCTGTGTAATGCACGGCATAGTCCCCAGATTTGCTTTGCCATCCAGGTGGTGTCTGCAGGAGAAGACCGATGTGGCTTGGGTCGTTTCCAGAAATCCATCAGGTTTCCGTCAGCCCAAGGAAATATCATGTGAAATCTGTCTTTGTAGGTGTAAGTTGCCAGCAATCGGATCAAGTGCTCATGACGTTTGTCATTGAATCGTTTCAGGCTTAGCACCTCGTTGTTTATCTCTCTCTCATGGGCGGCATCGTCTCCTTTCTTCACTTTAAGCTCTTTGACAGCGAAGAAAAGATCATCATGAGATACCTCAATACCGTTCTTAGCGATGATCATGTTGTGATCGACTACGGGTAGAACTTACATTGGTTGGGCGAGCATTGTGATGAGCTGGGTGTATCTTGACCTTTCTGACAATCGAATATCCTCCCTCTCGATGCATAGCAAGTCCGATCTCGGCTTTTGCCCCACCATCATCGAAGATATCCTGTACGAAAGGTAAAACCAGCTCATTTCTAAGTGGATAGTGGAGAACCTTTTGGTTGTCGCCGATGCTGAACTCGAAGTTAGGTGCAAGCAATTTGCCTTGGCTTGTCCTGAAGTACTCGAGTTCGTGCACTTTCCATTTGACTCTGTCACGGAAAAGATGTACTGCTTTGTCGACCCCGCCAACTGGACTTGTGTGTACTTCTCCAGAAATACCCTTACTAAAGATGAATGGTAAGTCATCATCAAACACATTTTCATCGAAAAAGCTTTTGATCTCTGAGGCTTTGTCTTGCAAGCACAGGATTGCAAAGATTCTTTGTCGGGATGACATTCCACGCACTGTTGTCACGATCTCTGTCACATCGTGTGCTCTCAGTTGACTTTCTTCCTGTGTACAACCGAGTCGCTTGAGTTCTTCCGATACACTCTCGATCGTGATAAGTTCCTCGACTTGATCTGAAGGCAGAAACTCATCGCTTTCACCATCACTTTCGACCATCTGACGTCTGATCTTATCAGCAAGTGTTTCTGGCGCGTCTGAGCTTGCGGAACCCTCGGGTACATGTTGCGCATTATCCGCAAGAGTGAGCTTCTCGTTTGTGACAAGACTCAGCCCCTGTCTTCTTGATTTTGTGGCACTCAGACTGCGGGACATGCCATAATCAGGGACGATGCTACCTCCTTCTGTCGACTCTGGTCTTGGCCCGGAGTTGTCGAACTGTTGGCTGAATTCATCTGGGTGAAAATCGTTGGTGCCGTGAGACACGTATCTCACACGATGTTGTGTTCCAAGGGCGGTCGCATATCTGTCGCCATCCTATTGGTGTTCAGGAATCGCAATCTATGATTTGCGAAGTTACTTACTGTGTCACCTTCGCTAAGGTACTGCAGTTGCTCAGACAGGGTTTCGGAATCGTTGTCCATGCTGTGCCAGGAAACATCACCAGCCGAACGGCTATCCGAAACCGGTTTGTTGGGTATTTTCAAGTGCCGTAAAACAAAGCGCTCTAGGGAAGCATGTGCGTGATTGCTTTGTTCGATGCTCAGAGGAATGGCAGTTTATGGCATTAGCCTACAGTATTTTGATTTAGACTAGTACCCGCACACCCTCCCCTACATTCTCTGGGAGATTGATTGCGCCTCAAACTTGCCGAGTCAGACATCAGATCCCGCAGAGGTATCAGTGTGGTTCAAGCGCACCTTAGCTGCTGATTGTGGCTTTTGGCCCCCAACGAAAGAGTGTAACCATCAGGTACGATGTATCTCGGAATAACGATCCTGTATCTAATTCTTGAAATCTAAGCCAATCATCGAATGAAATTGAATGCTTCGCTGTAGTTGAACGGTTACCAACACGATTGGTGCTGGTTGCTTGAAATATGGACATACGTAGCAAAAATGCGACAAGGCTGAGCAAAGCAAGAGAAGTACCACGGCTGCGAGTGCCACCCAATACTTTGAAATTCAATGAATGACCCTCGGACACTCGAACGCCACGTAAAATCCTTCGTTTAGGGATCCCAGATCAAGAAGGCTGTGTATGCAAGTCTCCAATGATACTAATACATGATTGGTCGACGCCATCGTTCCAAATGCCGCCAACTGCGCTTAGCCCGGTTCGACGATTCGGTCAAACACTTGAGCAGATCCTTGAAGTCCCTGATCTTACTTAGTCCGAGTGCCCCTCCACACCTGTTGCTGGCAAAAGCCTGCTGATCTCAGTGTCGTCTCTACGCTCAACACCAGAACATAATACCCATCATCCACCTTCGTGGCTCATTCTCGGGAACGAACATGAGCAGTCCTTCGAGCGAACTTCGATATCATCAGTACCTTCCTACCAAGTATGTACGCAGTCCAAGCAGCCTCGTCGAGGCTGTCAGAGAACGTGCTGGAGAAGGCAACTTCCAGATTGAGGTTTGTCGTTCAAGAAAGATTAAGAGTACAGCAGATTGATCTAATTGTAGATGCGGCACAATATGTATTGTATCAGCTTGAACGAGCAGATTGGAGTGTTGGATCTTCTACCAAGCGATTTCTTCCGCTATCGATGACAACAAGTAAACGAAACGACTTGGCTATACCAGCCCTCGACATACGTTTACTAGAGCCAAAATGAACGAGCAGTCTCTTACTTCACTCCTTCACGATGTTTCTTTCGATGCACACTATGTTTTCTACACGAAATTCACGATCATGATGACGCAAGTGCTAGTTGGGCGGGGTCTGAGAGGCGCATATTGTCATTTAGAGTTTTTCCAGCAAAAAGCCACTGTACGCTAGAACGAAGGGCAATGCGACTACACTGTCTGATAAACATGTATGTTTGTCGGTGAGTAAATGTTCGATACATGGTGTTAGAGATCTTATCGCTTGATTAATGCCCTTGTTGACAACTGATCAATCTACAGTGAAGAATCAGTAAGAGCTAGCTATGAAACTATCCTCACTTGGAAAATTGCAGCATTGATTCCATTGCCTTTCGCAAAGAGGAAGTTATTAATGTCGCATACATATCATGATATATTGTAACTACAAATCCGAGATATACAGAATATACATTGACAGCTCGAGGCCCTTTCAAAGACGATCTACACTGTCTATACCGACTGTTCAGATAGTCATAGGAGAAGCATATTAATATCCAAGTGCGGCCCAAAAGTTCGAAGTTCGAATTGAGGCCCAACATCTACTACCCAGGTTAAAATACCTGAGATTCCCAAGATGTACTATACTATGGGTCATCAGCAATTATGTCACAATATGTTATATAAGAGTCAAGCTTATCTGCAGGCGAACAAACATAGAAAGATAACACAGAGCAGCATTGGTGCTCGCAAATCAAGAACTGACTGTATCTATTCTGATCCACTGTTTTATATTAGGATGAGAATATAAATTTAGATTAGCCTTACAGAGTTCCTGCTCGCGAGTTCATCAGCCCATAGAACGATTTTCTCAACACTCGACAATCAGTCTTTTGGATTGATGCAACAAGACTCTATCTCTGTCCTAAAGCGCTGTGAACCTAGTCAGATGAGAAGGAGAGCTGTAAGAGGAGCTAGGCTACTACCTATAGAATCCCTGTTCTATTTGAAGAAATGAGAATTGACCCCTCACCCAGCTCCTAGCTTCAAGCGTCGGAAGTAACGTAAGAGGTCGAAAAGGAGAAATATAATTCCCATTGCTCAACGTTTATTATAACAAAGCGATCAATCAAGCGTTCTTGCTGGGTTGACTGCAGCGGAGTCCAGGTCTAGAGTGTTCATGGCCGTTGTCCCCTTTTGTGATCTATCACTGTCTACTAACTACAGTAAACTCGCCATTGAACTTGCAAAGTAGATGTAACGGACCTACTTCACTCCTGACATAGTCGTATGGATAGTTGCGCAAAATGTAACCTTCTGTACTATGCCACGTCTCAGCATTCGTTGAGCAACCAGCTTAGCTGGTGAGTGCCTTTCCGTTTCCAGAACTAGTGTATCACCTTTGCATTTTCCGGCTTACTTCCTTGGTAAAAGTCTGAAAGGCAACCCAAGACGACACATGCAAAGTAAGCCTAAGGCCTTGTTCGGGAGTCAACTTCTTAAGTATGGGGAATTTTGGCGTAGAACACCATACCTGTTTGTTTCACATACCTCCCTGCCCTCTATACAAGCTTTCTCTTAGCTACGTCTATCCTTTTTGCTTTGATATAAAACGATCTGAAACCTGGCTGCGCACCTGTTGCACGCAACAAGGTTTGATATAAGCGCCCCTACAGTTTAAATACATAGCGAGATGTTCGGTAAAGACTGATTTGGTTACAACCGCTGCACGCTGAGTAGCTTACCTGGTCGATCATGAGCATAAAGAACTAAGGTCCTCAAAACTCAAAGAGAGAAAGTGTGTATAAGGCCGTTGGAGATAACTCTTCAATTCGGAGCCAATACACGGCAACATCTGTATCAGAAAAACCCTACGCAATGTCAGTGTTAGCAAAATAGACAAAAAACATCTGCATCTGGCACCTGTTAGTCAATGAAAACGGTGAACACATTCCCTACACTGGCGATCGGGTCCAAGAAATCCACCCCATGGCTTTCGAGCTCAACGAGATAGTCAATTTTGGATCCCACCGCCATATCGTAGGATGGTACAGGAAAGCCGAAATATCACTGGTCAACCATCAGCAGATTACAAAAACTTCACAGCCTCGAATCTCGACCGTTTCACGCTCGCCGGAGGGCAGCACATCAACGCTGGTTTCTCGTTTGCGCTAGCGAGATAACAAAAGCCACTGAGGGGCAAGCCACAAACTTTGTATGAAAAAGAAACAGATAGAATGGGATCTGAGAAGATATGTTCTCTCGTTTGATATGAAAACTTGAAGATCCTGGCTTGTCAATGGACGCAGCGCTCTCTTGCATCTTGTTAGGGCTTCTTTACAAAAACCTTGGACGATGCACAAAAGCTTCTTCTTGGATACGGGCGCGTTCGACGAGGCAGCGTCGATAATGAATGGCACTGACGCGGTAGACTTTGCTCTTCACTCCAAAAAAACAAGATGCTGAAGATTCTCAAGCTTGATGACGAGGTCACTAAAAAGAAGAAGGTTATAATTACGGAAGCAATGAGCGCAGAGGAAAATTGATCAACAGGCAAGTTATCTCATGCTACCGACGCGGATGTCAAATATTATCACTTCAAAGACGAAGTCGGAGATGGTTATAAGTGGCTGGAACTCATTGTTACGGCAGCCAAAGAAATGAACTTTGAGGACGGACTCTCAATCCATGGAAATCAGCTAATAGCTCATGACTTCCTCGACCTGATCAATTGATAATCCATCTTAGAGCCCAAGGCAATACGACTAGAGTCTCGAGGAAAGAGTTGGATCAAGTCTGTCCGCGAGGCACATGCAATAAAGCTTTTTGGCTCTGGATTCGGCGAGTTACTTAAGCCTTTGGAGACGACGACACCTCTGTGCTCGCATTGGAAGAACGTGCCAACGGCAAAGAATTATCTAATCATTTCGGTAGAAGACCTCAAAACTAGTTTACTGCATGACGAACGGCGCGATTTTGGTCAATTTCAGAAACCCTTCGAGCTGTGCGACTGCGAAAATTATACAACTCGAGGGTACTGTGAGCAGGGTCAAATGCTTATCAGAAAGAACCTCTTTGTGAAATCAAGTCAAACTGAACTTCCTGCTTTACCAGAACACGGAGCTATAATCTTGGGGAGGCAACCTGATTCCTTTGCACAAGTGATGAAGGGTATTGTGGAACTTTCGACACAAGTGAAGAAGGGTGTCACGGATATCCCAACACGGATGAGGAAACGGGTGTCAAATAGAACTTCCGTGGATTTATAGTTTTATAGACCAACGTATTTTACAACACCCAAGTTGCAATATCAACTGACGGACACAAGACTGGTTGCTCATGTGCTACTGTCACAATTCTGCACCAGAAGTTCGCTCCCTCAGCGCACATGAGTGAGCTAATCGTCAAGATCCAAAGTCTTCAACAAGTCAATAAGCTATGTTGCTATCATGTAGAGAGTTCTTGCTCTATCCAAAGCAAGCCGATTAGAGCTGAAGTACACCAGTTACAGCGCTGATCCTCGCGGGCACCACAAGAAAACACGTGGCTACACGGAGCTGGAACGGCGCGCTAAAGGCAGCTTGCAACACCAAATCTTGCTGAGCGTTCCTGGAATGTCTGTAAAGCTTCGGGAGCAGCGGCGCTGCCCTACACATAGTGATCAGATAGCCACTTGACAAAGCCACAGGACCAAGCAAGAATGGCTGAAGATAGACTTCGGTCCATGATAGATCGAGTCTAATTGGGTTCTAAAATAGACCCTCGGGGCTGATGAGGCGTGATATCTTTGGTGACGCCGAGGTAACACTGTAGAGCATCTTCTATGTCGATGTGGAGCCTCCTTCCCTGCTCCAGCAACCTTCCTAATTCGGCAACTGTCGGAACAACCATCGATTACGGTCCTTCCTGGCGGCCTCCGCTCGCTTCTGAGCTGCCGAACAGCCACCGCGTCAGTGCCTTGAAACCTCCGCGATGCCAGCGCAGAAGGGCAACAAAGTTAAAAGCAATCTTTGTAGCCATCCTTCTCAAGTTTCCTAATCAGGCAATTTCTAAGATAAGCGTTGATCACTGTCCTTCCTGATGGCGCCAGCTCGAATTCAGGTAGCTCAGCAACCGCCGCGTTGACGCCCTGAAGGCCTCCAGGGGAGCTTTTGTGGTGAAGAGGGGTAAGAACGTCAGACGTGGAATTCGACAGGAAGCGTCGACAGCTGCGCAGGGTCTACTGCTGGCGCTACGGCGGAGACGAGAGGGGCGTGAAGAAGTATTTTATCTGCCTGCTCTTGGAGATGAACATTGCTGGGCTGCCTTTTCCTTGGAGGTTGTGTAACCGCTCTGTTAGACAGCAATATGCATGATTCACAACTCGATCAGGCCAAGAGGCAGCGTGTTGTGTTCGAAAGCTTGATTGACGCTCCTATAGAAAATGCATGAATTCGCTGACGTATGAACATGCTACCAAACGCCTTTGTACAGAGGACATATACTATACCACCTCGAACTTCCAGCGCACACATTGGAGTTCGCTGGTTATGTTCTGTGGTTCTGCAACACTGCTGGATATAACGTTCATTCTCGTCTTCTACCAGACGTCTCGTTCTCCACCAACACAAGTCACCTACACCTCGACCCGCGCTCGCAACAACCTATATGGCGATCCAGGTGATTGTGATGACGATGTCCATGCCCTTCGACTCGGCGGCCTCCCATTTATAGCTGTATGTTCCATCCTTCTCGTTGTTCCAGTACGCGCCGACCGCGCTGTGCATGCCGCGGCGGCCGTGCTTCTCGGGCTCCGAGGGCGAGCCAATGTGCTGGATGACGGTGCTGTTGGCGATGTACTTGAAGGCGGGCTGGGTCGACTCGGCTCCCTCGACCTTGACTGATGTGGCTTCGATCAGAGATTTGAGGATGTTTTGCTACTGGGTGTTAGCGGATGAGCGGTGACGATGGTGGTAGATGTGTGGATATGGCGAAGGAGATCAGTGGTGCGACAAGCGCTGTGGTTTTGTATTCAGATGGCGGGGTCTTAAGCCGCTTCATTAACACGGACCAATTGTTCTCATCATGAAAGGCAGGATGTGGAGATACAAGCAGGCAATGTTGTTGGCTGCTCGCGTGCGTTTGAGGGCGGCTTACGATTATTTCTGTGTTCCAGTCGGCGACCTTGGAGTGATCGTAGAGGCCTGCCTCGCCAATAGCCTTCTCGCAAGCCTGTGGTGACTGTCAGATGTGTATTGAGACGGTATCACTGGGGACTTACGCTGCGAGCGATCTGTTCAAGCTGCTCAGTGGGAAGCGGTGAAGAGACCTGGGGGGTGTCAGTAAGTCATCCGGAGTTGAATGGAAGGGACAACTGACGCCCATTGTGACTGTGAATGTGTGGGGGTTCGCGGTGTGAATTTGGATAGCAACTAGTGATGCTATAGGAAGTATGCAATGTGTGAGGGCGTTGTCGATAACGATTAACCGTGTTGTCGTGTCGTGAATGTTTGTTAGGCCGCTAGCGCCGTTGCCATCCACCGGCCAGACTGTTTTGGGCCGAGTGCACGGGCGGCACCTGCCGTCGCAAGCTTTGTCACGTGGGTGTTTGATTGGCTGGGCATGCGCGATGCAGCTCCCAGCAGCCATTGGATCATCGTTCCTGCTGCACGAGAGCTTGAATCCTACCTACGCAAAACCTTTCTTGGATATCCTCGTCTGCGTCGCCCAAACCTCAAGCCACAATCTCCAGCCTTGTGTGACGACAACTTGTGCAACGACAACTTGTGCAACGCATTGCCGCCAATTGCCAACCGCAGCGCCGCGACATCGTCTCTCAGAGCTCTCATTTACCAGCAGTGGAGCCATCAAACACCGTCATGTCGACTCAGCCTCTCCTCCAGACCGCTCCGGGTGCGTAGCAGACGCCAGACGCGCTCGACTGTCTGTAAATGTTCTAATTGCAAGCAGGCAAGCGCATTGCCCTCCCCACCCGCGTCGAGCCCAAGGTCTTCTTCGCCAACGAGCGTACCTTCCTTTCATGGCTCAACTTCACCGTCGTCCTCGGCGGCTTGGCCATTGGTCTGCTTAACTTCGGCGACAAGGTCGGCAAGATCAGCGCCGGTCTCTTCACTATCGTTGCTATGATGGCTATGATCTACGCTCTCTTCACATTCCACTGGCGCGCGAAGAGCATAAGGATGAGGGGCCAGGGCGGCTTCGACGATAGGCTCGGTCCTACCATCCTCACACTGGCTCTATTTGCCGCTGTTGTTGTCAACTTCGTGCTGAGGTTGACCATGGCTGATGGCAAGAAGCATTAGAGCGTGACTGGCGTGTGGTAGAGCCTGAGAAGCCATCAAATGACAGTACTGGGCACGAATGAAGCAGGGGTTGTAAGTTTTAAACAGACTAAGAAGATACAGGGTAGATATCAGGGTTGGTTGTGTCTTCACAAGGGTTTTACTGCGATGTTTACATACGTGTTTGATATTCACGCAGAGCTGTTTCTTGTATCATTTATTGTTAGTTCGGGGTCGTCGGCGCGTCCATGCAGACATCGTTGTAAATGACTGGCTGACAGAAATTAAAGATACCAAACGTTATTCCAGAACAAGTTAATGCTATTTCACACCCTCTTCGCGATCTTCTTCGCCATTTTCAGGCGCCCCAGGAGAGCAAAAACACTCGAGACCAAAGCTACGCCTCCAGCGTAAAAGATCGCTGGGCGATATACAGCAATATTGCCCTGTTCAGCCTTCTCCTGCCCGCCTGATGCTTGCAGTATATAACCTGCTACTGGCGCACCCAGCAGATATCCAAAGGTCCAACCCGTGATGCTCATGCTCATGGCAACTGCTGCGCGTCCAGGTCCGAAAATGCTAGCAACGACTGTGGGAAAGACGGTAAAGTGAGCGCCATTAGCTACGCCATTCAACACCGCGAAAGCAAGTAGCGGTCCAAGGGCATTTGACAATGGCCATATTGCCAGCATGCTAACAGCGTTGAGCATCATGGTAATGACCAACGTATTTGTGGGACCGATCTTGTCGCATAGAGGGCCTCCAGTGAAGCGCCCAATCGCGTTGCATGCATTGAATGCTGCGACCAAAGCAGCGCCGGTTGTTGATGACAGTCCAAGCGACTGGGCGAAGAGCGGAAGATAGAATGGAGGTACGAACAGCGCGAAGGTTCCAATGGCACCTGCGATGAACATGGACGTGAACGGTACACTGCGGAACATGGTCAGGTCGACGAAAGGCGCCTTACGGAGAGGCGCGATGCGATCCTTCATAAACCAAGCTGCCGGCAGCCCCATACCAACAGTCAGCAACCCCTGGATGCGGAAGGTCCACGCAATGCCCACACGCTGCACCATCTTTTCTAGCGCAATCGCCATGACAGTCCCTCCGATCCCGCCACCAAGCTTCACGAGCCCGTTCGCCAGCCCCAGCCGCCCAGAGAAGTACTGCACCGGCAGTTGGTTAGTGATGGTGTACACGGCACTCATGCCCATACCTGCCAATAATCCGATCGTACAGAACAGACCCGGCACACTGGAGGTACAGCTGCCTGCAGAGATAAGACCGAGGCCCATCATCGTGACGCCCATCATCGCTGTGTACCGCGACCCGAATCGCTGCCCTAGCTTAGACGCTAGCACCCCAAATGCAACGCCGCAGCATAGGTTCAGCGACCCGATAAAGGAGACGGTCGAGGTTGGCATGTCAGAGAGTGTGCTGTTGAGAAGTCCCGACTGTAGAATACCCCAACAGTTGATCATCCCGTTTATCCAGAATGTGACAGTGAAGCCGGCGACTACGACGGCCCATCCGTAACCACCATCGGGAATGGCAGTGGTGCTGAATGCTCCTGGTGCGTTCGATATGGAGTTGTTTGGCGTGGGTGACCTTGGTGGGGTCTGTGTTTCCTCGTCTGAGACTGAGTGTTTACGGAGCTGATGTGTAAGGTCGAGCTCTGATATGGCGGCTGAGTTTGGGAAGGAGGACAGGTCCAGTGTCGACGGGTTTTTGGAGGTAGTGTTGGAATTGGGGAAGTAGCATAGTTCGAATTCCGGCTGCTCAAGTTGAGTGGTAGTTGACATTTTGGCGTTTGTGGTGTGCTCTATGGTGAGCTTTCACCAATAGAATATGTTGATCTTGCTGTATCGCTGATACTCCACGCAGGAACACTCATCACTATAAGAGGAGCCATCGCACCCGAGCACCTTAACTGCCATGAAAAATTCTGCACAAATACTCATAGTTCGCCCCATCGTCACACTCACGATGTGTAACTTCAATCGAGTGCATCGTCAGATCCTGAAGACGGACGTCACTAAGTTATAGATGTACTGCTTTGCACCAATGAGACCGATTACAGCATGAGGCTCAAGCGGGTCAGCGCTCATGCATTGCAACTTTTAGGAACCCTACAGCAAACTCTGTATGCGAACGTGGTCTATACACGCCCTGTCTGAATTTGCACGCCTTGCCGTGGGTTACGCCCTGCGTGTCGAGAAAGTAGCCAATCAGAGAGCGACGGAGCCGCATCTAGACTACCGGCTGGGGTTAGCTCCTTCTCCACTCCATACCTCCACCATCTGTAACACGGACAAGTAGATTCTCCACTGTAGTTTCCTCACGCATACAATCGGTTTAGAGACATGGACGCAGCTGTTGATGCCGAGTGGGACGCGCTGTTCAACTTCCCAGCTGACGATGTCTCGTTTGACTTCAGCTCCTTGAACGGACTCACTGACAGCGACGGGTTCGACTCGCCTTTGATATGCCTGTCTGGACAGACAACCCCAGGCAATGGCCAGCATGCTGTGCAGCTGGGCGATAGCCTTCAAGATCTGCTCGACGGCACCACACCAGCTGAGGAAACGGCCAAGTCAGGGTCAGCGCCCAAAGCTGGCGGACGCTTCTCAAAAGAAGTCGTGCGCATGTTGAGGAACTGGCTGAATGCTCATAAAGCCCGACCATATCCTACGAGTGAAGAGGTGGAACTGCTTCAACAAAGGACTGGGCTCAACAAGACCCAGATCTATAACTGGTTTGCAAATGCTCGCAGGCGAGGCAAGTTGCCCAGGGCGCCGTCATCACACTCGTCGCCCATCTCTCGAGGTCAACCAGTCGATATTGCCCCCAGACCTGACACTCCAGCTGTGATGCAGACTGCGCGCTCCATGCACCCAATGGAAAGGTGGCAATCTTCGCCTCCAGAGCATGAGCCAGCGGCGGTTTCTGACATTGCCCGTGCAGTCGAATCGACGGGCGGTGTTTCCTTGAGTATGTTGTATCCGACATCCAGATCTATCAACGATCATAGCTGACAGCCACATCAGTTGAAGGCGGTCAGTACGCATTTGAGTACAGGGAGAATCTCCCGCAGTCTTGGTACAACACATCTTCAGCAAGCAGTGCAGGAACTTCTGCATCCAGCGACTATTCTGCAAACTCTAGACGTTCTACACCATCAAAATTCGCCGAGCCTATTGTTCACAATCGCCCAATTCGTAAGCGACGGATCAACAAGCAGCGTGCACGCGTACGGCGAACGTCATTGGTTGGGTCCCTTCTACCTTACCAATGCACGTTCTGCACTGAGGACTTCAAGACAAAGCATGACTGGCAACGCCATGAGAAGTCGCTACATCTTCCAGTCGAACAATGGGTGTGCACCTTGCACGGTCCCCAGGCCCTGAAGCTGGACACTGGCAGTATGTGTTGTGTGTTTTGTGGGGAGCCCAACCCGGACGAGGCGCACCTTGAGATCCATAATTATCAGCCATGTCATGAACGAACACTCGAAGAGCGCACGTTCAACCGCAAAGATCACTTGAATCAGCATCTGCAATTGGTCCACGATGTCAAATTCGACAAGTGGTCTATGAGCTCTTGGAGAATACCGATGTCAAGCATCAAGACCAGATGTGGTTTCTGTGGACTGAAAATGCAGATGTGGGAAGAACGAGTCGATCATCTTGCGGGGCACTTCAAACAGGGTCTGACGATGGCAAGTTGGCAAGGTGATTGGGGCCTGGAAGATCGCCATCTGAAACTGCTTGAGAATGCTATACCGCCATGTTAGTATCTTGCTGAATGGCTTCACTCCCTGCTGACCGCTCGAGCACAGATCTAATTGACTATGAAAGAAGCACGCCAGCCCCGTTTGGAGCAAGCCAACACCCATTTGGGTCGCCCACGACAGCCTATGAACTGATCAAGATCGAATTGGACCACTCCATGCAGACGCATTTCGATCTTTCTGGCAAGATGCCTGACAACGCTAGTATGCAACACGAGGCCTGTCGTATTGTTTTTGCATCGGAAGTGCTCTCAATAAAACAAGACACACCCTCTTCGTCATGGCTGCGTGACCTAATCATGTCGAGCCAACAGATTGCGAACGAAGCGAAGTTTGGACCCTTGCGACTTCGCAATGAGTGCAGATTCTCAACGCTCAAGATCAACGGACGAGACAACATTTTCGAGCTGTGTCCGCTGGAGGCTCAGTTGTGGACATTTGTCAAAGCAAAAGAGGCAACCGCAGTCGCGATCACAGATGAAAATTTACAAGAAGAGGCAAGCAAGATCGTCAACTACATGGAGCAGATCTCGAAGACGCCGTCTGATGTGTTCGCCAACTGGCTCCTCAAGCTCATCTATGTAAACACCGACTGGCTGCAGAGCTTCAAAGCTCGTGCTGGCGCATCCAGGTCTGATCTTTCATCTGATATACAGCTTGAAGTCAGTTTAGCTTACCACTCAGCTCCCGTGCTTCGACCTCTTCCACTGCGTATGGATACCATAGCCTCACCCCCTCTACAGACTTTGCCAAACGTTCACATTGATCCCGCGACATATCACTTGACAAGAGGACTTGACACACCTCAGGAAAAAACCAACTTGTTCCCGCCAACGCGATCCAGGATGTTCATCAACAGTGCCAACTTCTTCTCATGGCTTGTCCGGGATCTTGCGCGCTGGACAGCAGCGACTATGTCACCGAACAACCCCAACTGCCATATCCCCACCGATGAAGAAATCCAGCACCAGGCTAGATGCATTGTATACGACGAGTAGGTCCTTGTATTTCGCTCGCCGCTGGGTACTTGCTAACACCAACAGCGACGATCCTTGGAACCAGACCGCTGCAGACAACGCGCAATGGCTGCGACAATTCAAACGTGACGTTGGCATCCTCATCGAACCAAATGACCCGGAGGAAGCGAATTTGAGTGGTTTATACATCTGAGTGCCTGGGCGACGCGCGTACTCGAGGTTCGTGAATCGATTCGAGGGAACAGCAACTGGCGTCGTCAGACCAAGCGTCGTCGTCGAACTTGGCCTTTGTCACCAAAGCAACTAGATCTGTACTCGGCATCTGGTGTTCGACTTCGCGATCCGATGGTCTTGTCGTTCGCTCGGCGCTCCTCGGCGAGCAGTGTCGTACGAGAATCATCGATAAACCCTCATGGCCATCAATGCGGAAGTCGGCTGCACACTCGCGCAGTGCGACCCGCCAGATAATGAATCTTCTTTGCAGTATGCATGCCCAACCGGAGAAACCGAGGAATCTGGAGTCCGCCTTGCGCATATGCGGCTCGAATATCCCCACTGAGTAGCTACCAAGCCTCACTAGGACTAAATAGTCGCTAGCCGGAGATATCGGCACACTCCTTCCATCCAAAAAGTCACGAGACCGTTGCAATGCCTGTTGAGCCCAGACCTGTTGTGTCATAGGCGCAGGATTGTTGCGCGATAGCGTCCCCGGATTCGCTGTGGCTGGTGTGGCTAGTGCACGGGCTGCCGTATAGCCGTTTGAGGCGTAAGGCTCACCAGTTCGCGTACGCTAGTGCTCACGGGTGCGACTATCCTGGTAGTGATAGGGCGTCATTGCTTCTGTCAGGGTGCACGTAGGTGTTTGATTTGGTTTAGTACACGATGTACGTGACCCACAGAAGAAGCATGGAACGGGAAGAAAGTCTTGAGTACGTATGTGCGAAGGATAACACGGCTTGGCCTACATGAAGCCCAAGAGAGGGACGAACATATATACTTCGCTGGATCCCCGCCTATGGTCCAGATTACAGCCACAAGAATTTGATCGCCGAACATCTCAAGTCGATCAGCAAACAATCTTCAAATTCAAACAATCTTTTCAAGTCCACTACACTACTCTACAACATCAACTCGACCAACTCTCTCTCCGGTCGACAGTACAAATACATCCTCGCCGATGACAGACTCCACACACACCATCAACGCCCGAGACTTGTCATCTCGCCTTTCGCGCCTTGCGCAAAACAACGACAACAGTGACAACACCAAAAACACTGTCACCAACCATGGCTCCAACAATGACAATCACACTACTCCCGGCGGATTCCGACGAATCAACCGAGCCACCTCCTTCGACTCGCTCCCCCGCTTCACCAAGTCCTCAACCATGTCGAGCACCTCGACGGCCTCAACGCGCTTCTCTGGCCTGCACGGGCGCCCCAGCCGCGCCCTGCAGCGCCAGGACGTCGAGGTCAGCCCGGGCGAGTTTAGCATGCCGCGCGTGCCGAAGCGCAGCCGTAGATCGACGGGCGCGAGCAGCGATAGCCACGAGCGCAGGCGCAAGGAGAAGACGAGTTTCGAGGCGCACGCATATGGCAGGCACAGCAACCAGTGGCTGTTCAACGACTTTAGCTTTACGGACGCGGCGCGCAGGGGGTTTGGGAAGGTCTTTGGACGCGAGCATTGAGGAGGAAGGGGCTCGTTGTGGGAGGGAAGAGGGATGTGTGATTTTGGTGGTGAATTGGGAGGGAATGGATGGGACTTTGTTTAGGAATGGGAGAATATACGATGATATCGATGAATTGCAAACCATGATGAGTGATATACTGCGCTCTGAAGTAATAGTGATTAAATATGTTGCGGCTTTGTCGTCCAGGCACAGCCTCGTTGTCTCGCATATACCCAGACGCACAGGAAGAGCTGGCTATGTGGCTGTCATTGGCCCAATTGAGGCACAGAGGAAGTACTGTTGGTAGGTTACGTCACTGTGCGTGCATCGATCTTCCCAACAACTCTTGTTGTTCGTGCAGTGAGATTGGGCAATCCGACGATGGCGCCTCCTTCCTCGGATAAGAAGCGCGGTTGAATCAGATTATAATCGAGAGACAATTTTCTCAGTCCATGCATCTATCGACTGGTAGCAAGAGAGAGTCGAGGGGGTATTGGTGGACTGGTAAATCAATCATATTGCGCCTTGTCGCCCAGCCTGCAAGATAAATCAGGGGTCAAAATCGAGTTTTTATAGGATGTAACGGTGGATAGTGCAACAATGTCTAAATTTTGCGTGTGAATTTTCTAACATTCAGTGCAGTGTATTTGTTGACAGTTCATGATTTTGCCACCACCACCCGTTACACTTCTGTTCATTCGTAGCACAATTAACACATAGATCGCAGACGTAATAGTCAGAGCCGCGGCAGATAATGCACCACGCATCTTGTCAGCATTCCTAGCAGGATACAAGAACCTGAATACTTACTATACATCCCAAAACCACGGAATGATGTGGCGCAATGCGCGCATGTTTCAATGGACTTTCCGCCACCTGCTTTGATTGCGCATTTCACGCTGCCGATAGTCTGCCCATTCTGGGGTTGATAAATCAAACGCTGGCAAGCACTGTTGCGAAGTCGGCGCTGAGTGTCTTCAAGGGCCCCTTCGCTCGCCTCAATCTCCGCTGCAGTTTTTGCCTGTGAAAGTTTTGCCATCTCCTGTCTCCATTTTGTGTCTTGCTTAACCAATTTAAACTGACAAGTGAGCTTCATCTCCTCTATTTTGTTTTGGATTGCCTGTATCTTGCCTGAAAATTTGACAATTTGTGCTTTTTGACACCTCTCGAACTCCTTCATCTCCAATTTGACTTGGTGTAGCTCGTTTATCGCTCCCCTCTCATTTTCCACCGCAGCCTTTTCTGCCTCAGATCGCGTGTCGGAGAGGCTCTTGGCTGCCGAAGTATCAGATGGACCCAGCTTCTGATTCAGCACCTCGTCCTGGACTTGCATGATAGACTTTGGCATCTCGGCAAACCTCAACAGTAAGTTGCCAGCTTCGCCAGATCCATCGTGAACCCGTACTACCTTTGATCCATTATTGATCATCTTTCCCCAATACCCGTTTCTGCCTGAAGTTCCTCAAGTCGTTGCTCTCCAATAGCTTCGCCTCCCTGGAGCTTCTCCAACTCTCTCCAGAAAGTTGTACCTAGAACGACGTGCTTGTAAAATTTTGGGCCGCATAGTTGCCAAAAAGCACTAAACTGTCTTTGAGCCGTGCCTTGCATGCGGGGATCGGTGATTCGATGAAGATAAAGGATTCCGTTTAAGTTTGCGCCCTCATGGTACGATTTGGTTAGCCATGCTATGATTGTCTACAGGACGCTCTCATCTGGCATGTCAGTGTCGTCGAACCCTGGGGTATCGACAAGCACAAAACTTCTGCCTTGATGGAACCACCGGTATGTGGAGACAGTATTTGTCTCTGTAGTATTCGAAAGGTCAGTAGTCTTTATCAGACAAACTTTTCGAGTATAGAAGCTTACCCGAATGGAGCCTTTCCCCAACCTTGATGTCATCGTTGCCAGTAACTAGACGAACGAATGATAACTTTCCAGTACCTGTGGTGCCTATCACAGCAACCACGACATCATCGGGATGGTATGAGTCTGTTCCCGAAATCAGTTCTGATGTGCATGCCATCATCAAGCTTGCACAAATCCTGACAATAAGGTCAAGCTTTCCCTACATTCTTGGATAAACAAGACGTGAATTGATACCAGGATCGTGTTGGATTTCAGGGAGGAGAGACGCACTATTCGGTGCTGTGAGAAGTTTCGCCTAGTAGCAAGGGGGTGTAGCGGTTGTCTACAATCAATAACTCTTGATGATAGCAGAGCGACCAACAAACAAACTTGTAAATAATAAATTAACTATGCATACCATGCGGCGTGGGAGAAGTTTCCTGATCTGATTCTTATATCTCCGAAGAAGTACTGTAGATTTAAGCTTCGACGCTATACCGATATAAGCAGTCACTCCTACGAGTTAAAGTCAACGCACTGTATTCGAATTTCAGTCTTTCTCTTCAACATTGTCGACTATTGCTAAACATTCGCATCATGGTCAACTTTTTTGGCAGGTCCGAGCCCGAGCCCATCGACAATGATGCCAGTTTCTCAAGTACTGGGCCTTGTGGAATATCAGTTCTTGAGAATCCTACTAATGCAACACTGCAGCGAGTATTGAACGGTGCAAAAGAACGCAAGACCATTAGTAATTGCTTATAGCATCGTCTTCGTACATGGCTTGACCGGAGGCCATGAAACAACCTGGACTTATAAAAGCCAAATTCTCTGGCCTAAACATCTTCTCCCTCAAGATGTTTCAACCGCTCGTATCTTCACTTGGGGATACGACGCCGATGTCATTCGCTTCAGTTTTACAGCTGCTGGATCGAACACTCTGCTAGACCATGGCAAGAACCTAGCTACAGATCTTGGTTCAGAGAGGAGAAGGACCAGCACGCCCGCGAGGCGCCCCATTATCTTTGTCGCTCACAGTCTCGGTGGCTTAGTCGTTGAACAGTTACGTCAAAGACTATGTCTTAAGTTCTTGTAAGCTAGCTTACATCTAGGATCATTAAGGCTTTGATCGTCTCCCGCGGTGCCAGTGTGCCCTACCTCACTGCCGTTATTGGAGCCACCTACGGTATCATATTCATGGGTATCCCGCACGCGGGTGCCGATCTGGCCGTGCTGGGATAATCTTTTACGAAGTTAGCCAACATCCTGAACAAGTCAAATTCAGAAATCGTGAGAGTACTTGAACCGTCTTCCGCAATGCTGGCTAGCGTTCAGCAAGGATTCCACACCATGCTCGAGAAACGCAGAACAGAGGAAGCAAAAAGTGTTGAAGATGTACTGCTTCTACGAGGAGATACCCATACGCCCAATCTGGAAGGTATGTTGAACGCTGGTATTAGCGATGTGTACATTTTCGTCCGTAAGACTCAATCGCTGACACAGGGGTGAAACAAGGTTGTGTCTGGCCGTTCTGCAATCCTGAACTCGAACGAAAACGCCGCCATCTCTGGAATGCACATAACGATGACCAAATTCGCTGATAAAAACGACACAGGCTATCGAAGGGTTTCAAATCAGATCTGGCTATGGGCTGATGAGATACAAAACGCAGGGTCTCGGCCACAAAACCGCAGCGAGACTCACGCCCAAACACAGGCACCGAGAATGCTCGCATGGGACGGCACCTTTACCAACATTAAAGGCCCAATAATTCAGGGAGGAAGGGTGATTGGGGGTATTGGTAACACTGTCAATAACAGCTAATCTAGAGCTGAGATACACGAGCCATAGCAAAAACAGTAACTTCATTGATTATGTCCTTGCCCTTTGTACACAACATCCATCAATACCGTCAAATGAATGACTCAATGAGGATTCCACGCCGGTTGAAAGTGGTGGCTACCGATCATCTCAGGCTGGAAAGCTTGTTGAGTTCAAATATGCACAGGAGAAAACAAGATTATATCAATACTAGCCTTCACAAACAACTATAACGAGGAACAAATGCCGAGCCCCCTCCCCTCCCCTCCTCATTGAACAGAATCCTGCCTTTTGAAGAGAATATGACACCTAGTAGTCAGCAAATAAATTTTAGTGTCAGCTTACTCGCCTTGGTGTGCCTGAAACAGGTAGTGAAGGTCTGCAGGCGTGTTCTTCTAACGCTGATGGAAGTCAAAAATACAACATTGCCTACACACAGCACCAGCAGAGCAAATCCCAGGCCCAGCAAATGATATCCAGTCACACAAACGACCTGTCCACGGGCATCTGTCATACTTCCCTCGTCAGTCACCCCCGATTTGGAATCGACGATGTCAACACAACCCAGCAGCCAACGGCAAAGCCATCTCGCAACATCTCAAAGCTGCTACCAGCGCCAGCTAAGAGCAACCAAGCCACCTCTAAAAGCCAGCTCTTGATGTATTTCTCGTGCTCACCATTTCTCGCCGGGAGCCGCAAAGAGAATAAGGCAGTTTGGCTGCGTTGCATCTATAGCTAGAGAAGCTGGCTAGAGCCTTGAGAGACTCCAGAGAGAGAGAGAGAGAGAGAGAGAGAGAGAGAGAGAGAGAGAGAGGCTGAGTCATGGTATGACCACTTGTTTCTTCTTTCAGGCACACAGGACGTCCCGCACTCTCAATAGAACAAGATGAAACCACATCATCAGATCTAACCACCGCACCGCACCGTCTACACTCTACTCCACCAATTATCTCCATCCGCGTCTCCAGATCGTCCCCTAAAAGAAGAAAGGGAAAAAGACATCGTATCCGCTCCTCCATCCACCTCGTAAACCGTGCCGCGCTCAATGTACGAACTCACTCCAGATTTGATTGATCCGGATGGAACCGCACAACAGCTTGACAGCTCCTGCCAAAAGGAAAAAACCTACGAACAACCCACAACCCCCCAACCCACCGTCGCCGTCTCCGCTCAACATGACAACCAACCCCGCCCGCACCTTTCGCAATGCTAGAATGCCCTCTCTCTCGCCAACAACCCAACCACCCAACCACCCTCTCCTCCAGCAGACTTGAGCATGAGCCTGAAACGAACATGGAAATCAAGCCCGCGCTTCCACGGCCGCGACGCCGTGCCGTGCACCGCCGCCCTCGCCCAACGTGGCAACCAACCCCGCAGCAGCAGCAGCAGCACCAGGAACCCTCCCACGCGAACCTCCCCACAAACATCACCGCAGCCTACCTGATACAGAGAATCGCGAGCCGTGCTGTGGACGCCGGGCCCCCGGTTGACAGGCGTCTCATCCTTCATCCCTCATCCATGATCCAGCAGGATTACTCTTACGCGCCGCGTGGGATGGGCCTTACGAACGGGACTGACCTACCTACCTACCTACCTATACGGCACACGGCACACGGCACATGGCACGTAGCATAGCACGTAGCATGGCACATACCTGCAGGGACCTCTGTCCCGCTCCGTTGCGCGACGGGAAAGGCAAAGCCAGCGCAGGGCCAGCGCAGAGCAGGGAGCCCCTTCCTTCCTCCCTCCCTCCCTCCCTCCCTCCCTTCCCTTCCTAGAAAAGTACGCAGACATCTTAGGAGCGCACGGATGTAATCCTAAAAGATGACAACCACGAGGAAAGGGAGCAATGTGCGTGTGCGTGTGCTGGTGCATGTGCATGTGCATGTGCATGCGCGTATACTATATCTACAGTGGGTACAAGGTAGGTGCGGCGGATACACTGCACTGCGCTCCTTCGCGAGCCGAGTGGATGCTATGTGGGCATTTCCTGTCCGGTTGGGGGACGGGGTTTGGCGAGGGAATGCGTGGGTGGGTGATGGATAGCGTCATTTTCCTGCTGGATGACGATGCAGCACTTCCCCCCGTGTGTGCCCTCGCCTCCCTCGCGAGGGAGGCCGTGGTACGGCTGCCTACCCACCCACCTACCTATCTATGGCGGGGAGGGGCACGGCAGGGTGGAATGGGCGGATGTGGGACTTCGCCAGGCTACTCAGCGAGTAGTTGTTGGTAGAGGAGGATGAAAAGGGGATGGAAGAGTGGATGAATAGGGTATTGTTTTTCTTGAATTATGTTGAACTTGTATCAAGGAAAAAAAAGGTATCGAATCGTGAAATGGCGTTGGAGCTTCCTGTACTCGGCCTATATCCCCATTCTCATCATCATCATCGTCGTCGTCGTCGGCGGCATGGATCCAATATCCAACCACATGCCGTCTCATCTTGCTCAACCCCACCACCACTGGCCTCTGGGGTATTTCCAATCGCACTCCCAAAACAACTTAACAATAGAGAAGAAAAATCACACTTTTGGCACGAGGCCTTCCCCGCTACGACGATGTGCCCACGCCCTCGGTGTGCGCGGGGCTACTCCGGCCAGTAGCCTTCTGCTCCTCGTGCTTGCTCAGCAGCGCCTTGATGTCGCTGCTCGACGACTTGCCGGCGCTCTTCTCGGTGATGAGGCTCTTCAGCCATGTGTTCTCCGTCTCGAGCTGGCCGATGCGGGCCTCGAGCTGCTGCACGCGGTCGCTCATCTCCTTGGCCGTCTTCTCGAGCGCCTGCTCGCGCTGCTTCTTCTTGACGCGGAAGCGTGCGGAAGCGGCCGTATTGCGGCGCCGCTTGTCCTCCTCTGCGGCGCCGCGGGCGGACTCGTCAAGGTTGTTGAGGTTGGGGGTGCCGATGCTGCTAATGTCGAGGTCATCAGCCTTGCGCTTCCTGCTGACGTCGTCGTAGCCGCCCAGCGGCGAGATGGCCGAGGGCTGCGGCGGGGCGTAGGCGGGGAGGGCGTACGGCTGCGAGAGGGCGGGCATGGAGGTGTCGAGGATGGGCGCCGCGTTGAAGTTGGAGAAGTCTGTGAACTGGAAGTCGGCTGCGAAGAGGTCGAAGTCAGCCATGGCTGTTGCGGGCTGAGACAGGACGCCGCAGGGTGCGAGACAGTGCGGGGGTGTGACAAGAGTGACGGAGAGAACCGAGAGGACGGGGTGGGGAAGGAATATGAAAGGAAATGCGGCGGGCAGCGCTCAAAAGACAGACGTGAGATCAGTCGTGAGGTTCGCTGCCCGCGCCGGGCAATTGCGTGCTTCGAGGGCAGGTTAAGCTCAGCGGCAGGACTGCAGCTGCCCTCGCGCCGTGAGTGGCTGCAAAGGGAAGTGTGGGGGTGGTTGCATGCACGAGGCAGTGGGATTGGTGCCCGTGGTGCCCGTGGTGCCCAGCCTGCAGCTGTGATTGGCCCGGCTGGAGCGCAAAACTGCTAGCCATTGTGCTGGACGACGACGCACAGTCTACAGAACAGGGTCGGACGGAGAACGACACAGCGACAAGCGCGTTAACAGAAACAGAAATGCAAACTCACCATTCAGGTTGAAGTCCATGCTGGGCTTCGTGCTGGGCGCGCTGAAGCTCTGCCTCGGCGAGTTCTCGGCAGTAGGCTGTGCGGAGGGCTTGAGGTCGAAGTCGACGCCGAAGTCGATGGGCGCAGTGAGGTCGACGTTGGTGCCGCCGTTGATGTCGAAGAAGTCGGTGTTGAGGAAGGCCGAGAAGTCGTCGCTGACGGGCTGCGGCTCGGCGAGCGCCTCAGTTACCGGCGACAGCTGGTTCAAGTTCGCAATGTACTGAGACACATTGGGCCCGCGCGGACCCTTGTATCCTGACATTTGGATTCGGCGTGCGTGGCGCGACTACACGGGAGTCGCAGACCGATCAGTTGTCGTCGTTGTCGTTGTCGTTGTCGAAGTAGTCGAAGTGGTCGGAGAGATGGAGACAATATCGAGGGGGAGTTTCGTGGAGCCGGTGGGGCCCGTTGAGAGGCTATGAACTATGGGTCCAGTTCCAGTTCCACGTCGGATGCGGGCGGTAATGGTATGCGTCAGGTCCGAGGCTCTGCGGTATATTTCCTGGTAGTAGGTACAGTAGTCGAGGTGTCACTATTCTGTCGTGCTGTAGCGACGGTGGGACGCGTAACGGTGGCAGCAACAATGGTAGTGACAGCTGCAGGCAAGAGTGGTGACGTTGAGCCGACCTCAGGCTCAGGGCGGGCATGAAAGGATTTGTGCTCCGGCTCTGCGATTTGATTTGTGAGCCAGTCAGCCCCGCGCTATCGGAGGCGCGCGAGCGTTCGAGTTGCCAAATCTACCGCCGTAATGGGTGCTTTTGCCGAGACGGCGCCCTCCACCCCACGCTGCGCCGGGACCCTCTGCGATCGCCGCTCTTCTTCTCCAGTTGGGGCAAATAGTTACTTCACGAGCCTGATTGCATCAGCGCTGCTGGGGTCGCGAGTGTGCTACGCTACACTTCTGGCAGCGTCTTGACTGCTACACATACTCTGCTCTACACATACTCTGCTCTACATGCTCTGTCGCGCAGCTGCTTCTGCTTAGCATTGTCCTGCTCACTAATCGCAGCATTTGTAATCGAAAGGAATCATCGGAGCTACGGCGCCCAATCAGGTCGCAGCACCGCGCTTCGCGATCCCTTCGGTGCTGCCGGACGATCTACGGAGGATGCACGGAGCCCTGCAGCGTTTGCAGCGTGAGTGCTGCGATAAGTGGTGTTTCTGTGAAAGGCACTCGCACGTGATGGTTGCAAACAAACAGCCTGAAAGCTTTTGGATGTCTAGTTGGTGTGCCTGGACGAAGACCCTGGGGGCTCTGCAGTGGTAATATTGTTCTCATGTCGCACGTAGCCAGGGTCAGGGTCAGCCCAAATGTCGGCCAAAGTCACGTGCAAAACGGCGCGTCTGGGTTCCATCCATCCCAACCTTACCCTAGCACTAAGGCTGGCTAGCTCGACGCGCTGCAATCGATAAGGACGGCACGGTAAACAACACCCAAGCTCCATGTAGACCACCGCACACGTCATGGCGACTGTTCCTGACTACAAGAATGTCCCCCACTCGCACCGCCTGCCCGTCACCCACCGCGATGTCCAGCGCACCTTCACCAGGCTGTCCCGCCAGTCGCTGCTCTCGCTCGCGCAACAATGGCTGAGCAAGAAGAACCGCGACTTCTGCAGGCCGTTTCTGCTCGGCGACCACAACGACCAAGTAGACGAGGACGAGGACGACCTGAATGAGCAACTGTACGAGCCCGCGCAGAGCTACGAGGAGCTGCTGGAGACATACCGCGAGCTGGCTGCGCGCAAGGGCGGCCGGAGGGAGGTGCTGGACCGCATACTGGAGGGCGACTGGCGGACGGGCGTGTCCATGTACATGCTGGCCACGGCCGAGATCCAGTACCTGCTGGACCACCCGACCTCGCTGCGCTGGACGGCGCGCCGGCTGACGCGAATCCCCAACGCGCGCTCCGCCGTCGCCGACATGGAGGTCACCAACGACTCGGACCACCTCCCGCGCTTCCAGGCCCAGACCTTCATGTCCAACCTGGCGCGCGAGCTGACCCCGCTGCTCAAGGCGCACTACCTCATCACCCGCATCAAGACGGCCCCCATGACCATCCTGCGCGTCTACATCCACGACTCGCCCTACAGCACCGAGGCCTCGCTGGCCGCCGACCACACCAACCCAGACCCCGCGCGCGCCGTCTTCTTCGTCTGGCCCAACGGCTCGCCCTTCGTCTACTCCTCCCTCGCAACCCACACGGGCCAGGTCGTGGGCGACGACGGGCGCCACCTGCGCGACATTGTGCAGCAGGCGATCCCCAAGGCCTTCTCGCGGCCGTCGGCCCGCTACCAGCTCACCAGCACAAACTTCACCTCCAAGTCGCTGGACGCCCTGCTGACCTATCGCGGGCCGGGGAAGAGCAACGGTGCGACGGGCGGGTGGAGCATCTTCCAGGACCACAGCTTCAGCCAGAACGCGCTCGACTTCATCACCACGCAGAAGAGCGAGGATAACCCCACAAACCACAAAGACAAGAAAGGAAAGCACACTACTGCCGCAGGTAACTTCACATCGCCACCTGACAAGCCTGGCCCCGGCCGCCCAAAGCGCTCACTGGACCCCGACGTCTCACCAGGATCCAAGCGCAGGCGCGACGTAGCACAGGGCCGCTTCGGCGCCTCGGCGCATCCGGACGACGGCCAAGGGCTCGAGCGCCTCGAGGTCCGCATCGACGATCCGTTCCCCGAACCCACTGCTGCTGCGCGACAGCACGGCGGTAGTGCGGACCCCGCACCGCGTGTTCAGCGCAGAGGGCGGCCGTCGCTGCTGGAGCGCACTCCGGAGGAGGTGGAGAGGCTGAACGGCGAGGATCGCTGGGTGCCGAATGTGCGCGTCAAGTTCGAGGGAAGTCACGTTTTTGCGGGGATAAGGCAGTTGGTCGAGGAGGGGGTGGTGGATGGGGAGAGAATGCCCGGGTGGATGACGGGCGAGGCGGGAGTGACGGTGGGGGCGGTGAGGGAGGGGAGGGTCAGGGGGAGGGAGGGGGAGGGTGTCTTCGGGGTGTAGGGTGGGGAAGTGAGGAAGTGAGGAATTGAGAGAGAGAGAAGGGATGTGTGTGTGCGCGTGTCAAGTCGGCTTAGCGGGCGTTCTGTCTTAGTATATACCCAGGGTTTCTACTGCTGAGAACGTCGTCTTCATCTTTTCTCCTTCCTTCCTTCCTTGCTACTTGCCGTTCGTGACGTATCTGTAACGGAAATAGCTGCTGCGCAGCGCAAAATCGCGCCGTCGCGTTGTGGGGTCAGGCGTGTAGTACGCGTAGATCGTGCTCGCAAGCGAGATCAGCGTACGAAGTCGTCAACGCCCCCTAGTGTTTCGATGTTGAGATGGAAGCTGGAAGATTTGCTTCTGGGGTAAGTGCCTTTCAGTGCCGCTTGTTGACTTCTGCCCTGAGCGTCGGTTTCTGGTGCAGCCACTTCTGTTTCTTGTATCAGCTCCGGGATGTTGCGTGGTGTCTGTGTTTGCACCTCTGACACTTTGTCGTGGCCATAGAGGACTTTCTGTGAACGGGGTTGAGACAAAAGTCGAGGAGATTGTTGCTCATTGGTTTCCATGTCAAAAAAAGACAGGATTATAAGAATTGGTCTCTTGAAGAGAGAGATTGGACAATCGCTGGGGGGGCGATGGACACCTCTGGCTCAGACTGCTCCGGACCTGAGCTGGTGATTCCAGCTGAGGGTATCCTCACATCGAAGACCGAAGGTTCCCCGGTATGAATTTAGCCTCTGGAAATTCCTCATCTTTCCAATCGTGTCCAGTGAAGAATGCTGACACTCAATCTCTAAAACCGCCGATTCTAACGTAGCCTCTTTTTCCTTTACGCCACGCCTGCTCTTTGGCTCCTCTCGACTTAAGCAACTTGATGAGATTCAAACCTATTTCTCTCGCTCGCCTTAAGTCTTGCTTATGTTTGGGCAACATGAGACGCATTAATGATTCGATATCGAGGATGCGGTCCGGTGTTTCAATATCCCTGTGATCAAGGTACCGAACCACAATTTCGCATGTTCTGTCCTCCAAGCGGCCTTGAAATAAATCAGCAAAGTGCACTCTCACTACTCGTAGAGCGCTTTGTCGTTGTCAAACGACATCGATGCAGGCATTGGGGTTGGCGCCATGCTTTACAAGCACCGTAAGAGCACTAAAAGAAACAGAAGGGCCTTCGTCGTCGGAGCATAGAAAAAAATCTACGCAGGAATTCAAAGCACTCTGCCATGCACTGCGACCATTGAAGACCTGATTAGGATCGGCACTGCCTTCTATAAGAAGCCGTATCATGATTGGATGCAGTCTAAGACTGAATCTTGCTTGGCCACGTAAGCAAACGTAGTACAGTAAAGGTCTGCCTTTCTTTGTAAGTACGGCTTGCGGGTGCGTCGACAGGAGATTTACGACTGAGTATTGTAGCCCGTGATGTACCATGAATGAGAGAAGATCGTCGTGGGTGGGCGTAGGAGACTGTAGTATGCCATATATCTCAGAAAGGTAGTCCACATAGCGCGAATGCCACGTGTATTCCGGAGAGGTCTGATACTCAAGAATTCTGACAAAATGCAGAGCAGAGACTCTATCCAGTTCATAGATCAGAGCAGAGACGGACACATTGCCGGCATGTTCTGCATTATGCGCGAGTATCATAAAATCTTCTACTATAGTCCAAAACATTCGACAACCAGGATTATCGCTATCTTCTGGTACCGGAAGGCGCTCAGTAGTCTTCATCTCCATGATAACACACCGCAAGAGGAGTCGAGAGGTATTAAACCTGGTTGCTGTGTTCCAGCTCAAAATCGTTTCCCAAATTTCTGGTCTGCTGAGATAATCTGCTGCCGTTCTATGTAGGTAGACGACACCTTTATGAGTTCTGTCTTCTAGCTTCGTACCGTCTGGTCGTACATATTCCTTGTCGATACGTGTGCGAAGCTCCAGTAAACCAACGCATCGGCCCGATCCAGCCTTTCCACTAATCCAGTAGGTGCCGCTCTGGTCCTGTAGCCCTTTGAGAAGGTCATCTCCACTCTGTATAGAGTTCTTCTTCTTGAGTGCCCAAATGAAAGTTTTTTGGTGAGCTTGAGTAATGTCCTAAAAGCGGTCATCTTGTCGGTGAGAATAAAGCTTGCTCTGGAGTGTTTGCAATACTGTATCCACGCTCGGAGCTTTGACGTTCTGGGAGAGAATAGCATCAAGGACCTCTTGGTGACGGTCTGCTTCAGCCTTTTGATGGGCAATGAGATTATTTGTTTGTGTGTGAATGTCAGCTTTCAATCATCTGTTGCTGTTGATGATGTTCTCGAGGATCTTGTGACTTGCTTGATCCAGATCATGGATGTTGTCTTTTTTGATAGAAACTAGAATACGAAACTGCAGTTCGTCGCGAATACTCTGAAGACGGTTTTGTATCTCCTGGATCTTGCTTGCGCTCCAAACTGCGCGAAACGCGTGCACCCATGAGTTGTACTTTATCCCGTCCTTTTTGTGAGAAAGAGACCGCAGAGCTGATAGCACCTCCTGAGCAACGGTCTCGCTCCTCACAACCAAGTCCTCCAATGCCTGTGCAAAATCAATTAGTCGGGGTTTGAGCAGCCTTACGGTTGGGATTCAGGACGTTTGTACCTTATTTTCGTGAGCAAGAGGGCCCAGCTTTGCGGGATCTGGGCGAGCACATAATCTGAGTTTCCCACTTAGAGCTGCGAAGTCTGTTGTGACCGCCTCGAGCTCAGAGTTCTGTATGGTAGACCCCGCTCGTTGGATTTCACGCCCTTTCGAGAGTAATTTTGCTGAGAGCTCGACAACCTGTAGGATGTTCGCTGCAAGACTCAATTCGGCAATAGCCTCCATATTGAAGAGTGTGCAATGTGTTGCAAGCCCACCAGGCTGAACCGAGGAGTTTTGAGTGTCGAGGCGGCTGTGCGAGTTGACACCTTGTATTGGCCTATGTGGTCAGCCTTGCATCTCCCAATCACCCGCAGGCGACGACAGCGCCACCATCGCTGCATATTGACAATCTTGGCATACGGACCTCAACAACCGTAAATTTGCAATTCGGAGGGATGCCAGCGGACTGTGCGAATAATTATCCAACAAGAGTAAAACCGACACGAGACCATCAGCCAATGAAGAGTTGTTAGGGATCGTCAGTAACCCGCTCGCAGATGCAATTCTGCGCATGGATGAAAACGTCAAAACATTTGCCATTGGCCAAGGCACCGGAGACCATGTAGAGATGTGGATGCAGGAGCTGTCAGTCTCTGCGTCTCTACGCTCGTGGTATTGCAAGGCGGACGTATCTCTAACGGTCTTGGATGCTGTACTTAGCTCATTTATGGTTCGGCACAGGAACTTGTGTTGAATGGTTGTAATCATTCCAACCTTGCAAGATGAGCGATAGATGAAGAAAGTCGAAGATGAAGCAAAGCAATGGACATAAGATGCTTGGGGCAATGACGTCACCCACCGAACTTCTCCTTCGCGCCTTCTCCCTCACCCCAAATCCGAAAACAATCCCATATCATTCACCACAAGCATCCCTACCCAACCAAAAGCCACAACTACTTCAATGGAAATACCAACCGCTTCTATGGATACATCAACCCTTTCTAAATATTTCTCAGCCATCCTTTACGCCCTCACAATCCTCCACGCAGGCTACCTCCTGCAACTCGCCTTCCGCCAACCCAGCTCCAAAGTGATCTCCCATAAAACCGAATCCCTCCCAATGTACCTCGCCGCCTCCCCCAAGGGCATGCTCTTCGCGCGAACAATCACTCTCCTCCTCGCCCTGCACCACGCCACAGTCTCCTTGACTCTCTCCCACACCCTCCCCCACAGCCCTTCCCTCCAGTCCGCCATCTGCCCCACCCCACACCACCTGGACCCGCGCTTCTTCACCTGGTCCCTCCCCATCATCGCCGCACTATCCCTCCTCTACATCAGCATCACCATCCGTCTCCTCGCCTACGCCCACCTAGGCACGAACTTCACCTTCCGCGTCGCCGCGCCAGACGAATTAGTCACCTCAGGCGTCTACACCTACATACGACACCCATCTTACACTGGACTCTTAATGGTCCTAGTGGCGTACTACTTACTCCTCATTCGGCCACGTGGAGTGCTGAGTTGCTGGGCGGGGGTGGTAGGCGAGGAGATGGTTGGGGAGGGTCGGTATGCGTATGTGTTGCCGGTTGTGGGGTTTAGCGTTTTTGTCTCGATGTTTATGGTGTGGAGGGTGAAGGAGGAGGAGGATATGATGGAGAGAGAGTTTGGGGAGAAATGGCGGAGGTATAGGGCGGGGACGAAGAGGTTTGTGCCGTTTGTGTATTAGAGGGGGCGAGAAGATTGCTGGTACATGATTCAAGAGCTATGGTGCTGTTGTTTGGAGCACTACGGTAGCGGCAGACTACCAACACACGAACCCCGAAATCCAGAACTCAAAACGCAGTTGGAAAAACAAGAGCAGGACCGCATTTCCCCGCCAATCCATCAGTGTATCACGACCATCCTCAACCCAGATCCGCAAACGCAAGCTCCGTCACGAACCCCACCACAAGCTTCGCATGTTCAACCATATGCGTCAGGTTGAGCGTATCCACGGTATCCAGCGGAGTGTTCAAATGGTAATTGCGCCCCTCCACTGAATCCCTCACATACGCGCTCGGATAGCCATTCTCCGTCGCACTAACATGATCCGAGCACACACCGCCACACAACGCGAATCTAAAAGGAGCAGACGTGTACTCTCCGATGACGAGAGAGACAAACTCCGTCAGGCCTTTGTCAGTGAAGTCTGCTACCAGACCAAACGCCGGCACCTCATTGTCGGGAAGCTCTCTAGTGTAGCCGGTTCGGTTTTGGTTCAGCATAGCTACGACCTCGCGGTTTTGGAGGGTGGAATATTCCTTGAACAGCGCAGCGGATCCATTCAGAGGCCCATTCCTTGCTGCATACCAATGGAATTCGATGGTGTGAGGTGCTTTACCTTTTGCAATCGTCTCGTTACGCATCAGCACACGGAGTGCTTCAAGATTGGTCATGGACCCGGATGCATTGTCATCTAGGACCCTGTCAGCTCGGTCACGGATGAGGGCTTTTGAAACCTGCATACCTGCTCCCGGAGCGGGTGTGGAACTTTCTCACGAGTCTCTTTCGTAATCGCTGGGACAGGAGTCGTAGTGGGCACCAACAACGATCGTTCTGTTGGACCGACCGGGGATATTTACGATAACGGTCTGTTGGTCGGCGTACTTGTCGGTCGCCTTGACCGTTGCTGGACGCTTCACAGCCTGAAACAATTTTTCCAGAAGCCAGTCCCGCGTTTCCAGGCCATACGAAGTATACGACCGTTCGAAGCACCGGTTTGTGAATTTGGTGAAATCATGCATATTGCGCCAGATATTGTAATGTTGAATAGAATCGGTAAGATTCGTCACGGTCTCTCGCTGAGCCACCTTCTGCAGATACTGAACAGCCTTGCGGACTGCAGGAGTAGCTCGCGGCTCAAGAGTATCTCGGGGCTCAAGTGCACATCTGCGCGTCGGATTCGCTGCACCTCCTTGCACCACCATCAGTCAGACGTCCAAAACCCTCGCCCCACCGTTCGCAAGCAAAGCAAACCACTCACAGCACTCGCACTCGCCTCCTTCGGCTGCTGAAAACACAACCACCACTCTACCCCACACCCCACACCCTCAAACTCCAGCTCAGGCTCACATATCGCAGCAGCAGCGCCGAGCCCCCCACCCGCCACGAGAGTCACAGCAACGCAGACAGCTTCGTACTTCATCGTGCCGCCACCTTTAACACACCACCGGAGAAGCTAATAGCCAAAGAAATGCTAGCGTGGCAAATGGGTGCAGTGGCGGAACCTCGAGGAACTGCTCCTGATGGCGATGATGTTGTATCGGTGCAGAAAATTAAAAGGGTTATGGGACCCCTTCCCCCCCTTCTGGCAAAAGAAACTCAGCCTTTCGAGGTGGGATGACGGAGATCTAGGGGCAGTGGCACGAAGGGGGTATCAACCCACCTAGTCCAACGCGACGAGGCAGATGAGTGAAGGTCCGCAGGGCTGTCCTCACAAGGACAATTTAACTTAACGAGAGTGTGACGAAGAAAGGACAGTTGGCAACTTAACATACCAGCGTGTACGTTCACAAAGGATCCGGTGAGGGGGGACAATGAGGGGTAGCAATACCCCAGGCATCTGAGTGGCCGTGAAGGTCCGGGTCAGGTGGGTCAGGTTCTGCGCGTGATCTCCTTGCTCCCAAGGTTCACCTTTGGGATCTTTACCACGCCACTCTGGCACACCAGCTCTCTTTTATGGAGTTAGAATCTGAGAGCTCAGAGGGTCATCGGAGGGGACAAAGGCGCGCAGATATCGTAACACGATCTGCATCCCGGATCCACGGTGTAGATGGACTGTAGACTGTTCGCAGCCGCGCACCAACCATCCCAGAGGGATCGTATGTACGTGGGTCGATGTGCTGTGCTGCTATGGATGCAGCTCCACGCGTAAAATCAAAGTATTGGGCCAACGCTTTCGGTTCTTGAAGGATGAGACGGCTCTTGATATCGCCTTGCTGACCTGGAAGCCCTGGGTGCGACTGTTGGGTTTTTGGGGTGTACAGGAAGATCTTTAATCCAATTGGACGGCTGCGTCAGCATCATCTCTGCTACAATCCAGCTGCATCGATTCAGTGGCGCAAGTGGGCAATAGATAGCATCACGGCACTCGCACCGCAAACCCATCTATTGAGAAATACCACGCGTGTACCCTAAACCTTGAAACCCACAACACAGGTGCCGTAGCCCCTCGTAACTCCAAACAATGCCTCGCCTCCTTCAGCTGCGCGCTCCCACCCGCGCTGCACACCGCAGTTGAATCGGTGGGTTGCTGGCGGTTTGCAAAATCATTTCTTGCCCTCGGCCGCCTTCTTCTGTTCGGCTGCGCGCACGCATCAGCATTGCCCACGCGAGTCAAGCCCGGGCCTCCACCACAGCGCAGCGAGGCAGACAGCAAGAGCTACAAAGACGGAGAGAAAAAAAAGGTGAACAAGACGTACCTGCGAGCTGCTTCGCGCGCATAATGGCAGCGGCGTCCTCCTTCGCCTTGGCCTGCTCGGAACCCGACATCTGCGAGAAAGAAGGTTTAGCCGCGCTCAGACTCGAGAGAACTCGAAAACACCCCAGCATCCCACCCATCCCCGCCCGCCGTTTCGGCTTCTGATCCTGGGTGTCGCGGTCTTTTCACGTACCGTGTTCTTGCCCTTCTGCTATGGTGTCAGCACACACGCCCAATTCTCGCAGTCAGGAAGCCCCCCCGTTCGGGAGAAAATCAACGCACCTTGCCGGCCTGTTCCTTCAGGTTCTTCTCCCGCGCCTTGTCACGCTGGTTACCGCGGGCCATCTCGTCGACTTTATTTTTCTTTTTCTGAAGATTAGCAAACGGATAGTCTGGAGCCCGGAACTCGGTAGTGCGTGGTGGAAATTGAGGAGCAGGGAGGTAAGCGTCAATAGAAGGTGTTAAAAGCAGCGGCCTGTAAACGCTGTTGATTGGTCGCTGGCGGGGCAAGGGCTGGATCGTGGGAGTGGGGCTGAGGGAAGGCGCTAGAGTGGTACTACTTCACGCCTACCATTCTTGAGGCTATGGTCGATATGGGTTGATGGCTGTGCATTATTCTTAGTATGCACACGTTATGCGCATGCGGTCGCTGGCTTGAGCAGATGGTCCACTCTGGTCCCTTGGACAGACCTAGAATTTTTCATATCAAAGAAAGACTTACACCAAGTGGTATCAGGAGAACTACTGTCTTGTCAAAACTTCAAGAAAGAACATAAGAACTGATGGAGGATTCGGTCTCTCAATTTGAGAATAGTCATAAGAAGTCTCGCACATGCCCATGTGGATTACGGTATATTGTCCCACGCCCTCGTCAAAGTAAAAAACAACAAGTGGTATAAGTATATTCCCATCAATTGGCATCCCAGAAGCCAGTCTGAACGCACCAAAGCTCTGTCTCTTCACCCACGAACACGTCAATTACTGCCACCATCTCCATCACCACTCAGACTCTCGATACGTGTCCATAACGCTCAAGATCCAATCATACCCGCGAACCCGCCAAAGTTGTTAACCGCCGCTTGCGCAGGGAAGGAGTTCGTACCGCACAGACAGCTGCATGTGCACGACTGGCCGGTGCCATCGGTTCCGGTGCCAGCAACGACAGTGGCAGTAGCAAGCGCGCCGCTGGCAGTACCGCTGGCAGCAGCGCCTCCAGCAAGGACAGTGACGGCGGAAGGAGCGGCGGCGGCAGCCGGGTCGACGGACTGGATAGCTGCTTCCTTGAGGGTGGTGCCGTTGGTCTTAATGGCGAGCTGCTTGAACTGCGCCATTGTCTTATCGCCGTCGAGTTTGGCGTTGATGCTGAAGACCATGCCTTTGCCGCAGTGCTCGCCCTGAGCTTGTTTGCAGTAGAACCCTGAGAAATATTAGGTCTGTCTCTGATATGCTGTTGTAGAAAGGGCTGGCTTACACAGTGGGTCGGTGGTGGAGACGGTCATGTTCCATGTCACGCCAGCCTTGCCATCCGGGTTGGGCATGAAGCCCGAGTCCATACCACCTGCCATGGCCTTGCACGGCTCTGCGAAGGTGGATTGTGTGGCAGTGTGGTTCTTCTGCATGAACTGGAACTCGACTACGTCGCCCATGGCGGCGGTGATGGACTCTGGTCTATATCCGAGAACGGCAGCCATACCTGTGGCGACGGGGGTCAATCCACCAACAACAACCTACGTCTATCAGAAAATGTGCAATAATTGGTAGTGAGAAAAGCTTACAGTATGTGTGGCTGGTCCACTTGCTGCAGCCGGTGCGAGACTCATGACCTGCATCTGGGCTGCCGCGAAGCCGGCGACCATGGGGAGTGCGTTGATGTACTTCATTATGAATATGTGTTCGTAGTGTCGTGAGCGTGAAAAGAACGTAACCGCCTGGGCTGTAAATTGGTACTGTTGATTAAAGACTGCAAGGCGCTATGAGAGCCGGCTCGTATTGAAGTGAAGAGAAAGACTAAAAGGAGAGTGATCACGCGCAACGATACAGTTATGAGGCAGGATAGTTGAAAGAAATGATGTATGCCTGGGACACCAAGTGCTTAAGAACTCGCATGAAATTGTACGGCTGGGGGGTGGCAGAGATACCGAACACATGACGAAACAAATGCTCTTGTGGCTAAGTAAAATCCTGCCCAAACGGGCCGGGACCTGCAGAACCCAACAAAAGTTAGGCAACGCGCTGAGTTTGGAGGGCGTGGCGGGGTATCATGATGCTTGACATGTTCGAGGTGGGTTCGAGGTTGTCGCGGTAGTGTCGCAGATCAGTCTCGCATCGTGGCCGCACGGCCCGGCGACGGCCTTTCAAGTCCCAGCGCGTGGTTACAGCCAGTGAGAATGCCTGAGAAGTGTGAATGGAAGATCGCCTGCCGCATGAAGTTTCTTAGGAGTTCATCTCGCGGCGCAGGCCTTCCGAAGGCTGTGAGGCAAGAACTGTTGGTGGTCGCAGCCGAACTCGGTTAGACCACCAGCATGCTCGCGTCCCATTGGCCGATGCCATCGATATTCGACATGTGCGATATAGAGCAGACTCAGAGCAGACTCAACACGCGGATCTCCAACATGCGTTGTTTGTAGCGTAGTTCAGGTTGCTCGACCTCATTGCTTTGGCGGAGCCTCTCTCGGAAGCTGCTGTCCCGCATGTAGGCCAGTGTAATACCCTGCGTAATACCAGGACATCATAATATTCTTCAGGTTTTCGTCTTGAACTGTCAACACGTTAGCCTGTCTAGGTCCACAATTCTCCCAAATAGGGAGCTGTCAGTCCCCGTAAACGTACCCGTTCCGAGCAAAGCTTGAGGCATTGCGGCGAAGTCAGTGCCATGTGGCAGTCCAGCGCCTTGCTCAGCTGCTTGTGGTTGGCTCAGCTCCTCGGATGCTGCAGTTTCCTACCGTCGGTCAGTCATAGATCTGCTTCCTACACGCATGATGCCGGTCATACCTGTGGCTGAGTTTCTTGCTGATGGACTTGTCCGGCATCCTCCATCTCTTGCGTTGAATCCTCGGTGTCCATCTGGTCCGAGTTGTCATCCGCCTCAGCGACAATCTCAGATGCTGCTTCCGCCTCACCTATGAGGTCGCCGTGGTCACTACAGCAATTAGCGTCGCAACATGAACTGATGTTCCACTGACTAACTCGCGTAGTTCTCTCAACTCTTCTTGTGTCAAGACGTCCTCCAGGTGCTTGCCGGATTTGGCGATGCTGTGGTACTTCTGAACGCAAGTTAGCCAGTGAAACACGTGACGCAAGTCGACCAACTCGCCTCGTATTCAGCCACGGCATCGTTCCAGGAGTTCTGCAGGAAGGAGTCGTCCCAGGCGTTCTTGTCGCTCATGTCTATTCCAGGCGCCATGGCGATAAACAGCCTGGCCAGCCGGTCACTAATGTAGGAATGTAACCGCTTCAGAGTGGGGAAATAGTCCAGAGTAAGAGTAAAAATGCAAGCCAGCCGTTTGCCACAACAGAAGCTTGTCGAGTTGTTCACGGGCACCTGCACTTTCAGAGAAGCTGCTGCTGATGTCGCGTTGTTGTAGACAATCACCACCCGACCACTCGTCTTAGCGGGAGCCTGCTAGCGCCCGCCAAAAAAAGTTCAAGTGGAAGGAGCTCAAGCCTCGAACTTTGATATTTCACAGGACGCCAGTTCTACTCCCCACAACACAACACAACACAACACAGCAGCCTCACACATTCACAATGGCCGCTGCAGACGTCGCAAGCAAGAAGCGCAAGGGTACGCGTCAGATATCCACGCACTTTATGCTTTGTTGGTTCTCTCACTAACAATGTGCAGTCGCATCCGAGACTGCGCCCAAGGCAAAGAAGCCCAGAAAGTCAGACGACATTGCTGCCCCTGCCCCCGCGAAGCCCGCCAAGTCGCCCAAAGCCGCCAAAGCCGCGCCCGCACCTGCTGCGAAGAAGTCTGCTCGCAAGACAGCCGAGGACTTCATGTCCGAGGATGAAGCGCCTGCGCCTGCCGCAAAGCCCACCAAGGCCACCAAGGGCAAGAAGAAGGCCGAGCCTGCGCCCGAGGCCAACGGCGACGAAGACGAGAGCATGCTGGACTTCGACGTGATTGAGGCGAAGAAGGAGACCCCCAAGAAGGAGGCACCGGCTCCCAAGGCGAAGGCTGCCAAGGCGAAGAAGAGCAAGAAGGAGCCCGTAGCAGAGGTGGAGGTTGTTGAGGAGGTCGTCGAGGTACCTGTGGCCAAGGCTACCAAGGCAAAGAAGGGAAAGAAGGCACAGGAGGAGCCCGTCGAGGAGGCTGTCGAGATCGACGCAGTCGTCACTGAGGACGGCGACGTTGAGGATGCCGTGGAGGACGACCAGACCGCCGCCCTGCTCGCCGGCTTCAGCAGCGACGACAGCGATACCGACAACGACATCGACTTCCCCGAGGACTCGGCCGTCGTGCCCAAGCTCACAAAGTCACAAAAGAAGGCCATCGCCCGGGCCAAGGACACACCCAAGGCTACCGAGCCCGGTGTCATCTACGTTGGGTATGCAGCACCCTCCCTCTTATGACGCTACGGTTTTTGTGCTAACCAGCCCGCAGTCGTGTCCCCCGAGGCTTCTTCGAGCCGCAGATGAAGAAGTACTTCTCGCAGTTCGGCCGCGTCCTCAACCTGCGCCTATCCCGCAACAAGAAGACCGGCGCCTCCAAGCACTACGCCTTCGTCGAGTTCGCGTCCGCCGAGGTCGCTGACATCGTCGCCCGCACAATGAACAACTACCTCATGTTCGGCCACATCCTCCGGGTGGCGCTGATCCCCAAGGAGCAGGTCAATGCGAACCTCTTCAAGGGCGCAAACACGCGCTTCAAGGTCGACCCGCGCAACAAGAAGGCCGGCCTCGCCATGGAGCGCGGCGCCGAGCGCCCCGTCTGGGAGAAGCGCGTCGAGAAGGAGAACAAGCGACGGACCGCCCGCGCCAAGGACCTTAAGGACTCCATGGACTACGAGTTCACCACCCCCGGCGTGAAGAGCGTCGACACGGTCAAGGCCAACAAGGCGCTCGAGCCCGCGCCCAACTCGGCCGAGCAGCAGCTCCTCACCGAGGCAGCGGCGGACTCGTCCACCAAGGCGAAGAAGAGCAAGAAGGCCGCTGCTGCTGCTGCTGCCAAGGCGGCGCCCGCGCCCGTCGTCGAGGAGACAGTCGTCGCGCAGACGGTCGTTGAAGACGTCCCCGCGTCCTCCGAGGCTCCCGCCAAGCGCGCCACCAGGAAGCGCACATCCACCACCACCACCACCGAGGTCGTCGCGGAGAAGCCTGCCGCTGCGGAGAAGCCCAAGGCGAAGAAGGCGAAGAAGGCCAAGGCTTAGAAGGCTGAAGCTGGTGCTGATGCTAGGGCGGACAAGGCGGCCAAGGCTTTGGCGTGGAAGAAGAAGGCGGAGAGGCAGGCCAGCAGGGAGATGAGCAAGGAGTATCGCTTCTGGCAGTAGCTGTGCTGTGCTGTGCTGGCGGAGCCGGCACTACGGCTGTTTTGTTGCATGCACGCGATGTGGATGCCCATGTTTCGATCTATCTAGTGCAAGGAATTCTAGTTGGGGTGGGGGACGAGCGATGGATGGGTGGATGGACAAACAGTACAAGGTCGAAGGCTGACGTCCCGTTGTCCTGCTGTGCTATGCTATGCGTATTGTGCATGTTTTTTCGGGGGGATGGGATAGATACCACCATTTTGGGGGGGGGGGGGGGGGGAAAAAAAGGAAAAAGAGAAGGACCTGCCTTTATAAAAAAAAAAGAGGTGTATAAACAACGCAAAAAGAAGTTGTCCGGTTTGTTCAGGGCACACCGCATTTTAGGAGAGGTTCTTACTGAGTCCGGTGTGTGTTAACAATCC
>KZ107840.1:2399798-2473553 GCA_002116315.1 Epicoccum nigrum | reverse complement strand
GGGAGGGGGAGGGAGGCCGCGGACAAGATGAGGGGGGTTAGGGGAGGGGGGGTGGGAGTGCGATGATTGGGGTGGGAAAATGAAATACAGAAAGCACCCGCGGGGGGCAACGATACGCGCCCCCAGATCTCACGGGTGCTCGGATGGCGTGGTGTTTCGTGTCTTGCTTTGTGAACGATATGTGTCACCTGTATTGGGTGGGGGGGGGGGGCGGAAAAAAAGGCAAAAGCGTACGAATGGCATCTTTTCTCTTTCTCTCCTCTTTGTCACATTCCTACCATTCCCCGGGTTGAGAGAGGAAGGAAGGAAGAAGTGCACCAGGCCACAAAGGCATGTGATGTGATGTGATGTGATCAAGTTCAAGTTCTGTTTTCGTTTCGTTTCGTTTCGCATTCGATCGTATTGCACGTACTTGCTTGCTTGCTTGCTTGCTCGCTTGCCATATCTCTCTCTATTTTGCTCTTTCCACCAGCATAGTCTACCCACTCGCTACCTACATCCACATGCCCCCTTCATTACCTCCCCCTCCAGAGCTCTCGCTCAACCAGTCCCACTGACCGCCAACTTCATAAGGTGATCCATAAAAGTCTGCAAGCTGACGTCGTCGGTGAAGATGGTCTGGGCGGACTGGCTGACCCCGCCGTAGCTCTGGCTCGTGTGCGTGGTGCTGGGGTTGAGCTTGCTGAGGAGGAAGCGCGCCTGACTGCCGCCGGCGTCGCAGACGATGAAGCGGGGCAGCGGGAAGCGGTCCTGGATCAGGTCCTTGGCGTCCTCCTTGGGCGCTTCCAGCAGCGTGGCGAAGTTCTCGTACCCCTCCTGGTCCTGGTACCCGGCCTTGCGCCACTCGGCCATTGTCTCGCCGTGGAAGATGAGGATGTGGAAGAAGGTGTCGAGTAGGAGGACGGTTTCGTTTTGGATCGAGGACGAGTCGAGGAGCACCGGCTGGCCGCCTTCGTGGTCGAAGCCATAGCTGTCGAGCGTGGGCTGGATCATGATGAGCGAGTTGCTGACGTCCTCGTGGTTGAGCACGTGGCGGTAGAAGGCCGTTTCGTCGGGCGAGTTGTTGAAGACCTGCAGGAACTGCGAGCGGCGCAGGTGGAACATGAATTGGGGGTATAGTGTGAAGTTCTTCTCGAGCCTGGGGAGGTTAGCATGGTGTTGATGGAGTTTGAGAATATATGACATACCTGAACGAGGACGGGTCGTCCTTCCTGTACTCGGCGAAACGCGAGCACAGCCTGATGAGCATGCGGTCGACCCATCGCAGGACATCCGGACCGTCGTCGACCTCGGCCTTGAAGACGGCTATCCTCGACATGAGGACCGCTGCTGCCTCCTGGTCGAAAGACTGTGCGATGGCGGGGTCGCCAGAAGGCCCGCTCAGGTTGCGCGCGACTGTGGTGACCCTCAGGTGGAACTGGCCAGACGAGTGCTGGTAGTATGTGAGGAACTGCATCATGCCCTTCTGAGGTCCGGCCTGCATCTGGTTGGGGCCGCCCTGGCCGGCGATCTCGAAGTAGATACCGTACGACGACTCAGGGTCGATACCGCACATCTTCCACGAGCAAGTGTTTCCGATGCCGCACTCGGTCTCGCCAACGGAAACAGACTTCTTGTTGTTCGAGACAGCGTGGCCGATGAGACCGGTGACCTTCAGCTCCTTTGTGGTGAGGACCTCAAGGTTGGCGTTGAAAGCCATGAGCAGGTTATCCTGGTCATCCTTGTTGAAGATGCGCACGAACGACTGCTTGTACATGGACGATGTGAAGCTATCCGTCAGGATCATATGTCCACCTGTCGAGTTTGAAAGGCCGCGCATCTCGAGCAGACCGACCTGGTCAAGACAACCAGCGAAGATATCGACGATGTGGCCGTTCTGCGACACGCGCTTGGCGAGGTTCTCGTAGAACTACTGCATGTTAGTACTGGACTCGTACGTTTGTCAGGACTACCCACCTTCAGCGCCTTCTTGTAGTACTTGATGTTGTCGCGGTCAATGTCGTGATGCGATCGGATCGCCTCCTTGAGCTCAGGGCCAACGACCATACCGGGGCCCTCGGTGGCTGGGCCACCAGAGAACAGCATAATGCGGGCACCGGCCTCGCGGTGACGGAACTCGAGCAGACCAGCGGCGATGCTCAGCGCGACGCCAGTACACCTCAGCGGGCGCTTGTCGTTGGCGACTGGCCAAGGATCGCGCTGCAGCTGCTCAAGAGCGTTTGTCAACTGGAACTCGCACTGCGAGACGGGCAGGAGGAAGCGTGTGTCGACGTTGCCCATGGGCATCTGCGGTCGGCCGGGCTGCTGGGGCATGTTCGGGCGGGGAGCAGCCTGTCCGAGGCCGAGCATGTCGTGGACCTGCTTTGTGGAGTAGTCCTTGCTGCCGCGGAAGACGTACGACTTGGCGCATTCGGCGTAGCCAAGCTCGTGTACTTGGGCCTATACATGTCAGCAATCTAATCTGCTAGGTAGTATCTGCCCTAGGGTTTCCCACCATTGTGCCGTATGTGATCAAACCGACCAACGCGTACTGTGGCAGCAGGCTCAGGCTCATGATGATCGAATCCTTAAGCGCCTTCAAGCTGTCCTCCTCCTGGCACGTGTCCACGACGAACAAGAAGATCGGAGGCGCGGGGGCCGGGCGAGGCAGGCGGTACTCGATAGTGGTGCTGCCGGGGTGGAGCTCTGGGGGGATCTGCTCGGCGGAGATGTCCTTGTAGTGCGGCGGGAGGGCGTTGCGCTGCAGACAGAAGGGACATATCCACATCCTCGCGCGCATGTCGACCTGGCTGAGGTAGAGTCAGCTAAAGCAGTCTTTGTCGTTGGTTCATGTGCCCTACCAGAAGGGGTTGAGGATGGCCTTGCAAGGCGCCTTGCAAGCAACGGGGTCATATTGCAGGAGCGGAGTGTCCGTCTTCTCCTTCAGGGGCGTGTAGAGAGCTCCGATGGGGACAACCAGCCGCGATGCTTCCTTTACTAGCTGTCAGCGTGCTGCTCGTTGCCATTGCGCCTGTTGGGCGGTGTGCCGCGGGCGGGCCGTACCATGCGCGAGCTGGGCAGCGTGTTCCAACTGAGGCGAACGCCATCTGTGTCCTCGATCTGACTCCACTGATCCTTGAGGGCCTCGAAATCGGCCATGTTGGGCGGTATCTACGCGGCGGTGGTGGTGGTGTTTGGGCGATGTTTCGTGGAGGGGAACGCGGCGCCCACAATTCGATGGCAAGGGTTGGCAGTGCGCGAGCGAGCGATTGCGTGGTGTAGATAGCAATCAAACAATTAACAGCGTGGCTGCAGCAAGATCAGGCCGCAACAATACCGCTGGACTGCAAGGTGTACTGTACTGTACCGGAGCTCTCGAGTCGCTGATGCTGTTGCCAATCTGGCAACTGCGGTCCAGCCACCATTCCGAGACCTTATCCTGTTGCGGCCTAGCGCCTCTGGCATCGTCCAAAACCCAAATTTTCCATGCTTCCAGCTCTTCTTCTCTACATCGCCAGCTCAACAAACACTACTTACGGCAGCCCTATCACTTTCTATGGTGAGGGCTGTTTTCGCGCTGCGCGTAGAGGAGATCAGGCCCATGGCTGGGCACCCGACCTGGATAAACTCATTCTGAGTATCCTGATAGGTTGGGAATCAGCAGCGGTCACATCCTTTCAATTTGCATGCCTGTTCAGCACGTTTTCATTGAATTCGTAATAGCCACTGATATATCCGACGTGGCTTGTTCGCGTTGAACTATCCCTTCGATTGTATCCTTGAGGTATTCTCACGCATATGCATGCTTCTACCTGTGCATATACTAAAGCCCTCGTGGGTGATCCTATCACCCCTGAGCATGTATATGTTATGGGCTGTTACCTCTGTCCAAAGCTTCATGCCCTGCGCTCTGCCGTCAGATAGCCTCGGTGACCTTCAGTCATCCAGCACGATGACTTCCCGCTTGCCGCGCTTTCTTGCACTCATCGCAACCCCACTGCGATCATGTTCTCGCTTCACATGGAGTCCACTATCACCGTTGACTGTGGGCTCACGCTTCACCGAAGAGGTTCTCTCATCTTGCTGCTATGTACTGTCAGCTTAGTCTGCCTATAGAAGCACGTCACTGACCTTGTAGAACTTGAGCAGGCTGAGAAGTTCCTTCTTGCTAAGGCTCGCCAGCCCTTCTTCTCGGCTCCTGTATGCAGCGAGTATAACGATGATCTCTTGCTTCGAGAGGCCATTGAAGTCCCTGTCCTGTGTGATAGGACGGATTGTACGAGAAGATATAGCTTCAAGATCGACCTTGTTGTCTTCGATGGGGGAGCTGCCAACCATGACCCTTTCGTAGGCTGGTGTCGGTTCCATGTTATTGTTAGTCATGCCTTGTTCGGAAGTCCGTATGGAAGCAGCCAAATTTCCTGTTGAATGACTGTTTTTGTGCTCTGGAGAGGAGGGTAGATAAGACGTGTCTTCAACGTTCGCCGTGTGGTAGTCCCCAGTCGGTATGGACTCACGCAGCATATCTGCTGAAGGATCGTCAGCCATCTCCATCCCAAGGACCTGAGCTGGCATTAAGTTGTTGTTCGCCATGCGGTGTTCGGAAGTAGGAGTAAGATCATGTAATACCCCTGTTGGGGTGGGCGGCCTCTCATGTTTGGTGTCGGGTGGCCTCTCTTGGTCTGTAGCTGGTACAGATTCATGCGTTGTCCTGATTGGAGGACTGGCTGACGGGTTTCTCTTGATAACCTGTGAAGGATATGGCACTTGTTGCGGGTTCGGGCTTCGAGGAATGATATCAAGCAGTTGGAGAGCGGCTATGCATATCTATCAGCACATACATCTCCAGAAATATTTCAGAGATAACAAACCAAGAGATCGATAGTTGAACTGAAATGTCAGAAAGGGTACTGTGGTCTTCCAAGAACGTAGATGTCTTTGACCAGTTGGTTCTTTGAATTTGAGACTGTGCAAAGTTAGTTGTCGCTCATGGGTGGACAGTATCCCAGAAACCTTGTGCAGTGTGAATGAATATGGCCCTTCAGAGTTTCCTCTGAGATATCTGTAATGTCTTCGTATTTTTCGGCCTCCTTGATAGAACGTTCTGTTGGCCTTTTGAGACGTCGGCGACTCACGTTCGAGGCATGAGCAATGTCGATTTGTATGGTGCCTAAGCGCTCAGCCTCGAAGTTCCTTCCAGCGCTGTCGTCCTTGGCTACGCCGTTAGTAAATAGTTGCGTCAGCTGTTACGAGCTACTTACTGACTGACAGTTCGGAAAAGCAGATCTCAGAAACCAGCCAACTCTTTTCGATCTTCTTCCAAACTCGGTGCAACTTCACTTCTTGCCGTTCGCTGCTAACACGAAAATGGCTAAGAACGAACCATTTCCCGTCTAAAGCCATGCGTACCGAGATATCTTTTGGTAGGACGTCTGGATCGATATAGACCTGTGCGTAGAAATAGGCACCGGAAACCGCCTCAATGTACTTGGTGACAGTGTTCGCATGCGACGTGTCATTTGGATCCTCGTATTCTTTTAGTGCTTGACCGCCGACTATGATCTCAGCCTTCACTCCAGGAAAGTCGCTGTGTATAGCCATAGTGCTTGGCTTTGGTGGATGATATTGGATGATGTAGAAGTTACGAGTGTGGAATAGAACAGATAGAAGTGAAGTGCCGGCGGACTTATAAGTCCTGAAACTAGCGATAGTACTTTTGAGACCAGGTGAAAGTGAAGCGCGGGGTACCATAGAGTGAAGGTAAAGGTTGCGGTGAATATTACTGACTATATCAGCTCGCTTACTATACCCACAATATGTTCAATCAAGCAAGCAAGTTCCAATTCATACAAAACGTGAGTCGAGCATACAGCAGAACCTGTAGACCACTGGCCTTGCTAGCATGTAATCTAGTGTGTGCTTCCTCCTGCCGCAGTTGAGATCACTATCTGTACGAGGTATTCAAGCAGTGGCAGGACGAGACATGCATGGAAAATACCCTGTTAAAGGCACAGTACCTTCATTACACATTATTCAAACTCTTACTGCAACGATTTTAGCAAACAGCAATAGCGTGCGAGTTCGTTTTCCTTTGAGTATTCAAACAACTCCGTACATGTGCGAATTATCCATCCAGAATTTTTAACTCTGGTGAGAGCGATCAGATACACAAGAGGTATGAAGCACTGATGTCCCACTTGACCGTACGACCCTATTTGCTATCTAGTCAAGCAAGCTTCAGTGTTCCTCCTTTCACTAGTGTTCAGCTTGCCACACGATTGCTCGTTCGATTCATTTCGAGCTTGATATCATTCCTACTCAACGTGTCACAACACTCATAGGATGATATAGCTAGCTATAATATCCGCTCTAGCCTGTTCCTCAGCTGAATACGCTCAAAAGCCTCTCTCAACAGGTGCACGGAACAACCTTGGTATGTATGAACAACACAAGCAAAAGAACTCGGTCCTTTACATATATCCTGACTACCATCATGATCAAAACACAGTGAAATCATCCAGTCTGTCCTCAATAAGCTTTTCCACATCACAGGTCATATCAAGCATCGCAGTATCTTGGCTCGACCTTCGTGATGTCATATGCGCTCGATATCGATGGGGTGGGATAGCTGATCATACTACCAGAGTCTTCGATACAACAGCCGACAGATTGAAGAACCTTGGGTATGTTTTGAATTTCTTTCAGCATTTCTGCAATGAGAGAATGAGTAAAGGGTCATGGTGAAGAAATTCAAACTCACCGTGCGAACGGTATTTGAAGTGAAAGATTGCTTGAGCGTCCTTGTCCTCTGGGCCATCGATGTGAATTGCTCGTTTGGTACGGACGTTGTTGCTCTGCTTGGTTTTACCAACGCTAGGAATTATCAGCGTCATGTGCACATTTGGAGAGCTTGACAGACCTTCGGTGATGTGAGGGATCAGCATTCTTCATCTCAGTTTCTGGAGTCTGATCGGCTCCCGAGATATCCTGTGGTTCGCCTGTGGTTGTGCGCTTTGATCGATGTCCACGTCGACGAGATGCCCTGACACGCCACACGAGGACAGAGATTGTACCGACAGACCTAAAGCGCTCTTCTGATCCTCTAGTGCGTTTCCAGTGTGCGATTGTATCTGAATCTACCGTTAGAGTACGCCCCAGTCAACTTGAGTAGTATACCCACCAGACACGAATTTCATGAAGCTAGGTTCAGAAGTAAACTACCAGCCGTTGACCTTGGAGGTTGCCCCGGTAAATCTGTGACCTCCTGATTTGTGCAGATCCTCACCGCGAACTAAAGTATCCTCAATCTTTCTACCATCAAGTCGGACTTCCACCCGAATACCATGTCTGCTGGTGTAAGTGTCGGTGACTTTGAGATTAACTTCAAACGCTGCCGCTGCCCAACTTCGATATAGCTCGTAGTCGAGTTCTGGGGATCGTCTGCATTCAAGTCTCGATATTCCTTGAGAGCTTTGTTGTTCGAAACGATACTGACATTCATGCCAGGACAACTATCGAGGACTGTCATGCTGGCGTGCGCTGTGGTGGTTGGAAGAATGAGGCAAGATCATCTGTTGAGCAGTGTATGAAGTTATAGTAGCTTGCCGGTGTACGACCGCAAGAATTAGTACAATAAGGACGTGGCGTTGCTTGAGAGTGAAGATAAGCTAGCAATTCAAGTCAAGGATGTTGGAATGTTCTTACACAGCCACTAAACAGGCACGTCACTCGAGTTATCGCAACAACACTGGGCCACAAGCAATTTTATGTGAATTGGTAGCCCGAAGATTGTGCTATGGAAGTACTGTTGAAAGGTTGTCTTTTACATACTCACTGCGTGACATCGTGAGAGAATAACCTAACAGCGCATCGGCTCAGTATAGAGGTTCCAGCCAAAGTGGTATTCAATCCAAGATTATGATCTCTTGCTCCTTGCAGGGTCGCTTGCAGCTGCGCGTTTCGACGATGGCCAGGTCTTCATCAGCATCCTCTTCGATATCCTCTCTGGCGTTACGCTCACGCTTGACACCACTCAGGTCTCCTCTATCCAGCTTTACTGCATTGTTTCTTTCATCGTCCTCCTACTTCGGTTGAGCAACAAGCCTGGCGTGGGGTTGTGCCATGCGCTGCTCGACTTCTGGACGAGATTCGGTTTGGCTTTGGGGCGCTTCGTCGGCAATGATTCGCATCGCTTTTAAAGCATCTGACAATATCAGTAAATCAAACCCATCATAAAAAGGCAATCAAGACTCATGAAAAGGCTTTCAAGTGATCTTCCATCGACGCTACGTACCTCGAGAGCGGTATTTGAAGCGTATGATGCCGAAGGGCTCTCGATCCACATACTCGTACGAGGATCCAGACCCGGACGATGCCTTCTTGGCTCTAGGCTCTCCTAGGCTATTCTTATGTTAGTATAAGCACTCTTGTGTAATGTCCCGAGTGCGTACATAGCCTGATGAGATCGAGTATCGCCTTTCAACGCTTTTTCCGGAATGCTGCCTATCATCGGCAGCTGTCTGTGGAGCATGCGAGGACTTGGGCCCTCATCTACCGGTGTAGAAGGCCTCTTGGTAGTGTTGCTCTTTGTAGGTTTCGTACGAGTAGTGAAGTTCGTGATCCAGCGGTATGACACCTCAATGCACCCCTTCAACTTGACCTCTTTCCGCAGACTGTCCATGTCTACATGACCCTCCATCTCGTCAACTGCACAGCTGTTAGATATCTCGCACGACCAACATTGGGACAGAAGTTACCGATATTCAGCTCTGCGAACTGGTAGTTCTGAATATAACGTTTGCCATCTTGCGAGAACCCAACGCCCTTCATCTTAGTGGGAACCTTACGAAACAGAGGACCTGGTTTGACACTCCAGCGAGGGCCGCGGTTGCCATCAACGCTAACACTGATCTCGACCCCATTGGTTGCCGGAAAAGGCTCCTTGAGAGAGGTCTTGATGACAAACTCTGATCCTCAGCGAGCTTCAATGTACTTCGTGGTCTCAGTGGGTGATGTCTCAGCTTCTTCGTCGTTATATTCGGTAAGGAGGGCTCTGTTGACGATGATCTCAGTCCTGAGGCCAGGATAGGCATCGAGGATAGCCATGATGCTAGCACCGACTTGGCTGAAGGTGAGCCCGATAGGAGCGCGATGGCAAAAGTGTTGGAGAGTATCGCGCGCGCCGTTGTTCTTTTTCTTGTCGCTGACGTGCATTAGATGAGGCGAAGCAGCGAATGATTGCGGTGGTGAAGTGAGGTTGCGCGCCCACTAGCGCAATTCATCATGAGAAGGAGGCAACCGCGAGGGTGCAGATTGAGGAGCGATCAACTCCAATCGTCCAGGACAACCTTGACGTTGACATCTGAAGTAAACCTTGATGATTTCAAGCTGCTCTGAGTACAAACAAAGTTGCAGAAGATTGACATGAGTGAAGCTTTAAACATTGTAGACATCTTTCTTGGATGAGCGAAGAGACGACCCTCGCTCTTTCCGCAAGCTAACACGAGTCTCTTCTGGCCCTAAGAAGGTCTCTGGTCTGTTGCATGCTCAAACGCAACTGTATCTGGTGTCAGTAATTTTGTCCTGGCACCTTCAGAAAGATCTGTTGTAGGGAATATTGTAAGAGATCCGCTACGTAGCCTCATTTGCGACCCATTTAGTCAATTCTGCATTGCATTTCGATCAACACCTCAAATATTGGTGATTGTGTCGAAGGGATCTATGATATTGGTCTATATAATCATTGGTCAACATGACAAGATGTAGAGATCAGCTATCCATAAAAAACTGCTTCAGCACAGAACATAAGTATTCTCGGGACTGTTCAAAGCACGACTAGATCTCGGATGGATTTGCACTCACTGCACTTTTGTGAAGACAGGTCTGGTTCAGTAAGGTCTTCATTTGAGTCCTCACTCCGCTTCTGCTACCAAGATTTCAAGCATAGCTTTGAGTCGTCATTATCTCAAGATACTTCGAAACTTGCTGATTGTCACATCTTGTTAACCAATGGCATCAGTCAAATATATTTCTCGATATCTGAGATGAATCAGCAATAATCCCCAATGCGAGAATGGGTCACTCGACTATGCAGCAGGTAGCATGTACTCCGTATCTGTCAAACACGGCTTTCCGAACAAGTGACCTCGTGACGAAGTTATCCGCATTCCGCAGACGTCCTTCAAGTTGCTGATCTGTAGTCAACCCCACGACTCCAGCCCCGAAAGGGAGAACTCCGCGGACCGGACAATCTCCCAAAGCGTCCCCCATGAACAAGAGTCCATGAAAAGTCGTCCCGTTACACTGGCTCCGGAAAAGAATCCAAGCCAACTTCACCCAATCAAACCAACCTTGTGACACAACACCCTCAGAAAATCGGCAGCCTACCACACCACCCTCCTGTGACCTAGAGTTCGTGATACGTCTCCTTAATCTCACTTCCGATCGTTTCCGTTTCCGCGTTGGCTCATCTGTGCATGTTTGCTTTTTGCTTGCTTAATAGTGACGCGGTAAGGTCGATAAGGTTGGTCAAGCGCCTGCCGCTGAATCGTCCACAGTGCGCTCATGACGACGTCGACAAAGAGCCCACATCCAAATGAGCGTTTCAAGGCGCCGCTTAAACTTCACCTTGTCCCGTCCAGAAGGAACCCGGGCGAGTGGACTTGAAAACGTGACGCCAGCGGTGTGCAAGCTCAGACGGGGCACACATAGCACACACACCTGTCTTGACGTCGACCCGCGACAAAGGACCCTGCTGTGCTTGCTATCCCCCTGTCTGTTAAGCGCCATCCACCGCACTTGTGACGCTCTCCAGCCTCCCAGCTTGACATCTCCTGACGTTGCGGTGGAACATTCTCTGTCCTCACACGACCTGCCCCCCTTCCGCCCTCGCACGAAGACGCTCCACCTCAGCACGGCACCCTCGCACACGACCGTTAGGATCTGGCTCAGCCCTACCAGCGCATGACGCAACGATCGCGCCCGGTCCGGCTTAGCGGGCAAACAGCTGACCCGCGGCCAGGGAGGGCCTGAAAGTAAAGCGGGTGCGTGCTGCCCAAACAGCTCGTCACCACCTTCCCGACGGACTTTGCGTGACTGGTGATACTCACCGCGCACTCCGAGCGTCCCTTGTTCCTCCTCGCTATTACCGATAACACACCTCCCAACAGTGCTTTGGAATTCTAAACGAGGAGTGCAGGCCTGGAGACGTCTAGATGCAGCGTTTTCTTCGCGCTCAGCCTCCATGTGCGACTTGTGCACCCCAACTAGCGCATGCGGGCGGGAACGGCAGAAGGCTTCTGGACCCAGATCTCATGCACGCTGGCAACGATGCGATGCGGTCCACACCTTTAGGTGCTGACAGGTGTGGGATCTGGATCTGAGGTTTGAGGCTCTTCGGTGTGGGCGCAAGGGAGAGGCTACCAGCTGCGATGGCAGGTTGCAGTAGCACTGTAGCGTCGACGCAGAGCTGGGAGAAAGCTGTTGTGTTGAGGTGGACTTGAGGCAGTCATGGCTGGTACGGCATCAGTGCAGTGGTTTCAAGGCATCTCCGGTTGGGCTGCATCAATATCGAGTCGATAATATCACATAGAAGAGATTGAAGCTATGCAGTAATGTTATACATTTGTGCCTTGCTCGTATGGAGCAGGAATTACATGATTGAAGGATCTGACCCTATGGAGCAAAGGCAGTCTCGCCTACAATCCCATCTATTTCTCATCGCTTTTCATGCCCAAAATAAAGGATATTCGTAAAATCGTACCATGCGCCCGCTCAAAATCAAGACGCTATCCAAATGAGAACGCTGTGCAAGCCATGTGACTCGCACCATACTGTACATCGTGAAGAACCGCAAACGCTGTGCCGAAGACCTGTTCCGTCCAGCGAAACTTCGGATGCTATGCTCAATGAACCGGAGAAGGAAATATCTTGCGATGTGCGATACACCGGAGATGCAAGACATGCAGAACGGAAATAAGCAGATAGATGGACGTGATGGTGCAGTCCGTTGCAACTGGACTGTTGCAGCCGAGGCGAAAAGTCTGATGTTCATCGGCGTTCGGCCCCTCGGAGACGCCCGCGGCGTAGCACCAACTGTGAACACCAGGTTCTCGCATCGAGGTCCAACTCAGGGCTCTAGATTCAATCAGAACCACCCCTGCGCCTGTGCTTGCCAGGGAAGTCCACCTCCGGATGCACGACACGCATGTGTCGCGTCAGAGCATCGTTGCGAGAGAATGTCTTCTCCTCGACGCAAAGCGCGCAACGGACTTTCTGCTTGCGAGCGTTGTGGATGGTGTCCTCGTGACGGGTGAGATCATACGGACGAGAGAAGATCGTATTGCAAGGCTTGCCGGTTGTGGGGTTGATGCGCTCACACTTGTGCGGCCCCGCTTGGGTGTTGCGATCTAGCATAGCCGCTGATGTCATACTGGGGCCGAGGGGGTTGACGTTCCGATGACCCTCACGCTTATGCTTCTGAAGCTTCTGGGGAGTTTCAAAGCGCTGTGAGCACCCGTGATATGTGCAAGAGTATGTACCTGAGTCCGCGGCGGATGACGCAGGCTTGCGCAAAAATTGCTCAACGCTGGACTGACTTCCATTCGGTGGTTCGGCCTCGCTAGCGCTGGATTCCATAGATGTGAGGTGAGGATGAGCTGGGAATTCGGGTGTCTGATCCACACATGAAGCCATGCCAGTTGTTCGGTACTGTGATGCGGTACCCATGGGCATGCTGGTCATGGCAGTCTGGACAGCAGGGGTAGCAAAGTTGAAGCTTGTCGATGCTGGCAGTGACGGAGCATTTGATGTCGAGAAGTTTGGTGAGAACTGTGGTGTAGCCCAACTGTCACGTCGGTAAGACTGCGCAGATGCTGTGTCGAAGCCGGATTGGGTGGCGCTCCTGAGCTGATCAACAACATTGTATTGATTGTCGTACTCGTTCGCACCACCATCAGGGAACAAGGGCATCTTTGAGTCATCGTCTTCCCTGTAATCTAACATGGCGTCTTTTGGGGAGATGGTCTTGACAACTGAGTCTTCGGACTGCATCTGGGGCTTCATCGCATATGCTGCATCTGCCTGACGATTCTGTTCGCGGGTAGCTGCAGCTGTACCGAGCATAGGAGAGTTGAAGTTGTGGCTAGGCTGGCGGTAAGGCGACCCCTTGCGGAATGGAGAATCGCCACGGGACGCCGTACTGGTGGGCGAGTGTGACCGTGCGTACTGAGCTGCCTGTAGCGCACGCTGGACATTCTCTGTTGTGTTGCTACGGTAAGGCGACAACAAGGAAGGCTTTGATGGCTGCGCGGGCTGTACTGCGGGCGCAGATGCCGCGTTAGGGTCGTAAAAGTTGTCGGCAGCGATGTCGGTGTATGTCCTTTCGAACTTTGGTACGATGGGCTGCTGCCGTGTATCTGTGAATGAATCGTAAGTACAAAATTGGTCGAAGAGCCACGAGTCGACCTTGTGGAGAGTCTCACCATTGGCGGGCTTTGCCTCGGAGTCATCCAGCGCTGTGTGCGGTGTCGCAGGAGAGTCGTAGCTAGACACAGACTGCCTCGCTGAATGTGCAAAATCAGGTACGTCATCACCCTGGTCCATCAGCGCCTGCTTCATAGACATGTGCGCGGCCATAGTCTGATCCATGTTGCTCTGCTGTGAGTAGTTGTTGAAGGCAGTCTGGCTCATGAAGGAGTCTTGAGTAGGGGTGTGCGACGGAGTCGGCAAATGGTTTGAGAACGACCTGGGTGATATGTCAGCAAGAGTGGCCAGGAGAGGGCAAGAACGCGCGGTCTTGCCGGAACGGGTAGTAACATACTGATAGTTTGCTGCAGGCGCAGACTGGAATTGCGATCCACTGGATCCTACCGATGAAGAAGAAGCAGCACGCTGGTGTCCTCTGTTCTGGGTCTGTACAGGTGTCTGTAGTGACTGCGACTGTACATTACCATATGAGTTCCAATCGTTCGAAAGCATCGATGAAGGGTAGCCGTTTGAGGGAGGCTGCGGTGTAGGAGTCGACTGTTGAACTCGGATTGCCGGGTTCGCAAAGTCGGTGTATGCACTACCCATGAAAGAGGTAAGCGTGTTGATGTTGTTGGTGTAAGACTGCTGCTGAGACTCCAAGTAGTCGTTAAGCAGCTTCTGGTCAAACAGCTGTTGTTGTGTGGCGAATTGTTGGGGTATTTGTTGATAGGAGAGATGTTGTGAAGAAGGTGGTGAAGGGATGGTCGATGTGTAGTGTTGTGGTACAATATGCTGACGTCTTGTGGGTTGCGCTAACATAATGTCGAAAGGGAAAGTAAGGGACCAAGCCGGGTGGCAAGTCGATTTATACTAGTGAGTCGACTGGCCGGTGACTCGGGTAGGGCTCGCCGAAAGAGAGCTCTTGATGAGGTGATCTGTAGAAGGCGGTGGAATGTTGAGTGTAGAATAGGTCCGGTTGAGTTCGGACTAACGGCTTTAATTTCTGTACTCCCGAGTGGTAATGGATTGTAAATTGTCGAGAGTTTTTGGGCGGCTTGAGAGTGCTGAGATGGTGCGGATTTTACTGTGCTTTTGAACAACGTCATAGGAAACGAACGACAGGGGTGCTACTGCCGTGTATGCATGGCGTTTCTAGAAGGCACGCTAAGGAAATGATCTGCAGTCACCCAACGCTGGCCCCCTGTACACTCGAAAAGTGGCAGTGCTGAAAATTTCACACAACCCTGTTCGGCTGCGTTCCGACACTGCAGTAAACGATTTCCTAAGAATACCAGCCAACAATAGTTAGTCAACTTGTAGAGATTTCCAGCCCTGCATTCGCAACGTGTACAAGCTGCAGATGGGAAGATGGAACCCCGTTTAGCCGCGTGAGATTCTCGGTAGATCTCACTCACGGAGATATGCGACACGCTCGGATGCGACTATACGGTCGTATTGTGCCTGAAAACACCTGCAGTGCGAGGCCTATGCTCAATCTCCGGCGAGTTCCTTGTGGCAGCGCAAACCAAACAACGTGTTCACCGTCTGTGTTCGTTGTACGCGAGACCTAATCAGACTTTGGGTAGTTGATAGCATTGTTGGCATTGGAGTCACTACCACAGCCACAGCTCTCGATCATGGAATAGGTCACATGCCTGTGGCACATGTCTAACTTCAGATCAAGTACAGGTCATGTGCCATCGGTGACTCCTTTCAGCTTCTTGTCGACCAGAATACGCAAGTCCACGCGCGGCCAGTCGCGGTTGGACGAGGTGGAGGTACAATTGACTTCGACTCTCATGAAGCATGGAAATAACACTCGTCTATTGGCTACACCCGAGCTTGTAGCAGACTTGGTAAGAGACTAGTAAGCATAATGGTCGTACGTTAGGATTGTTACTGGAGCGGAAGATGCACAGTTCTGTCAAACATGTAGTGCTTGTCAATCAATCGACAGCCATGCTCGTTCACTCCGAGATGCACGTGTACGGGACTAGTCCTTCTTCAGTACGCAGCAGATGTCTCTCCACACTGGAGTTACTCCACAAACCCAGCAAAGTCTGCTTCGCTGTAACGTGCCGCAAGCATTACCGGAACAATCAGATTTGAGATGCCCGTTGGGCAGGCCTAAGAGGTTTCGATTGGATGTGAACGTTTCAGGGTCCATATAGGGCTGCACAGCCACGCGGGCGCGCGTGCCCCGAGATTCCGGAAGGGTCTAGCCGCAGCCAACACTCACCTGTGGATTTGTGGCTTGTGGAAGCTACTAGCCACATTACAAAGCTGTATGCGCTGGATACGCTGCACCGAGGCTCGGTGCTCTTGAATATCCTTCCCGGAGACTTGATACCGATGCACAGGCAAAGTTTGTGGACAGATATGTTCCTCGCACTCGCTTTGCTGCATCAAGAGCCAAGCGACGCTTACAACCGATGATGTCAACATCTACAAATCACAGACACACTCGACACTCGCCCGCTCTGCATCAACTTCTGCTTCATATCTATTCTGGCGAGACAATATACCCCAATCGCACATCGTTTCCTATCTCTGAACATCAATTTCCTGCTGGCCTAGACACTGCGCATCACTTTCTAAGAGTGCTGCCCCATGCAGTCATGATCATCATCGGCTTTCGGGATGGTGTCCGCAAACCCACACTGTGTGGATTTCCAGACGGGCGCCATGCTGTCTTTGACGTAGCCAAGTAGGCTACCAATCCGTGACTGTGGGCTCGCGAGACCCTGCGTCGGCGTGATTGTGACGAAGTTTCTGCCGTTCCATGGCCGCCGGGGGTAACACGATTGCCGATCATGACGCCTGAGGCACGGGAGTATCACCTTCCCATTTCATCATCGGCAGCGCTGATCGAACGTTATTGAAACGAATTATCTCGACGACTGCCACAGCTGTATAGACTCAATTGACTGCACATTCTGCACTGCAGTGTTCATTTCATGTAAAGACGACCACGTAAAAGGTGCTCTTCGTTCTCCTCCGCGCTTTTCCGTCGCAGCTGCAGGGTTCTTGTAGGGCTGAACAAGCGTAACGAAGGCCAAGATTTGGAGTCATTTGGCTTTCCTAGCGCCGGACAATGTCCATTTCCGTCCATCGTGGGCATTCCTGTATGGGCCCACCAAACGAGCTGCCCTACGTCGCTTACAATTGACAGATACACGATACAGGTATCTCGAATTGCTTTTCAATCATACTGCAAGTGTATTGCTACCGATAGGCTTAGTCGTTACCGTGTGTGCTGAATGCAGATGACATACGACTCCTGGTCTCACTTGCAATCTGGCGATTCTTCCTCGGCATATTGCGCCGTAGCGATAGATGCTCCAAGTCATGCTATTAGCCATCGCGGCGGTGACATACGCCAAATAGCCGAGTGCGCGAGCTTGTCGCGGCGCTATTCGTAATCCACAACATCAGCCCTGCACCTTACTCAGGCATTATAAACCATCGACCCATACTGAGTAGTTCATACGCGAACACTACGCAGGATTTCCTCCGAGATTTGTCCAGTTCATGTAGGAGGTGCACCATTCTGCAGTCAGCATTCCCAACCAGCATGTCACTCTAAGCTGACAGGACGGTGTAACTCCGACCGTCCGTTCAACAGTCGATGACAGTGCAGCAGCGACTTTTCTGCGGCCGAATTTGGAAACTCGCTCTCTCGTTAATCTGACATGGGGCGCTGCTGGAAACTCTGGGGTAACATCGCAGCCATCGCGTGGGGTTGCAAATACGGCGATGTTTGCCGACTTTATTCGTGTCCTTGTGATATTTTTGGACGCAAGGCTGCAAGCGCGGACTACTCACTACCGATTGTCGCAGATCGACATACGAGGACTATCGAACCAGATATAGATTACGAATATCCCCCTGACTATCAGCGAGGTTGCTGCAACTTCACATGAACACGAATAGAGTAACCTTTTGGCAGGTGGAGAACCTGTACAGTTGACAATGGACAGCTGGTTCTTGGCTGTACCTTTTCAGATTATGATGGAACTCGGTGTCAGGGCTGCATCAGAGCAATTCTCCTGCTGTAGCTTGACTCTATCGATTCCCACGACCTTCTGCAACATATTTATATGAACTGAGCACCGGAAGCAGAATAAGTATTCCAGCGCCATGATTACCGCGTTCGGTAAGGTAGTGTGCTTGCTCTCCATGCCACGGTACTACCGAAATACAGATAAACTCTTATCTACTTCTGGTAGCTCGTGTTTGTTCACTTTACGACTAGGAGCTGGGGATTCAATGATTGCAATCACGGTTGCAGGGACAAGAGCTCACCGATCTCGCATAGATTGCCCATCGACATCGCTAGTTTGTATTGTGGGTACGATTCTTGATGGCCAGTTTGCGGCTTGTCTCGCTTCCTTTACTGTGTCTAACCATGGATGAAAAAGGCTTGAATAAGCATGAGCATCGATATTCAGGTGTCAGAGATGACCAGTGAGGCAACTCAATCTCGTATGAAACGTGGTTGTCCAAGTTTTGTTAGGCTGTGCCTTTATTGCCCTTGGTTGGACAGGATTGGTAGGCAAGCAGATACTATACTTACAGCAAACAGATTGTATGATCATAGCATGTACATATAAGCACATAATCTGAACCGCAGCATATCATCACACTCAACTAGCACTCTGAACTTCAGGAACCTCATTCCATTCCCGATAAGTCTGGACGTTTGGAACTCAACCACAATAAGACGGAGGAATGGAAGAATTTTGGGTCTTCAAATCCAATAAATCTACCCGCAAAGTCACCGCTAACGAATGTAACAGCGCAACCATTGCTTCGAAGATCACATACGTCAAGCTTGGTATTGGCACTCACGAGCGATACAATATACACCAGTTGCTTCTGCGAAAACATTAAGGATACTTTCGAAACATCATGACCCGCGCGTGGTTACTATCGTCATATAACAAGATGATTTTTCTTCAGGATGTCGACTTTTGCGAGTGTGAGTGAAGATAGCATGGTCAAACTACACCATTTGTCAATCAATGTGCTAATTAACTCGTGTTTCAGTTGATATATTCGTCAAATGGCTTTATGTTCAGCAACCAGTCAACTACTATGACAATTGGGCCGACAATGATTTCAAGCGCGACTGGCCGGATGACGGCAGTCACGATAATCCCAAGCGTACTAAATGGTATCAGGAAGAATAACGCGTCATTTTGAGGCTCTGTGTTTTGGGACACAAGCTTCAAGCTCCTGTATTTCTTGCCTCTGCAGAACGTAACTGCGTAAGGTATTTCCTCGAATGTGGACCACTACCCTCAGTGGAGACGATCGTCTACGCCTTTTTTAATCTCCCCTCAGACAACCCTATCCTCCAGTTGCTGGTAGACATCTACTGTGATTACTTCGAGGAACCACATGCTTTCGAGACATCCGGTCACGAAAACAAACTACCTCGAGAATTTCTAGTGCGTATTACACAGCGCCGTGCTGAGCTCAAAAATTACGAATGAGTGGTATTACAGAAATGCGACTATCACGGCCATCCTTCTATTAGAGATTGGGAAGCTTGTCAACGGGAGCGGCAGATGCTGGATTTGATGAACACCGAAATACATTTGCGGTGTCCTGGATTGGCCGGGCTCTAGGGAGCTCCACATTACAGCTGGCATGGCTAATCCAAATATTACTCTGGTGAATAAACTAGCAGCTAATGGATCGCAGTGCGGCAGCTCGCAAGGGTGTCATGGCCACAGTTATTCTGGAGTCGCAGAACACCGAGTACAAGACCCACAAAGCGCTGCTAACTAACACATCTGAGTACTTCACAAAGGCTCTTGAAGGACCCTGGAAGAAAGCCGAAGAGCAGACTGTTAAGGTCAAGGATGTTGACAGCGACACCTGTAAGCCCCTGCAAGGATTCTAGTTCATTGGTAGTGAAGTATCTGACGAGTTTAGTTGATGTGTTCATTGCTTGGGCCTACACTCGGACCCTTCCAGATTGTGTTAAGCACGGAATACAAGAATACAACAACTGGCAAATGCTCTTGGCAAAGGTATACGTCTTCGGAGATCGTTTCAATATCCCGGGTCTCAAGACTGCCGCACTGCACATGCAGAATGCAAACGATTCCAAGAGGAAACAACCATGGATATTGCTGCAACCACCATGCTGCGAGGTCATCAAGTTCGCACACGGCAACTTGCCAGAGAACGACGCTTTCATGCAGCTGCTTGTTGACAGGATTTGCTGCGGCAACAGCTTCACGGATGCCGAACAAGGTGAGCATGGATTACGAAGCCTTCCAAATGATCTCCTTATGAAGATCATCATACAATACAACATGAACAAGGGCTGACAAGATCCCTCAATGCTCGCAGTCGATGATCAACTTCGCACTGGGATCTGAGTACAACCGGTACGAGGGCTTTGCTTCGGCGATAGCATCCGCAGAATCTACAGACAGCGTATATCAATTACTGTACTAAAGTAGTACTGTGCCACATGTACAGTGCTTGAGTGCGGTTCGCATTCCAACAATGTTCGTTAACAGAATCCTTTAGGGCGTTTTCACTCTCATAGAGTGCTTTTGCCCTCAATAAAAGCAACAGTTTGGTCCTGATTTCAGAATAGAAAAGTACTCTTACTGTTCTAAGTCATCATCGGTCTAAACACAATGTTTACTCTTTGTAAACCCACGTAATACCTTTTTACTTTCACCCTCTAGCGCCAGATGCTCTTCCTAATCCACACTTCTATTGCCTGCTCTTGAGTAAGAATAGTTCGATTATTCCAATCACTTGGAAATTCATCGTATATTCGCTGACCAGCCAAACAATGGATGGTTTACAGCGACGCCTCAAGTTTTTGCCCAAGCAGGTTGTTATCATAACAACGGCTAACAATCTCACAGACTAGCAGTGCGAGAAAGGACAATGATCATAATCATTCTCGAGCCCACGAGTACCGAGTATAATGTGCATCAGAAGCTCCTAGACTATGCATCCCGATACTTTCGCCACGCCCTCAATATCCCTCGGATGGGAGCAAAAGAACACACAGTAAGGATTGTAGGCGTCGATGACGATGTTTGTGTGTTCGCACCCAGTCCCCATCCTAATTGATTTCACTAACTGTGCCTATTTGATGCTTTCGTAGCTTGAATCTACGCAGAGGTGCTCCCAAACGAACCTCCATCCTCAAAGAAGGTCACGATGGAGCCCTTCAACCAATGGCAGATACTAATGGCAAAGTTGTACATCTTTGCAGATCGCTTCGAAGTCCCACGCCTTAAGTCTGCTGCGCTAGATATCCAAGCCAGTAACCTACTCTGTCATTCGAATATCCATCCGCCTCATTCTGAAACTGTCAAATTTGTATTTGAAAACTTTCCGAAGAGTGATGTTCTTCTTTAGCTGTATATCGATGTTTACGCGATAAATATACAGATGAGGAGGGGGCAAGGCTGAACGCCGAACGACTTCCACGTGGCTTTCTTGTGTGCGTCATGATGTGATATAGCACGATGCTTGGCTCAGACCGCCCAAGGTTTAGCATCGAGAATTACATTGGTAGACCTTGAGCGTGGCTTCCGATAAGACTCGTTCTGAGTGGGAGCGACTTGCGGGCTTACAAATTACTTTTGCTCACCACACATATTGGAGGAGTGTGAGGTACTTTATCTATAGTTCAAGTTAGTGTCGACAATGTCGTCCCTCCATCATAGTGGGGCCAGCTGCTTCACTAACCAAAAATGAATAGCTTTCACTTCACGCCGTGCACGGACCTTCCGCTGGCGATCGTACCTCGTTCGTTTGATTTTCAGCAACACCTCCATCACAACCGAAATGTCAGCCGAAGATACAGTTCCTGACGTCGCCTTAAGATCTGACTCGACAGTCGGCTCAGAGTCGGACGGGTCAGTCGAGACAATAGAAGTACATGATTATAGGTAAGCACGAGGAACATTTACTACAAGCAAGCACTGATCCATGGAAGTGAATACGCGCGCGCGGCGGCATGACGACAATCAAAGTTAACTCAGAGCAAGTCCCGTATCATATTCACAAAGGCCTCATCGCGCAACACAGCGAGTACTTCGATCGAGCGTTCAAAGATGATTCGAAAGAGGCCAAAAATGGTATTGTGATACTAGAACATATCACTTGCCATACGTGTATGTCGTTCAAAGTGGCTGTTACTTGCGGCTTCGCTAATATAAAGCCAGTCAATATCTTTGTTAGTTGGCTTTACACCCGAAAGTTGCCCCGCAAGTGCACGGAATGGATTGAAATTCAGAACTTGGACGATATCAGCCACCGTGGTTTCGAGCGAGCCATGCTCAGAGTACGTGTCTTTGCGGACCATTACCTCATTCCTGCACTTGGTCAAATCTTCGAATGCGCCTTCATTGGCTATATGGCCAACGAATCACGTCCTTGCTATGAACCCATTTCTTACGCATACGAGAACTTGTGTCTAAAGTGTCCAATTTTGCAAGCCATGGTGGACTCCCACTGTCGTTTCTCTAAGTCTGATTCAGACGGGGACGTCGACGGGGAGCTGGAGGCCCGTTCAAAACTTCCCCACTGTTTCCTGATCAACGTCATGAACAGATATGCGAAGATAATCAAGAGTAAGGATGAGCTCAAGTTGCACATCCGCGACTACCACAACCATAGCTCAGAGTAGGACACAGATGCGTGCGACACAGCTTGGGGAGATATGGCGATCGACTTTGACGACGATGTTGACGACAAGACCTACGAGGCAAGGCACAAGGCGACGTACGAGAGTGATGAAAGTCACGAGAGTCACGAGGAGGCTAACCTTGAAGACGAGGTACGCAATTTGGAGGACGATTTGATCAAAGCGCGTATTGAGTCGCTCAAACATTGACTGAATTCTTGCAAGCATCACATTGTCCGGAATCCACGGTATGGAATTAGTAAGATAGTTTCATAGGCTTCTAATCAAAATGGCTTGCTTTCACTTCAACACATTGGCCTTACCCTACTTCTGTCGGATCCACCTTCACTTCACCAGTTCGCCCTACCTTGGCAATCGCACCTCGTATATTAACTTCCCTCCCACCTGCTTCGACCAACCCACACACCTCCACTCACCGTGGTCACCGAAAACTCAACAGCATCATCGGACACGGCCTCAGATACGACTAATCAGCCTAAAGCTTCCACTTATGCGTAAGTAATCGAAGCCTTAATAAACTATCGTGATAGCTTTGTCATACAGAAGAGTTCTGGGTGAGCAATCAGTAACCGCGACTGAGATTGGACCTGATCGCATCCAATACACCGTGCATCCCGGTCTTCTGGCTCATCATTCTGAATACTTCAAGCGCGCGCTGAACGGCTCGTGGATAGAAGCCGAAGAGCGTCTGATCAAGTTGGAAGATGTAGACTGCGAGACATGTAAGTGATTGCGCTGAGGCCCAGGCAATATGCTTACGTTTTAAAGTCAAGATATTTCTCGAATGGCTGTACACTGGACGTTATCCTAAAGACGATTTTTTTTGTCGCCCAAAACTATTCACATGTGTTGACGTGCAGTTGACTAGAGTAAAGACGTGCGAGTTTGGCGATCGTTTCCAGATCACCGAATTTAAGAACGCATCAGAAGCTGCCTTGATCGAAAGTCTTTATGGCAAGATGCCTATGTATAAGGCAGTCATCTACGCTTTCGAGCACTTGCCATGAAGTGGCCCAGTACTGCAAGCGATAATTGACTCGCATTGTTCCTGTTGGAGGGAGACCGATGACACAGAAGAGAATGGAGAACTCCAGTTGCGGTCTCAGCTGCCCCACGGCTTCCTACTGGGAGTCGCAGTGAGATATATGGAAATTCGAACTGGATACTCAGACGAGAACCTGAATCGCTGTGATTATCACCTACACGAATCAGACCTCGAGAGAGACAACTGCTGCAAAGTGCCTCGCATCGACAAAACCTATAAAACCTATAAAACCTATGATTAGTCTTCCTCCAGACTCTTCCCCAGTTCTCGTGCTTCCCTACTGTGAGACACGCAGTGTTGCAACGGCGGTAGCCTTAGGAACTAGAGACATGCATACAATCGCGGATCTCGCTACCTTGAGGACTTTTCCAGAAACCTTCAGCGACAGAGATGCACGAAGATGTCACACAGACTCATGATCACCAAAGCATACGAAATTGACACCAGAAAATACATGTACTCCAAGGTTTTAGCAAGGAAGAGGTATCTCGAAATAGCGTGCTTGAAGATGCCGCAGCTAAGAAGTTATCACCTGGTATGGGGCCTGCTTCCCTGCTCAGTAGAATTGCAGTATTTTTTTGAACACCAAGATTTTGATCGTAAAATGCTTTCTGCCCATCTTAATACCTGATGTACCTATTCCTAAGTCTTTGTGCGCGCCGCAAAGTTCAACAAAAACTCCTCGTCATTTTTCTTGCGCGGTATCGCATTGCAGCTTGAACATCTCGATTCCTTTTTTGCAAGGACTGAGATCCGAACCATGTGTTTGACCATGCTAGGGCCAGGGAAGGGCATCTAAAATCCAAGAGGCAAGCAGCGGCAGACGATGCGATGATTAATGAAGATTTGGGGTCATCACGCCATGCCTCAGCTAATATAATGTTGAGAATTAGAAACGACTCAGGGCCAACAATGAGCGTTTCAAAGTCTTCGCCTGATGCAATGGCTGCTTGCTGCTTGCTGCTTGTCGTGCAGGCGGTTGTCAAGGCCAAACTTTACCTGTGACGTCATCTTCACTAAGATTGTTAGTAACTTGCTTACAGTCCGAGGAATCAAACGCTTTGATGATTCTTGGCCGCTTGAATTAATTAATGCGGCGAACGTCGTCTGTAACCTGGACCCCCCCCCCTTGTGCAACCTCTCTCGCGCCTAAAGAACTTCAATCTCGCATCCTCCTAGACAATCTTACAAATCCTAGTTCAGAAGTCTTCTCTTGCCTCGATGTGGCGAACAGCATCAATGTTCGTTCTGTTTAGTGAGAAAGACGCGGGGGAAACGGAAGTCAACCATTTGATACCAGGCGTAATTGGCTAGGCACACTCTCTCTTAAGGTTTTCATTGATGATTTAACCTGAAATCAGGCTCGAATTATCCACGGGAAGGGTAGGATATGCATGAGTAATGTACGTCCAAGAGAACACAAACTAAGAGAGAGTAGAAGCGGCACAAAGTACTATAATTTGCCTTAGTCTTGTACTGTATTATGCTGTAACTAGATAATCGGCTCCCAGCTTAGGATTATTGAGAAACTTTTCCAAGTTGCTAGATTCCCATAGCCACCACATAAGATGTCGTAAGCAAGCCGCACTGGTTCGACAAGTCCCTGAGGCCACATACTTGCGCTGCCTGGGAATGGACCGCGTCGGTCCAGCCCTGCTTTATTCAACTGCTTCTCTTCTTTCTCATTAAAATTACTAGACACGACAAAAACAACATAGTACCGGCGTCCGTTCGCCTCAAATTCTTGGTCAAGATGTTGATCTGATAGCAACGCCTTACAATCGTTAGGGTCTAGGTGCCAATGTGCATTAAGATGCTCCGCAACAGCTCCCCTGTTAGCAGCAATACGATCTGCGAAGATCTTTCGGACAGCGGCTGGGTAGTCCTTTTTCCAGTTTGGGCGGCGCACTCCGTCGACTAGCCAGTACAGGGTTGCAGGGGAGTGGTACCTCACCATCTGCTGAACGATGGCTTGGACGTTTCCAGGTCGTAGCTCACCCCGTCCACCCACGGTACCCCACGATGGATGCCACTCTAAGGCTATGCGATCAAAACAACCAAATGTAGTTTTGTGCATAGATTGCTCAATGTAGTATTGCCAGGGCCCATGCTTAAGCAGTGACGTCGCCTGGCCTTGACTATTATGTAGTCGTAAGACGACAAGATCAAGTGTATGAATACGAGGACGGAGCAACTGCCAGTCACTGTGACGCGCCGAAACCGCCGGATTCGACGGGCTCGACGAGTTCACATTGGCATTATACTGCGTCTCCCACTCCTCCAAGGACCGCGGCCGATATAGCGAGCCTTTGCTGCGTCGAATAGGCCAACTACACTTACGATTGTTTTGAATGTATCGCAATGCAGTGAAACGTGATAGCCGGCAGAGTGAAAGAAGTGTTGCAATCTGTGAATAGGTCGAGAGTCGCCTGCAGCGGTCTGTGTATGCTATCTCATCGGCTAGCTCGCTTTCCAGGTTTCCACTTCTGGTAGACTCTGATTGTCCGATGGCAGCTGGCACGGTGGTAAGGAGATAGCGGAAAAAAGCGCTCGACTCATGGGCTGCTTCGTAGCGTTTTTGGAACTCGGGATTGAACCGCCGGCTGTAAGAGACATCTCTCTCCGTCTCGGGCATGCGATCAAATTTGCATGCTTGGGTCATGTGAATGCTGTCGCGGATGAACTCTGGATCTTGTGGTATGCCCTCAACTTCGATCCAGTGCACCCCATGAGAAGTGGGAAGCACTAGCTCCCAAATTGCTTCTTGGAGCTCGGCTGCAAGATCGTTGAAGATTGCCATAGTCAAAAAGGAATGTGCAGTAGTTGCTCCAAAACTGTGTCGCGCTGTACGAGTGTTGCTGATAAACGTAGTAATGGGAAATAAGAGCGATGGGTATAGCTGGAGAAGCTGTACAGGAAATACAAACTAGTACCAATAAGGTAATCAGAGTCACCCCCACCAAACTTCGGCATGCGCCATGTGTATCTCCACCAGCTGTGACAGTAATAACCCTATATTAACAGTCGCAAAGTCCCTTTAGGATAACGGAGACTGAGTTTGGAATAGGTATCACGTAAGCTTACCGAAAATAAACATATTAGGCACTAGCGCACGGGCGTCGTATATACCCTCCTTGGACGCCTGTCGTTTAGCGAAGTCGGGGTCTGACCATTGGACCCTTTTGTTCCGTAGCGTATCCTTGTTCTGTAGTCGTTGTTTGAGAGATCCGCAAACTGGAAATCTTTCGGCCCAGTGCACATCATGTTAGTACAATGTCGGTAGACCCTGCTAGCTAGAATCCTACAACGACCAATCAAATACCCACGTCCACGCCGCAACTCCGAGTGTCCGTTCGGACCCCGGACTCGACTCAAACTATCTCAACGACTACAGCACCAAGTCACCACCGACCGCCCTCCAAGCATGCTGCAAGATTAAGTAGGGACAACACAAGCTTAGGCTGTAATTGGCGTATAGCCACGTAATTGTGGAGCCCTGTAGCGAAAGAAGACATCTTATTAGGTGTGATCTTGCGTCGCCTCTTGTAGCTCAGATCCTTCAAGAGGCCTCGGCGGGCGGTCGGTGGTGACTAGGTGCTGTACGCCCCGCCGTATTCGATGACTTGTGGATTGACTCCGAAGCCCTCTGGGTTCCTAAAATTCTAGTTGGAGACCTGATCATGTAGTCCGTAGCTTGGACCTCGTCTTCAGAGGTACATTCTACGTATAAAAACAACATTCTCCAGCTGCTATGCCAATCAACCACAGCCACTCTTTTCTACCGTTTGCCTGGAGCAACGATCCTCTCAGTCCCTACCATTATACAACGATACCCTCACTGTCTTTTACGCATCAGATCTCCCGGTTGAGATTCTCACAACATCACCAAACCATCCCGACAAGTACTTTTTTGCACCGCTCCCAAGCTATCGTCTTCGTCGATTTCGAAGCCTTTCGATCACAATTGTTCTCATTGTATTCTCTCTCTCCGCCTTTTCGCACGCAAGAAACCAAACCCGCATCCAATAAGTCAATATGAAGTTCTTCGGCACAATCGTGGCGGCTACAACCCTGTTTGCTTCCGGCATATCTGCTCTGCCTTTGAGTGACCTTGGCGGAATCCACCGCAGGGCCGCAGCAGATTACGACATCAACAAAGTCCTCAAAGACTGGATAGTTGATCCCAGTATTCAAAGAAAGCTGGCAAACCACTGCAACACCAGAGGAGGATGGGAGGGCTGGGCGCAGGGCGAGCTTGAAACCGAGTTCAGAAGTGATTTCAGAATCGCGGACACTGTTCGCGAAGTGACCGAGGTTTATGCAGGCAAAGGGCTCGCAGACTTTGTTCTACCGAAGACGAAAACTAACAATGGCATGGTTATTGAGCTCAAGTGCGAGAATGCTTATGGCCAGCCGGGAGTCAAAATTGCCAAACCTGTACGCGACGACATTGCTAAGCGGGCCGTTGTCAAACCCAAGTACAACGACTACACTTTCGTAGCCCTTGCTATGGTCTATACACCAAATGCCGAAACAGCTCTCAGGAAAATCGGCATGAAGGCTATTCCAGGGGCTGAAGCGTCTTTACCGGGTTCAAAGAAAATGAAGATATACAGGGAAGATTGGAAGCTCAAGAGCTTGGTCGACGAGATAGAGGACTTGGATCTGGCCATGTACAACTTGTTCCTCTCAAACTCAAGGCCAAGCTCACCTGCACCTGCACCTAAGCCAGCAGCTGGCAAGCCGGCACCCAAGCCAGCAGCTGGCAAGGCTGCACCTGGCAAGAAGACGGGACCTAAATAGATAAACTTGGCAAGACAGTATCTAAGGGTCTAGCTTTGGCTCACTCCGAGGACAGTAGACATGTTGGATTAGATTCCACTGCAAACCTATAAGCCTGCGAAATATAAATGGATTTGGATGTGGACTCTTTCATCTTCATAACAAAATGCTACATATCTACGAGGTCATTCTAACATCTAATTAGCGAGCTTTGGCTAGACACGTAAAGGGCGTTCTATAGGTAGCTGCTGTTAGTGAAGTATCTAGAAAAATCCATACCTCGTCCAGAGTTTGAGCACTCGTACAACACCGTCTTTTCCTTAGGGTCTGACGCCAGGCCTGACGGCTTCTGGTGGGCCTTCATCGCAGGCCTAGATTCTCAGAATCCAGGATGAAAGCGTTGGACTAGTGCCAGATTCCACAGCGAAGAGGTAGAGGCAAACAGTGCGTGTGTAGAGCTGTGCGCAGGGCTCTAGAGCAGGCATCGAAAGACGCATGATAAATGTGCGCTAAAGACAGGAAGTGATTAATGAAGTCATGTTCCCCTGTCCCTGCTGTACATAGCTAACGAATAACAATTTGTGCAATATGGAATAAGATGCAGGTTTGTTCTCGTTCACATGCTGGCATTTTGTTGTCGGGATCTTCAAGTTTTTCAAAAGCCAGTTTCAGCAATTGTATTCTACTTTGCCAAGCCAGAAGTTCTAGGCTAAGCTTTGAAGGGTTACAATCTGAACACGAAAATTACCACGAAAGAGTATTACTCTAGGAGCCAGATCTAATTTTGTAACGATATTTATGTCAAACACAATCTAATCTTCATCAAAAAACGACCGCATCGGTGGTTTAGTGGTAAAATTAGCCGTTGCCAAGCACTCCTTCACAGGACAGCTCAGTTTCGGCTAGCCCCGGGTTCGATTCCCGGCCGATGCATTTTGCCACCTTCGAGGTGAGGAGGTGGTGCTGTAGGATGTTGATTTTTGCAGGTGGTTGTGGGAGGATCTGAGATTTGCCGAATGGCGCTAGCGATCGGCCCGGTTGGGGTACTCAGGGGTGCGCGTTGCTGAGGAAGACGTTCAGGGATGGTAACTGCCACTGTAACCCAGGTAATGTATGGCTGATGCGTTTTGCACTTGGAGGGTGGCGGGGGAGTCGTGGGGGTGTTTTTACTTCGCGATGCAAGAAGGGGGGCGGGGGCGGGGGGGGGGGGAGCTGCCTTACTATTGCGGACAAACGTTTGACGAGCACGATGCGCGGTGTCTGTTGAGTTGAGGAGAGAAGAGGCTGTTGTGCACACAAGTGAAGGATGAAAGTGGTGTCAGAAGTATCCAGTCACAACATCACTGCAATGGAGTCAGGGAGCCCCCTTTCAAGAGATGCAACAGCGACAATTTGTGGTCAGCAAGATCTTTCCTATTTCCAGTCTGCTTGTGGGATGGCCACTTTAGGCTACAGCAAAGGCGTTGGGCAGTCAGAAGGTACAATGTTCCAGTATCCCAGCTGCCCGAATGGCAGGACTAGGTAAGTGCATGAGTAGCACAAAAAGCACGCTGTCCAAATGACTCTCAAACAGGTCTGCAAACCTCGCATCGGCAGCATGCGAAGAACTGGCTCCAGTGCAAGCAATTCGAAAGCAATACCGACAGGCTGCACCCAGAAGAATCCCGCCAACTCCAAACGAAGCTGGTTTGCACCCACCGCCGCAAATCTCGGGTTTGGAGGTACCAGGCCTGAGTGCGTGATGCCACTCAAGAAAAATGCAGATGCGCATATCAACATGTACCTGACGGTCTTTTGCCAGCCATTACCCACCAATCCACACTTTGCTGAGAGCCAGCGCCCCGGCTCCGACACGATATGTCGCATCTGTTGATGCCACCACCGACCCCAGAATCCTCGCACCCCATGCCTTGTGATAGCGGAGAAGGGCCCGAAATGCGGGCGCCAGGTGTGTGGGGACCACTTCTCTGGAATTATGCGTACAACGCTCAGAAATACAGCAAGGAGTATTGGAGATAGAAAAATTGTGATGAGTAAGGAATACGCATACATAGCCATGATCAGAGGCCTGAGTATGAACGGGGGCAGAGTTGCCCTCATCAGTCCAGCCATCTTTCCTTCGCCAACGACGTCAGACTCAATCGGACTAAACAACGACCGCTGCGGATCGCTGAAGTACGGGTCGCTACAGGCCAGCTGCTTTGACAACGGCATGAGCAAGCACAGAACGGGAACGAGGCGCGAACAGCCATCCAGCGCGAACCCGAACCGACTGGGATGCCGGAAAGTCTGAAGAGCTCTCCGGTCGTGTCCGGGATTGCCAATGATCCAGTCGTGCAGCGGCCGACTTTGCGGAAGCATCATAGCCCAGGTGAGACGGCCTGACAGGGTATCTGGATAGGCCTCTAGGCTGTTTGGTCTCGACTCCGCTGAAGCTGCATTCTTGTGGATCCTACGCAGACGCAGCTCATCGCACTCTTGTGGTCTGATGATACGTCTGAAGTCGCGCCGTGGGTCTTTGAACAAGTACAGGAAGAACGTCAGGTACAGACAGTCCGTTGATATAACATCATTGCCGCCTAGATCATACCACGCAGATGCTGTGGCTAATATGCTGATTGGTAAAATGATCGCACATAGTTGGGTATGGCCCAGTACTGATTGTGGGATTAAGAGCCCTAGTGGAAGGATGAGGAGTGGAATGAAGTAGGCCAAGCTTGCTGGCCCGGGAACGATAGTGGTGATCAGGTCGAAATAGAGTCGCTTCAGTTCATCGAGAGAGAGGCTCATTCTTTGCTTCCTAACGACTGTTGTGTGTCTCACAAGGCAAGATCATGACGCGCATGATAGAAGTAGCGAAGGAAAGTGGGGCTGTGGGGCGGGCTTTCTTAGAGGTACGCCTTTCCAGTTCTGCGCACTCAGTACTCAGTACACTTGAAAGATTCAAGAACAGTTTAACTGACAGGACTCAAAGAGCAAAAAGAGCTAATGAACTGTGTATCCTTAAAAACTCTCACTCTGCGGACAGAGAGCTTTTCGGATCCAGGTCACTCCCAACTGACTAACACTGAAGCCGACTGAAACTGGTGTGATGTTGTTATTGAGACTCAAGAAAAGCTGTTAAAGCCGTGTATATCTGGCTATCTCTTATTTGCTCATCTCGGTTCGGTACGATCATTACCCTGCAACTCCGTCGCCGCAGGCGTCGAATCGAGTTCAACAGGTGCAACAGGCTTCCTGCCTACTCGCATGATTCCACCCAGTTCACTGGCCTCACTCGCGCCTGATAGACTCGAAGTCGTTGCCTGATTTCCACTTGTTGATGGGAAGAGGCTACCTTGGACTGCCATGTATCTCCTCTCGGCTTCCGTAGCATCGAGCTCTGCATTCCACTCTGGTGTCTCGTGCGGTGTGCCACGGGTCGTAGCAGATACGGTAGCCGGTACAGTTGCAGGTGGGCCTTTCAAATCCGCACACATGTTTTGAGGAACTTGCTCGTAATTTTGTTTTGTCTCGTGTCCGTCGTCTATGTCTTTTGTTACTGCAACGGCATGATCCTTGTGCTTTCTTCGTCGCCATAGCATGAATGCTGCGAGCGCACCAAGTATAAACACCAAGGGAATTATAGTTCCGATTGCAGCCTTGGCTCCAGTCGATAGCCCGTTGCTTCCTGTCCCGGATTCAGGACTGCCCGTACTCGTATCTGTACTTGTGCTTGAGCTTGTAGTAGGTACGCTGGCCGTGGAACCAACGTCGCTGGGCTGATACCGTAATTGCAGCGCTGTGACCTGCGCAGTCACACTCGCGGGCCAGTTCCCGGCTGTATATACTAAATTTTCGTTCTCCTCCGCATCTGCTTCTCCACACCTAACCACGGACGTCGTTCCAATATTTCTAGGATTGCACATGCGTCCGGTACCGCCTACAAAGCCTGGTGGACAACATTCGAGCGCCGTCTCGCCGTCGATCCAGTCACTTGCACCACCGGCGGTTGTTCGGGTCGATACAGGGGTCCATGAAGTCGGACATGCAGTAGCGGGAGAGTAGAATATGGAAGCCGCAGAGCCGGTGGCCCAAGGCAGACAGGCTGTGTTGATGGAGTTTGGAAGCGGATCGCCGTCTTCTTCACCAAATACACACGTGACTCCATATTCGACGGTATCGGACAGAGCACGTAGTGTGGCGCATGCAGCTGGTGGTTGGTTTTGGAATGCTGTGACCCACGCACGTTGGTTTGGCCGTGTGGACGTCATTCTCGAGAGTTCAATCAAGCAATTGTAAACTCATATGTCGATCGTTCAATAGTTCGACGGGACTGTGCACAATCGAGTGATCAGTGCAGGCAAGCAGGGCGAATACAGAGCAATGGTGAATCCCATGTTGAAGTCGCAAGACGATGTATATTGAGATTTTGCCATGGCAGCACAGCCTCGCCATAAAGTACCGGACCGGTAGTTCTGCACGATAACGCAGCATCATTGCCGCGAAGTCGTGGTGTCATAGGCCGAGACGGAAATAATACCCACATTTTCGATGTGTACCAAGGCGCGACGTTGGTCCTAGCAATCTTGGCTTTGAGCATCAGAGGCAAATGTTAGACCAATGAAGCCCCCTCGAGGTTGTTCCTGACGCTTGGAGAACAAGGTTGTTGGTGTGATGTCGCGACCCGAAGCACAGCCCCTGGCGTCTTAAGGATGGTGGCTTTAAGAACGAATACTTGGATATGCAATACTATTTTTGGTGCAATATTGTATGTATGGTCTACTTGCAGCCGATGTATCTTTCTAACAACGTAGCGTATATACAAAAATGTTCGGAAGAAGGCTCTTACAATTACACCTTGTGGCCGACCTCTGTCAGTGCCTCCTTCAGGCTCTCAATAGCCTTAGTCAGGTCCTTGCGGTTCGGATCTGTTACGCTGACGCCCATGTGTCCGCACCGAATGTACTTAGTCGCAATCTCCTTGTGCAAACCACCAGCGAAGATGACGCCCTTCTTCAACAGATTGGGCAGCACATCAGGTGGTGTGATGCCTTCCGGCAGGTAGATGGCGGTCATGCCGTTGGCCTGGTTCTCAGGCTTGGAAGCAAGCTGCTTCAGGCCATAGTCCGTAACGGCCTGCTTAATCTTCTTCGATGCAGCTTTGTGGTCGGCAAAGCGCTGTTCCAGAGGCCTTGACAGGATCTGCTTAAGCGCTGTGTCGAGAGCGTGGACGAGCTGTGGCGACGGAGTGGCGAAGTACGATGGCTTCTTCGCTTCATAGTTCTGCATGACTATGAATCTGTCAGTGCCGGTAGGCTAATTCTATTTCTCGTTTGACTTACTTGGTAGCCAGTTCTTCCATGATCCAAAGTAGGATGTGGGTCTTGTCTTCCTGTTCTTGAAAACCTCGATAGCCTTGCCAGATGCCATCAGGATGCTGAGGCCTGCAGGGCACCCGATAGCCTTTTGGGAAGCAGTGAGAACAACATCGAGCTTCCAGTCATCAAAGCGAATCTCCTCAGAGCCAACACTGCATACACCGTCTACAACAAGCAATGTCTCAGGGCTGACCTTTTGAACAAGGTCGCTCAATGGCTTGAGTTCGCTGAGCACACCGGTGGATGTATCGACGTGTGTGACTGTAACAATCTTGTATTTCTTCTCCTTGAGGGCCTTCTCGATCTCGTCAAGCTGCGGTCGGTCACCGATGGGTGCCTTCAACTGCGTAACCTTTGCGCCGTAAGTCTCAAAGCAGTCGGCAAACGAATCGGCAAAGTATCCTGTGTGCAGCACAAGGACCTCGTCGCCGGGTTCAGCCAAGTTGGCGGCGACCTGGTCCCACCCAAGTGTGCCGGAGCCAGAGATGACGAAGGGTTGCGATGCAGGATCGGTGGTCTGGAAGAGCTTGCGCAGATTCTGGAGAACTTCGCTAAAGCAGTTCACGAACGGCTGACCAACATGGGATTCGCTGGGGGGGGTGGATCAGTATGTTCCCAAGTTCAATTGGATGCGTTCAATACCTGTAGAAGCTCATAGACTTGAGAACTTCATCGTCGAACTCGATGGGTCCGGGAATCATAAGAGCAGGATGGGGAGCCTGAGCGGATGCCATCTTGGGTGGTTCTTCTTTCTTGGGTAGTTGCTCTGGTTCAGGCTTCTTGAGTTCTTGAGGCTTGTTGCGTGGGATGCGATTGCCTTGAGCGTCTTCGATAGATCCGCTTCTTTCGGTGGAAAAGGGCGTGTTAAGCTCGAGGAATGGCTTGGAGTCGAGGTGCTTGGAGAACAAATTAAGGCGGGACTTCGCCGACGTCCGTGAGGTCATCGTAGATATGGTGGGGTAGCTCCGCTTACTGACGGAGCTGAGAATTGTGGACAGTTGCCTCGCGGGGTAAGCCAGCTTGCCGGTCTTCGGAGATATGGCTGGGTGAGAGAGTTGCCGGGAACGGTGCCGATTGTCAGCCTTGTGCAGATACACAAAGTCACGAACAATCACCAAAAATTGTTGCAATTGAAGCGATGTGGAAGTTTCTCAGTTGAGGTTACCTCCCAGAAAAAGCTCTGAATAGCCGCAATCAGAACAAAGGTCTAAATTTGCCTCGCGTCGATTCGAAGACTTGTCAAATGAGTGCGAGAAGTCGGACTGCCTTACGTTGAGAAATGACTGGACCACAGGGGATGTAGCAAGAGAAGATAGCTCACGGGAGCGTCCCCGACTTTTCAAACATGCGAGTTCGCTGCGGCCGGCAGATGGCTTGCGACACCTTTCGAATCGCCTCCGTGCTTTAGCCACGTGACGGAGTTCCCGATGGTCGCGGACTTTGTGGGGAGCTAGTCCGAATGAGGTCATTTGTTTTGACTCTGGAAGCACAGCTGCAACACCGACGATCGCCTCAAGGTTCAACATCGTCGCCTCCATATTGGTAACACACACCAGTACTCCTCACAGATGTCTCTCGCGATCGGAGCGACGAATTGATTCCCAACCGACTACGGACATCGACTTTTTGGAACATCACGATGCGCGTCACTCGCGCAGCGCAACGCGCCCAGCAGGACGTGGAGGAGCCTGTCGAGGCGGTGGAGGCCAAGGAACGCATTCTACAAGATATAGAGCCGAACGCAGCGTCTGAAGAGCAACCAGAAGAGCCGCTCCCAGCGAAGACACCAGCAAAGAAGGGCAAGGCGAAAGCCACCAAGAAGGGCGCAAAAGGTCGCAAGGCCAAAGCTGAGGAAGATGATGTTGCCCCGACCGTCGAGGAAGCTGAACCACAGGCGGCTGCTAATCCAGACGTGGAAGAAGAGCACATGGATGGTAAGTGACCAGGATACCACTACGATATTGGAAGCAGGGATCAGTCGCTAACAGCGCATCTAGATGTCGCCAAAGACCTTAACGAGAAAGAACAACTGAAGCCTCCACGAACGCCAGCAACGAGGTTGACACGTCGCCAACAAGCGAAGCTCGAAGAAGAAGAAGAAGAAGAGGAGGAGGAGGAGGAGGAGGAGGATGCGCAGCGCGAGCCTCGCACTCTTGGAAACGACGCTCCTGGAGCTGTTACTGAACAGGCTGCTGAGCGTATGGAGACGGCGATCGAAGACGAGGCCACCCCGATCGTACAAGAAGTACCTGAGCCACCACCCACGTCCAAGCCTGCGCGACGGACCCGCCGCCAACAGACAAAGGTCGAAGGGGAGGATGAGGGGCCAGAACAGCAAACAAACAAGGAGATCACAGAAATTGCTGTAGAGCAGACTGGAGCGCATGTCGCTGTTGAGGACGTAGCCGAGCCTGACGGGAATGCAGCACCCGTTGCTCAAGACCCTGCAGAAGTGAAATCGAAACCAGCGCCCAAACCGAAACGTCTAACCAAAAAGCAACAAGCGAAGCTTGAAGAGGAGCAACACCAGACAGAAACCGAGCAGCAAACCGAGCAACCTGAGCCGATCGAGGAGGTGACCGTCAAGGAAATCGATGCGACAGCGCAGAACGATGTAGTCGACAAAGAGGAACATGGATTTCCAATTGAAGATGCCAACAATACTGAGGAACTTCCCACGCCAGTGGTGGCTGCAGAGCAAGGGCCCAGCATAGAAGAAGAGACTACTTCCGCGCCACTAGAAAGCGAATCGAAAGTTCCTGTGACGGGGTTGTCCGACGACGGTCCAATAGTTCATACTGAGGCATCCGACAGTCAAATTGTAGAACCCGTCCAAACCGAGACAGATGGAGAGAGGCCAATGACCCCGACCGATGCTGAGTTCGAGGCAGATTTCGAAGCAAACCTCGATGCACAGATGACCGATGTGGCTCACGATGGAGTCTTGTCCTCCAGTAAGGATGTGTCACCAGTAGAGCCGAAAATGCTGGTCTCCACACCTGCAAAGTACAGAGAATCAAGCGGACGAACATCGAGAAGTTCAGCAATGTCCCCTGTGCGTCTCGAAGAGTCCATCTCGGCCATTGACAGGCTCGAAGAGGATCTCGAGTCTATTGGAGAAGCGATCCCGGACCTCAATCATTCTGAAGATGAAAAAGCTCCAAAGACCGTCATGGATGCTATTGCCATAACGACAATAAAGGGGGAAACACCCGGCAAGACCCCCATGAAGACGCCTGCTAAAGCCTCTGCGCAGACCCCCATGAAGGCAGCGAGTAAGACTCTCAGCAAAGCGCCAGCTAAATCATCTATCCAGGCCAAAGTACCAACTGCGATGACAAAGGCACCAGTAGCTTCGAAGACCACTCTGCCGGCTGCAAACGTCTCGAGAGCACCGAGTACAGCCCCTAAAAGCGTGAAGCCTAGCGTGAAGCCTGCTACATCATCTCTTGCACGCGCATCCAGCGTCCGTGCTGCACCGAGTAAAGATGCCAGGAAGTCTTCAACCGAGCCAGCTGATTACCTGGCATCCAAGCGCCGTCCCATCAGCCTGTCCTTTCCAACACCTCCGCCGCCACCAAAAGGCCGAGCACCGACGAAACCAACGTTTCAGTTGTCCAGCGATAATGTCGCAGCGAAACTCAGGGCTCAAAAAGAAGAGCGCTTGAAGCGTGAAGCAGAAGGCACAGCTGCTCCAAAGCAGCGACCAATCAGTATGCCACCTCCGCCTAAGTCGACGAAGCCACCCACAAAGCCGAGCTTCCAGCTTCCCGGTGAAGCGACAGCTGCAAGACTGAAGGCTCAGAAGGAGGAGCGCTTAAAGCGAATGCAGGAAGCTGGAGGGCTGGACAAACCTGCTCCACGACCGATAAGCATGCCTCCACCACCCAAATCGACAAAGCCGGTCACGAAATCCACCTTCCAGCTGCCAGGCGAGGCAACAGCAGCAAAACTAAAAGCACAGAAGGAGGAACGGCTCAAGCGTATGGAAGAGGCGGAAGCCGCAAAGAAGGCCGCTCTCGCTGCGCCCATTCGCAAACCCATCGCTCACAGACCGCGGAACTCACTGCTTGTCAAGGACGCGCCAGGTGTCAGCATTCCCCCGCCGTCGAAGACCGATGCTCCACAGCGCCGCTCAGTCTCCACAGCTTCGGTGAGCAGGAACAGTGCCGTGCTTACAGAGAACGGCAAGCCGACCGCCGCCCCCGTCGACGCTGTGGCCTTGAAGGCCAAGGGCAAGCAAGTCTTTAATCGTGACAAGATGGAGAAGGATGCCGCTGAGCGGGAACGCAAGGAGAAGGAGGAAGCGGCCAAGAAGGCGAGGGCGGAGGCTGCTGAGAGGGGCAGGATTGCCTCGCGCGAGTGGGCAGAAAGGCAGCGGAAGAAGTTGATGGGACAGTAGGTCACTTCGGATTGCCACGGGGGCATTCCGTTTTTTTTTTCAAAAGGTGTTATTTTTCTTCGATTTGGGTATATCCTTTCTGGGAACTTGACTCGGCGTTATTGCCTTGGATGTGCGGTCCTGTGAGAGTACCTTTCATCTCCAAGTCAACTGCGACTCGAACGCATGCCATCATACTGTACTCCGTACTTTCAAAAGTACCATCTGCAAATTTCTAAAAAGAATCCTCCACGGGGGTACCCCAAGTGCAACGTGTTCAGTCTCTTTGTTCTCCGCTTACCGACTTGCACTGGAGTCGGCTCCGGGAGCCGCGAAGCTTCCATCGTAGCTGCTGGCGCCAACGTAGAATTCTCCTTTGTGTAGCATGCACCTCGCGCAGAAGAAACATGGCTGGATCATTATTACCACGCAAAACACCTCGCGTAGCCCGCGTGGCCCAAGAATAGGCACACAGGCATGCACAGGCGGACCGTCTGACAGCCCTGAGTATGCCCGTCCCAAAGCACCGTTTTCCGGGCTGGCTGCGTGTCGCACTGACAGCACGGTGGTCGAAGAGGGGGACAGAGATACAGCGTTTTCGCAGCGGCCAAAGGATCCAGATTCCTGTCAAACGACGCAGACATGTTGTTGACTGCCCAACAACCCCGACGTGTCCTGCGGCTGGGCGCTCTCGCCCTCGTTACGCGAACGCCTGCCGCAGCACACGGGAACCATCAGACCCCAGGGCCCGCGGGAGCGCCGTGGTCATCGATATCGCGCACGCTTCGATATCGCAGCTAGCAGTTAGTCCTTTGTAGATCCGGCTGTAGAGTTGCGCTTCAAAGCACAGGTCCGGGGAAGAGCTGAAAGGGGTTGGTGGATTTGGTGGATGTGCATGGCTAGCTCCTCCAAGGCCGCTCAAGACATCATTATCAGCTGCACAGAGATGGCGTGCCGTGTGCCCGGATTCTGTGTTGGGTAAGTTGGCGCCAGCCACGTCTCTTTTCGAATCTGGAAGGACGCAGAGATGCTGTATAGAGACGGCGAAGGGAACATCAGTTGGTTGGGTACGTTGCCCGGGAAGATGTCATTGAGCAGGTACTGCATGCATGCGACGGTGCCTGGCCGAGTGCAAGTGCAATGTTTCCAGAGACGGTCTGTGTAAGTAGGCGTTATGGCATATCGCGCACGTTATAGCAAAGTTATTGAGTAATACCTGACTCAGTTTTTGTTGTTGAGAGAGGTTGCCTGACTGTCCCTGACAGCACTTTGTTCCCTGACAGCGCTTTCGGTCAACGTTGCGACGCCCGCTGCTTGGAAGCATGGTATAGCGGAAGCACGTGCGGAGATGCCGTGGCTACTCTGGACTCAGGAGAGTGAGGGACCCTTTGATCTGTGCCATCCATCCAAGTGTTGCGCATCGCCAACAAATTTTCCCAGGCAGGATCACATTGCGCCGATGCGCCAATTGAACCCCTTGGACTCACCTGATCGCCCTTGAGGCTCAACCGGACGCTATGAGCTTTTCACAAGGCTGCTGTCGGGGAGAGACCTGTGCTCTCCGGTTGCGCAGGCCTCAGCTCGTCGTGGCCGTTGTCGGCGAGGCAACAGATGACTGTAACGAACTCTGTTGTCCGTGTAGTACCTGCATCCTCCCCGTAGGTATCTCAAGGCTCAAGCGAGCTTACCATGGTGGACCCTTGAATAGCGATAAAGTTCAAACAATCGAAACAAGCGTGGATCGTGATGGCAGCACATCACTCGGTAGCAGCCGCCGAGGCCCCTGCATGTTGCTCAAGAGCTGCAAAATTTGTCGCACTCAAAAAAATTCCTGGTACTATAGGTTCTCTAATATCATACCAACGTGCTCAGAGTGGCCTGCACAGATGTTTGTGAGTGTCGCACGAATTCAAATTGTCAGTCGACTACAGTGGACCAACGCGTACGATGACATAACGCATCGGGAATCCTAGGAGCGGAGCCTGAGGGTCGCGGCTGCTCGGAAGCCGACGGGGAAGGAGCAAAGTTCGCCTGCGCTTGCGCTTGCTGAGGCCAAGTGGAGCCCCGGGTGAGTTGGCAGCTCGGAAATAGCCAGGCAAGATTCCAGGAGTCACCGGAAAATCTCTGCGAAGCTGCACAGCTGTCCATGGCTGAGGAGAGGGGACTTGCTCGGTGGTGCGTGTTGTGGTGAGATCAGAAAAGCAAAATATTGCTCCATGTTGCGCCATAACGATACATGCCGATCGCAGAACTTGTCCGAATGACTGCTGCTGCACGCTGCGTGGGATGATTGCTGCGGGTGCTTGCTTCCAGCAACGCTATTCGACGGGCCCTTGTCTCCCCCGCCTTTCGCTCAGTGAACGGGCCTCTCTCTCTCAATAGCGCCAGGCGCCGACCATTTGGAGGGCGGCCCACACCACAGATGGAGGTTGCACCAACGACCAACGACGTCAAGGGACTGCAGGCCTTTGTCCCAGAGAACCGGAAGAGATACGGCGCTGATGGCTGCCACGGCTGCCTCCCGTGTTGGGTCGTTGAGCCTGAGGGTGTCCGCCAATTTGCCTCCCCAGGCTGTGACAAGCGTTGAGCTGTGCTGAACGTCTGGATCGTCGTGAAAAAATCTTCCTTGTCTGAGAGATAGGAGACACGACGCTGTTGCAGCCACCACTTTACCATGGTCACAGTTCCGTCGCGAGGTGCTGGGGGCGGAGACACGACGGCCGCCGCGATGGGTCTGGCCTGGCCATGTTCTGGATTGCGCCCTCGGACGGCCAGTCTGACAGGGTTCGTGTACTCAGGCCCAACGTCACGTGCAGGGGATCACCCAGCAAGGCATGGTCAAGTCGCACAGCCGCTGTGTAAGGCGAACACCAGAACGTCACAAAGTAGCAAGAGGAAAAAGATCGTGGTGTTCAGACTGCGCCTCGAGTACGTCTCAAGGCTGTGCTTTCCATTGGAGCGTCGAAGCAGTGACTATATGATAACGCTAGAGTAGAGACCTGGTGCGTCAATGAACGCCCATATGAGTGAAGGGATATCCGCCAACAAACACGCTATGCGGCATGTCTAAGCAATCCATCATCCGTGCCATGCCAGATATCCAGGCTGGTAATGCTTCGTAAATAAACAACACCCTCACGTCTGCGCCAGCCGCAGCTCGATGAAGTGGATATATGTGCTTTTGATCGTACACCGCTCCGCCATGCGTAGATAGGAGATGATACAATGGTGAACGCAGAGCGGCGACTGGTAATAGGAGAACTCCGAGGACCTCGCCGGGTCCCATGGTTGTGAGCGCGAAAGCAAGACCGAGATGCAATCCAGTAAGCAAAGGGTATGTGCGCAAGTATCGTAGTCATCCGGCGTTCCGTGATTTTCGTAAAGCCAAACTCCAGGAAATGAGGAGACCATTTTGCTCCCAAGAGACTAAGGAAAAGATGGAAGGTGAATCAGTACTGGGTGTACCTCCTCTTCTGTTCTCGAGTCTGGTCGAATGATCGCATGTAGTTGTTCAGTTGCGATGCCGCCTGTGCAGTGATGCCTGACTGTGTTGTCGAGGAGCTGGATGACAGTGATGATCGTGATGATGACGGCGTGAGACTACGCTGGCCCGCAGTCGATGGAGCAAAGTACGCGCCGTTGGCGGTAGTGTAGTAGTGGTGCGGGCTTGAGGGGCCCATGTCGAATCCGCGTGATGGCGATGGTGCCTTGTACTGCGAGAAGTTGACGGCAGGAGGCAGGTAGAAGCCGTTGTTGGAAGAGGACGTCGACGAAGCAGAGGATGAGAGCTGTGCAGATTGTTGTTGGCCGGCCTTCTCCAAGTCGGCTAACCTGCAAGCTTGCGAGCAGTAGGTACCGCCCTCCATCTGGCGATCACAGGAGAGGCAGAAGTCGTGGGACCACTCCATCTGGGAAGTCATTGTGAGTGTGAGGTTGAGGTGATATGGGTGTTGGGCGAGTATGCTGATATGCTGACGAGACAGTCGGCGGTTGAATGGGGTAAGGTGGTAGTAGATATGCTCAGAAGGGACGGGGGAGCGGTTGTTTATGAAGTGGTGAGTCCTCAGACAGGAGTCATGCAAGATTGGAACCTTCAGCGGAGCTTTGTGGAGACGGCTGTTGCGGGAGCAGGCGATGAGGATGGTCTTAACTGACGCTCAGGCACACAGCACACGGCTGACGGCCTATCAGACCCTAGTCATGCATGACAGGGTATCTCCGCACAGGATGCAGGCGTGAGCGTGGGCCCACACACACTGCAGGCCAAGGAGACATTTCTCAAGGAGCCGCCGCAAGCTGTGCCCTTGTGAGCCCACTTGCTCATGCACCCCTCTTTAGCCCACCAGCGCCGAAGGAGTAAGGCCGCGTTTCTGTCAAACAGGTGCAAAGCAAAGCCCTGCGATTCGCTCAGCCGGCAACTTTGGCCACCACGGTGTTGGCAGCACGCTCTTCGCTGCGCCGAGACGATTCGCTCGACGGAGGCATTTTCGCTCGCTCGCCGTGATGAGCGCTGACTGTCGCGGGATTTTACCTGTGCGTGCTGCGCACCGTCAAAACTTTGCGCTGAACAGCTCCACCTGGTGTGCACAATGATGGACAGACAATAATGGTAGCTTTTCTCATTGTGTGACACCACTGCCAAAAGGCGTGACTGAAGCACGACCAGCCCTCCAAAATGACGAAGATCCAGTATCCACTCGCTAGTCATCTGCGCTTCCGGACATAACAGGTGACGAAGCAAGCTTGCGTTCAAGACGCTGCCTTTCCCGAAGTGCCATAATCCCAAAAGAGGACCAGGAAGCCATCAGTGCCAGCGGTCATGGGTCTGTTCACGTTTGTGTATTCGCAAGCCGCCATGGGGTGAACGCGCGCTTGCGCTCCAGGCTTCCATTCAAGTACCTGGCTTTCCATATGTGGGTGCATGCCTAACAAGTATCCATGCGTCGTCCTGCTGAAGGACTCTTGGAGGACGTTTTGCATGATCTCCGGTATTCGCCATTTGGCTCATAATGGCGAGCAATTGCATCCACGAACGCAGGGACGTCCGTCTTACCTGTCTCAGCCCTGCAGCTGAGCCAGAGTTCCACTTGTCACGAATCTCGCCCAGTCTCTCGTCAGCTACAAAATTTTCTGCTGGAATGTGCGAGGAACGATTTCAGCCTTGTGCATTCAAGCCATCATCAATGGCGACATCCGATAAGAACGTCGCTTGTCGCCATCACACGGCACTCGGCGCCAGCATACATAGTTCCGTGGTTATTTGCAGCACATGATTTGGGTGAGCCTAGCCTACGCCTAAAGATCAGCATTGGACGCCCCCAATGTCCCGTTGCCGCATCGAGCCACACCCAACAGTCTTCCGATTTCTTCAATGTGCACTCGTTGCCGTGAAGATCAGCATGTTTACTGTCTCAGCAAGAAAAGTTTGCAGCGCCTCAAACACATGGACAGGCTCTAGTCATCATCTGGCTGTCTTGTCGAAGCCATCAGTGTCGGCCATGCTCACTAATCCGGACTCGCTAGAACCTCCATCATCCGCTTCAGGCATACGGCGAGGGCGAAGCAGTATTGATCGGTAGTCAGAAAGGAGCAGTGCTTGACGAAGAACGCCTGTTTGGTGGGCGCGCCGCTGTGCACTGCTGGCAACTTTGTCCGAATGCTCGTCTCTCAGTGCGCCTCGAGCACAGTTCGCTTCAAGAAGCGAGATAACGATCATGCTTGTGGCCTTGCCATCTGACCAAAGGAGCGAAGTGCGCAGCGATAATTGTCCCTGCAGCTTGTCAAATGCCTGCAAAGTTTAGTTCCCACAGGGACGCCGGAGGAGTGACTTGCAGGTCAGTTCGGAATGCTTATTCGTCCGTCTGATACGAGGACATTGCAGGCGACTGATGAGACGCACCCCCACGTTGCTCCCACAAGGTTCAGTACGCAACCATTACAATGAGCGTTGTAATGGCGACAGGCTGCAGGAACGGTACGCGCAATCTACCCTTATCTTGATATCAATTGATCGCGGCTAATCAGCTTCGCGAGTCGTGGACCCCTCGCACGGAGTGGAGCTTGAGACTAATCGTAATAACACGACTGAGAAGTGACCGCATGGCGCGCATGCAAGAGAGATGCATGTCGGCCGCGGTGCCAGAAGAAACGGCTGAGGAAGCACCGATGTGAACGTCGCGCATACCCCACAGAGCTTGGCTGCCACCAGTCTCACTTGGACATGGCTGGGGGCGTATCAGCGGGGAATCATGCACGGCACGAACCAACGATCTCTTGAAACGTTGAAGGGCCTCACTGGACATGGTCATCGTGCAGCAGGCTTACTCTGGCATTGTCCAATCCACATCACCAGCGGCATGGAAGCTCCAACAGGACCAACACGCTGGGCCTACGTAGCTGTACACTCCGTGGGAGTACTTCATGCGCGTAATCTTAATGTACAGATAGGCAAGCCTCCACTAGGATTGCAGAGAAGTCGGGCGTAGAGAATGGGAGGATTCGCCCACAAGGTTGCTTCTGCAGAAGATCGGGCTTGCACGTTGATCGCCTTTTTCAACTGACTACTGCACTTGACTGACTTGGATCAGCCGTCAAGCAGTTCTAAAGGATCCGATAGATAGAAGAGAGGCAGTAGCTATCTTCGGAAGCTGTTTGTTATCTGGACTACACAAAGTTGTATTGGGATCCTGCGCATATTGCACTCCGTTCATTGGTTGCTCAGGGCAGATAGGGAGCAATAGGTATCTCCATCTGCGACTACTACACCCACCTCCCAAAAGGACTAACCACGGAGCATTAATATTGTCTCATCATGCACTTGAGAAACATGATCACGATTTGCAGCACGGCGAGCAGTGCCGCTGTCCTGCACACGGAGGGCAAAGCAGAGTCCATTTTCCAACGCAGTGTCACCAAAACATTGAGGCACGGATCGCTACCATCCTGTTTGAGCAATCAATACCCAGCCTCGCAGCCTCGCCTACAGCGTGCATCTCCCGACTCGGGCCGAGCTTCCTTCATCGTTCCCGTCCCGGCTCCCGTTGTAAGGGCGTCCCTGACAGCACGATGTGAACGCGTCCCAGGACTTGGCTACATGATGCAACTCAGAACAAAGTTCCTCAGAACAAAGTTCTACGTTTTGCAATCGGCCCTCAGTTGCATATCGGTTCGCTGTTTATTCTTCTAAGCGATCACGAAGCGAAGGCCGCGAAGCGAACTCATGTCATGCTCACGTGTGACGGCACTCCCTACCTTATGCTAGTGGTGAAAGGTAAAGGGCACGAGCCAATTGCCTAGTTGATAGAACGGACACCTCGCGAGACATCGCTGACTCCAGCAAACAAGAAAAAATGGAGCAAAGCCTAGGGAATCGGGCAATCAATGGCCTTTTTTGCCGAGCACATGATGTTCACAACCTCAACAACAACAAAACTTTCGACGTTGCATATCGTGAAGCTGTAGCCACTGCCAACCCCAATTGAACTCCCATCTACCGGAAACGTAATGTCATCCCAGCCCTACGCCGCCGAGCTCAGTCTCGCCCTCAGCGCCGTCCACAACGCCTCCATCCTGACCAAATCGGTGCTCCGCTCCCTCAAGAACCACGTCTCCGCCGAGACCAAAGCCGACGACTCTCCCGTAACCATAGCCGACTTCGCGGCCCAGGCTCTGCTCATCAGCGCACTCCACGCCGTCTACCCGGAGGACGCGTTCCTGGGCGAGGAGAGTGCCGACGCGCTGCGCGACAATGAGCCGCTAGCAAACCGTGTTTGGGAGTTGGTACTACGTGCAAAAGCACTTCATGCAGAGCGCACCCGAAGCGGTGCCGCGCAGGGCGCGAGGAGCGAGATCCAAAACGAATATGCTTTGCCGGCTGCACAGACGCTCGTGTTTCCGGAGAGTAAAGAGGACATGTTCGAGCTCATTGATCGTGGCGGCAAGGGGATACAGACGGAGCAGGGCAGAGTATGGGTGATGGATCCTGTCGATGGCACTGCGACGTTCATGCAGGGCCAGCAGTACGCCGTGTGTTTGTGCCTGCTAGTCGATGGCAAGCAGGCGGTTGGCGTGATCGGGTGCCCCAATCTTGCGTTTGATGTTGAGGGACCGCTTGGGCAGAGCAGGGTGCATGAGGATCTTGTCGACGAGGAGGGGTACGGAGTCGTGCTATCTGCGGTCCAGGGTCAGGGTACATACGTGCGGACTATGACGGAGAATGGGTGGGGGTATGGCCGCAAAGTCGACCTGAGCACATTGCCAGAGAAGAAGCTTGAGGAGCTCAACTTCGTTGAGAGCACGTTGGGCAAGACTAGTCTCTCGCAGGACGAGCACAAAGCCGTTTGCGAGCAGCTCGGTGCACAATGGCCAGGCACCGTTATCTGGGCGCAACAGGTCAAGCACGTAGCACTCGCACTGGGCTCAACAGACGTCATGGTCCGGATACCGAAGACTGCCGACCGGTTCACGTGTGTGTGGGATCACGCCGGAGGTCATATCCTCTACTCCGAGGCCGGTGGACTGATCAAAGACTTCAACGGTGGGGGTATCGACTTCAGCCAAGGCCGTCACATTGCAGGCGAGCGTAACTACGGCATGATCGCGGCGCTACCGTGCGTGTTCGAGAAGGTGAAGGGGGCCGTGCAGGAAGTCCTCGCTCGGAGATCACTGTGAGTTTGCTCCGGGAAGGAATGGAATGCAATTCGGAAGGATTCCCACGCGGTGCGAAACCAAAGCTTGCTTGCTTGAGCCGAGGTCGCACAGCTGTGGAGTCAGGGCTGCGCGGTTTCACAGAGCCTCACCGCACCACCATGCCACCTCAGCAATGAGTTGTATATAGACTGGAGGGTGTCTAAGCGAACTCGATCGAGACTCACGACACATCAGAGCAGTGAAAAGCTGCAAGATCTTCAACGCCATAGTAATAAGAACGTCAGAATCATCGAAGTCTCAGCCCACTCAGGTCCGCTGCAACACAAGCGAGACGAAAGCTATTCGCCTGACGCCATGGGAGCACGGCAGGATTGACAGAATGTGGGGGAGGACTAAAAAGGGACGCTCGCATGAGCCTCAGGTGAGCTACAGGACGTGTTTCAGGGCACTGACGAGTCCAGGACACACAGGATATGCACGAATCTGCAGTGGCTACGTGGCTATCCCTCATGCCAAAAGGTACCTGGATGCTGCATCTCACCAAAAGCAATTTGCTGTGCAGCTTCCGTGACACAGCAGAGAGGACTCCACAAGTCCTACTCGGAGATGTTCGCTGATTCGCAGGGTAAATCGCACGAATGCTGTGTACTGCGGACATGCAATGCTGTAACGTACATACGTGCATTCGATGAGCTGGCACCTGAAAGTACGCGAGACCGAGGCTGTCGTGCCCTTTGGCAATGTATCATGAATATAGCGCGTACTGGAATTACCGCCGTATAGCTCGCTGTTGACATCTATCCGCCTCTACGCTGCACCCCCACCGTTTTTTCTAAACGACACCTTCTCTACTGCAACGTTCTCGTTCCCTTCCGCATCTTTGCGTAGCTGATAGACATACAGCACGAGGACATCGCCTTGAACCTGTAGCGCCGTTAGTTGGCCGTTGCACAGTGCATAGCCCACCAATAAGTTGAACTCACATCCATAAGTACGAAGCTCGGTGTTGGATCTTCGTCCTCTGACCACCATCCTGTCGTCATGGCGCCTGTTGCACTTCCTGGGTTGACGAAGTACTTGCCCTCCATCTCGTATGCCTCGAACTTATGTGTGCCACCCCATAGCAGAATGTCGACGTCCATTTGCCGCGCCGCGATGAGCAAGCTATCGCCATCACCAGGCGGTATGATTGTGTGGCCGTGTGTAAAGCCTATGCGCAACGACCCGTGTGTGACCACCTTCGAGAGGGCGAGATTAGGGGCCTCGACGTCGAAGTCGCCTTTGACAATCTGTAGATCAGGCGCTATACCGCGCAGGAATTCGTAGGTCTCGCGGTCTGTAATATTCCCGAGGCAGAGAATCTGACCAATCTTTCCAGGCGCTAGAAGTTTCTTGAACTGGAGACTGTGTAAGCTGCGGCACAATCGGCGGTAATAGGCGGTGTCGAATTGGTGGTTGAGCTGAGGGTAGCCAATACCTTTGCGGGAATATCCTATGTAGCCTGTAAGTCTGTGAGGTCTAGCCTTGCATGCTCATGACATGAGAACATACTGCAGCGCGGTCTGGGATGAACAGGTCACCAAGAACCAGCACAAGTCGCGACGCCATTGTGGCTGCCTAGGGTATTATCCAGATAACTCTTGCGTGTTGTACGAAACGGAATCTTTTCACGACCCGAGATGTTAGGGAAGTCAGTATACTGAGTATCTCAGGCGCAAGATGGTGGGGTTGCAAGTGGATGCTGGAGGCTGAAGCTTGGGGAAGCTATGCGGTCACTCGGAGCATTCGGAGGTCGCGTCGGTCTTGGCAGGAACAGCCAGCCAGTCCCACAATTCGTCGCTGACAACATGTTCAAGACAACAACATATCTAGGTACCGTCACGAGTGCCACGCTTTGAGTCAAAGCGATTGTACTGTGATCAAAAGGGCCTCAGCACAGCGAGACACAGATGATGATGCGCCTTACCAGTTTCGAGCAGCCATATAGCATACGAGAAGATTCAACTGATCATAAGCAGAACGAATACCTTATCAACTAATATTGGAGGCCTCTATTCTAGGTGTAGCCAAGAATTGTCTTCAAGCAGCCCAGCTTGATCTTACATCTTGCCAAGTGCTCGTTTCGTGCTGTCAAGGTACAAGACTGCAGATAAATCACCCTCCAATTCTTGCGGTATTGGCATGACGTAGCTGGCGGTCTGGCCTTCGAGATTCCGGATTGCTCTCAGTATTTACTTGGCTGGCTGGGGGTGGTGTTGTGGTGTGGCAGCCTGGTTCTCAATCATGGCTTCGTGCGAGCTATGAATTTGTCGCCGCATTTGCCCTGTAAGTCGGTCCTTGAAAAGATGCACATGCTTGCAATGATAAAAGCGCAGCCTCATCATTCTGAAAGAAGAACCGTCGGACTCCTTCCAGTGTGTAGTGATCATGACTCGCAAGTCAGCCTTGCAGATAAACCCAGTTCACGCCCCATCAGGCGCCCCACGGTGGAGCCGTATAGCCGTTGCCTCAGCCCAACACCATGGCACGTGAGCCACCAAGGACCAATAGAGACTATCACAACATCTGCACGTCCTACAGGAAAGGTGTCAACGGTGGCTGTATACGAACATCTCTTGGCATCATGGTGCCACCGATATACTTGAGCCTGACCTCGCAGCTTGGTAGTGAAGTATATAAAGGAACTTGACGTACGTCCCGCAGGGGCATCAGCAAGTAACATCAATGGAGCAGTACTGCAATTGTTGGCTATTCCTCCAATTGCGACATCACACTCGACCTCCATAACTCGATTGGGCCACTACATCATATCAATAAACCATACACTGGAACGACAACATCAACAACCGATACTATGTCATACTTACAACTCTTCGCGCGAGAATCGTACAGAACGCGGAACACACAAACAGCAGCAGTCATAGTCGGCACCATTTTTGGTCTCTTCGGCTGTATCGTGGTCATTGCGCTCGTGTGTAATCGCAACAAACCCATCAATGCACAAAACCAACGCGACCTTGAAGCGCAGCGAGCGCGGGAACGGGTGAACGCACAATGGCCAAGGCAAGAGACTACGGCTGAGAGACGAACCAGGCAGGCGCAGCAGGCAAGAGATGGGAGAGCAGCCAGACGTGGAGAGCCAGCGCCGCCTCTGTACGAAGATGTGAGAAGGCAGCGGGCACCGCTGAGTCGACCGCTGCCGGATCCCCCGGTGGCCTCGAACATGCGCCCTGTAATTCAGCGGCCTGCTCTAACCCTGACGGCTGATGACATGAGAAGGCAGCAGGCGCCGCTGAGACGACCGCTGCCGGATCCCCCGGTGGCCTCGAACATGCGCCCTGTAGTTCAGCGGCCTGCTCCAACCCTGACGGCTGATGACATGAGAAGGCAGCAGGCGCCGCTGAGCCGTCAGTTGCAAGATCGGCCTTTGCCAGACCCCGACAGGCTTCCCAAATATGAAGAGCCGCCTGCATACGATTCGCCGGCGGTTTGGTCGACAAGGGGTTGAGAAGTGGAGTGCAAAGCACCTACAAGTTAGTTTGGGGCGATCTCGCAATTTAAAGACAGTATTCTGAAGGGCCGCACACCATTCTACGGAACGATATGGTTTATGGAAATGTGCTCGGGCTGCATGACGGCGACCGGGACATTTGGCCGGTCCCAAAGAGTTGGCGAACGAGGCAAAAAGGAACGTTCAGCTCTGACAGGGTTGCGGGAGTAGCGTGTCGCCCTAGGAAGCCACTATCGGGAGCCGCATTGAATTTTCTTTGTTGGCATAAAAGAGGTGAAAGGGAAGGGTATAGTTGTAATAGGAGAAGTTTAGAGTTCAACTTGATTTGTACTAGTTAATTTCAACGTATCATAATCATTATTCATGCCTATCAAAGATACCTCCATGTAAATCATTTACAAATCCACTTCCTACTCTTCGTAAATCCGTCCTTCGCCCCCTCGACGCGAATAGGGAGAGCGCATAAGCTCTTCAACCTTTTCAAGCATCATCTAAGACGCGCTGGGCGAAGTCTGGTCGGGACGAAGAGCACAGCCGGCGTTCTTGAATACCGGGTTGAGCTTACCAACCGACCAATTAAGAAGCGAAAGCGGGAGAGTGGTAACAACAGATAGGCTAGAAGGAACAGATGAGGTACCGAGCTGGTAGAGTAGGCACAAAAGATCGGAGGCAGTAGCATCGTCAGGTAGCTTGCCATCCGCGATGATGCCGAAGGGTGTGGACAAAGCATCAAAGTTGTTGGTGCCGACATTGCCGCCGAATAGCTTGGGATACTGGACGTACTGGGCCAGGATCTCAGTAGTAACGGCCATATTGGAGTATGGGGCGCGTCGATTGAACCAGTTAGCTGGAATACGCTCAGCACCTGCCTGCCAGTTGCCATTGGCATCCTGTGAAGTTCCGAAGAATGAGGCCATAGTTGCCAGGTCGGGTACACCCTCGTTGCCGTAGCTCGGGAACAGTTCGTACAAGAAGGATGAGGCTCCGAAGAGCAGAAGAGAGAGGGGACCGAAGAAGAAATTCGGGTTCTCTTGAACGGACTCGTCGTATCGCTGGCTGCGGTACGCGGCGAGTGCATTGCGGTCAAAGTTGCCGCCAGACACGCGGTCTGCAACCTCCTTCATCCTGGCAAACAAGGTGCCGTTGAAAGAATAGTTGTCTCCATTGTGGGTGAAGTAGTCGTTACGGGTGAGCGAGGTGTCAGCCTCGAACTTGTTGTGTCCATTAAGACCTGGTTGACGGCCAAGAACACCTCCGAGTGTGGCTGTGCGGGAAGTGGCATCGCACCCAATGCTGAGCTTTCCAGTGACAATGTCGCCGTCAAGTCCAACGCCTAAGGTAGCAAGAAGCGTGGCAAGATCGTAGCCAACATTGTACAAGTTCTGCTGAGCATCGACGAGCTCAGTGAATGTTGTAATACCATCGTGGGCAAGGAAGTTATGGTTCGCAGCTGCGTTCAAGCCAGGGCAGGGACCGCGAATATCGTTAGGTCCAGGAGCTTGAAAGGCGTGTGCGGTGTCGCCATCGGCCGGGACCTTAACACCACCGACACCTGTTCCAGGAAGACCATTTCTTGCACCGGTGTATGGGTACTTGCTGTTGAATGGAGCTGCTGGAACGTGGTTCGCGTTGAAGGGGCAGCTGTCCTGTCTTTTGACGGGGCGAGCACTGCTCAGCATAGAAGAATCGACACCTGGCTGTCTAGCCACCCATGGGTACGCTGTAACGGCGGATGCCGAGAGGAGAAGAAGAGAAATGGACTGCATGTTGAAGAGGTTGAAGCCACTCAATGAAGAGTCCTATGGTGCTCTGAGGCGCTTCGGGGTAGGATTGAGAGGCTGATGAGCCCTCTGCAGCGATGGACATGGTCCTACTTATACCAACTTCCGAATTGCGTCGCACATGGTTCCTCGTTCGAACCACCGAGGCAGATGCGCAAAACTCCGCCTGCTTCCATACTCTGCAGGTAGACTAAGGTCGAACCCGCCATCTGTTATTGGTAGATACGAGGAGAGTAGGTTCTTTGCACGGGCCTTGCGGGTGATCGACGTACTCCATGAGGAAGATCTCCAAAGATGGTCATTTCCACAAGTGCTGCTAGCGAGTTGGATGGTCACACTGCATTGTTGCTCGTTGACCCAAAGACATGGGAGGTCCATGGCCGAGGCAGGCTGTGGCGCCCCGACAGAAGGTTTGCGCTCCGCCTCCACTAAATCGTCAGGATTACCAAAACTAGAGAGGTTCCTGCATTTTAGTATGATTCTTGACGATCTTGTTCCCAGAAGGCAGGTGTCAGTCTAACGAAAATGAGATGGCAAAATGCGGGGTGACATATTGTCCAATAGCGCGTGCTGCATTTCACGACGGAAGCTCCTTGGATCCAATCTAGGGGCAGCGTCTGACGTATCCTTTGGTGATTACCCACAGGGATTTGGCATGTCACATCTAACCACCTTTGATATTGGGGACGAAAGCAAATATGTTATACTATCGGTTCAAACCTGTGTTCTCACCAACCCAACACTAATGATGATATTTATTGGCTGTAGAGCTTCCGGTCAGACTTCCGCATTCACAGTGTTGCATTTTCCTGGTCTGGGTAAATTACAATAACTTACAGATCACATTTCATGGTCTTTGCATGATTTGATGCGACGGAAGGAACCAAGCCCAGTATGTGCTGCTTTCAACACCTCAAGGCCCATTGTTGTCAAGAACGAGCACTGTACATATGTGCAGATTCAAGATGCGCAACAACCAATGTGTCCCCGTAGTGGTGAGTGAGTATATCTAGCTAGTCTCTTCCCTTCGAACACTGTACAATCAACCCGGTCGCTGAAAAGATGCTCTAAGAGCTGTATGGTGATAACCAAGGATTTTCCGTATGAGGAAGTGGCAGCGATGGACGAATACGCTCGCCAGGCGAGCGGACTTGCGGCGTCTGTAAACGAGGTTGGGCTGGGAAATAAGCAACATGATGTCGTCGGTCAGCGGCGTTCTGGCCGGCACCGGATGCGCCGCAGGGTCCGGCCGCAATTGTTGACCTCACGAATCACAAACGTTGTATTTGCTAATATTGGGTTGGCGGTTCTTTGATAGGAATACCGGGGAACTCCACTGACGCCAGAGGCACTTTTGCTCAGGGTCATAGGGCGTAGATGCATGCATGATAATTTGGCCATGTGCATGGCTGCAGGATGTTTGTCCATAACACACACGAAATGTTCGATCATGAAAGAAGCACACGCAATGAGGCTGTGATGACCGCCTAGTAACAACAACAACAACAACAACCATGTACCCGGCTGATGAAAGAGACCTTTCGACCACTACATCACCGAATACGAGAGTGTCGCATTTGCGCTCCATATTCCCACGGAGCAAAGGGCAAACTAAGATGGGTTGGGCGGGAGCATATATTGCGCTGCTTGTGCATCACAAGTGTCGCCCTTGATTCCGCATTGGATGTCGACGTTGTTTCGATGTTGTGATGAGGTACGGAAAGCAAGATCTGAGACAACCTACATACTTTGTAGTATGTTGAAGTAGCTGGCGACGTCGCACGGTGAGCCCCATTTGTACTAGCCCTGGAAGAGGTATGAAGATCGTCGCTGTAATACTCACTGCCGCGTCCGCCAACAATTGCCGTAGCTGCGGGGTGCCGTACTCGCGGAGCCCTACTATACTCCTGGCCTGAAAACGGTGCAGATAAGGTTGACAACAGTGACGGCGAAAAGCTTAACAAATTGACGCCGTTGAAATGTGTCGATCCATCGGATCTAGAACTGCTGTAAATCATGCTCTTTGCAACAGATGACCTTGCATGCTGCCAGCCGTTTGAAAGCTGTGACGCAGTATCTCGATCTACCTATCGTAAGCTTCGGCAAGAGCTGCAGACACTAAAGTAGTTATACTACAAGAACCGAGGCAAGTATTGTAAGCTCCAAAGATGCAACCTCCGCACGATGATGAGAAGAAGCTGCTGGAAAAATGTTCAAGTAGTCTGGGTGGAGAAGAAAGGATGAGACTGTACCATGATATGATGGCCTTGCAAGTGCAGACCTTACTGTCTATATGAAATGAAGGGGACAGGCAATAGGTATGTAGTCTTGTACGTTGTCTCGGTGTTTCTCCAGTGCTTCTCTGAATACTCAAACTCACCTACAGCCACCCCGAGGGCGGTCCAGGTAGTTGTTATCAGGAAATATGAGGCTATGATTTGGCTTACACTGCCTTTCGTATCTCTTTACCTAGCCAGTACTTAGAGTAATGTAAGCGCATCCGCGGTCGACTCTATAGCAGCGTTACTGGTTTTTAGTAACCCTTCCCATATCGTGCTCGTAAATGCGGCAGCCGTGTAACCGTACTCGCTGCGCGCATGCATAGCCTGATCACACCGCGACGCAGCAAGTCAACCGAACGGGGAAGCAGGCGTTGAATGACAGCTGCATTCAGTCCTGGCATTGCGCAGGTGAGATTGTTCCAATCCTCCGCAGCTCTCCGAAAATCGTGTCAGTTTACTTGACGAAAGATGGCGCCTTGTATATCTGTCCACCAAGACGAGCAACCGACTCGAGAATACTGTGATACCGAGTGCCCGTGCAGTCGCTCGTTGACGTGGTGCGTTATGGGTGGCAGAGGAATGGACGTATTGAGGACCTTTGCAACGATCGAAAAGCCGAGGTGGGAGAAGAGGTTGACTGAAGAGAGGAATTTGATCTCGTGCACCGCATCTCAAGGGATGAGCTGAGTGATGGCAAGCTCAATGGCCGTTGGAGCACTGGATCGTATAACACTCCCCTGCAGCGAGTGCGACAAGGCTTGTGCCGCTGCTTCATTTTGCAGACTCCAGAGGCAGACGCTGTCGAAGGTACAGTATGCACCTAAGGGCCCTATTCAGTGCGCTTCGCACCTGGCTTCCATTAATATGCGCGCACTTTCAGCTTTGCAGGGCTGCTGCTGTTAACGGTGACCGCACCTGCTTCGAAATTACGCGAACCACCACCGCGTGCAGCTGCAGTGAGCGCGAGTATCAGTGAATACTCTTGCATGATGCAAAGTAAGCCAGCAACAATCAACTCCTTAAACCTGTAGACTGTCTGGCAGCTCCCAGGTCGATGTGCTGTAGCTGCAGTTGCGAAAGACGCGGACGCAGGCAATCGTTGCATGGAAGGAGCTTGCATACGCGACGTGAAAGGCGACATGCGACACCACAAAGATATACGCGCAGCTGCTGAGAAGCAGATGACCTCGATCACTCCAATCTCTTCCTCAAGCACCGGCACAAAGCCAGCATCTCAATGAAAAGTAGGTTCGCGTACACCGGAGGTAGTGCAATACCGGCGACACTGTGACAATGACTGTAGGCAAGCCCAGGGAGCCGTCGTCTAGGTACAAAAATAAGAATAAACGTAAATGTGTCCGTAGACACGTTCTAGCGTTTAAACTAGAAAGAACAGATACTACACTTGATCTAAGCCAAAAGGCAAAGAGAGCTAAAGAACAGAAGGGAGGGCGAGGGCAGAAGGGTTTATATAGGCGAGGAGGGCGCTAGTGGACTAGCGCGACTGGAGGCTTGGCGGGACCACGTGAAAATTGCTGCCTGCGACGCTGCGCACTGATATGAGGGTCGAGAAGAACCACAATTGCGGTGACGTGGGTAGGACGTTGGGCCATTCTCACTCATTCAATATGTCTGATTTTGAGGAAGAGCTCTGCTTGTGAATGCGCTGGGTCTTGAGTTACAGTACCCACTTGTTCAACACAGCACAACATTCAACCTGCAAGTTGCGAAAACTTTCACATGCAAGCTGTATTCACCAGGTGGCTATCAATCAATAGAGCACGTGATCTTTGTTGCCTCCAGATCCATCAAAATGATGTCAAAGCGAATAAGCAAGTAAGGCAGCGCAGGTCTGCAGGTCAGCTTGCTGAAGGCTGCTGCTGCACGTGTGTTTCACTGAAGGGGTGGCACTGCTCAGTCAAAGAAGGACTTGCGCTGGACGAGATGGGCTCCCTCAAGATGTATGGTACGCTGTTCTGTCGACAATATGGAAATCATTTGCTGCTGATCACACCGGAAGAGAGATCAGTCTACGAATGACTCCTTGCAGAAACTTTGTGGCATAGGTCATGTTGTATGGATCGTCATCTTTCACAAGGCCATTGTCAACGTACATGTGTCTTTGTTGCACAACCGACAACGTTTTCTAATATGAAAGTCACTGTTGAGCTATGTATATATCTCACCTCAGAGCGGCCAGCACGTCACATCGTCGCCGAGGAATCATTTGAGCTGAATGCTCTGTCTCATTCAATGTCAAACGCTAACCCTGATACCGTTCCAACGCCGGAGCCTACAGTACAATGCATCAATGCATGTAACCCAGCATGCTTCTTATCCGTCCCTATATGGTATTGCCCCTTTTAGATCACCCTCTCATAACTTATACAAGCTTCTGCTTGACGAAGAATGCTCGCAGGTGCGTCAGCTGCCACGCGCAAGTGACACCAAGGACGGCAAGCTGGATCAGTGTCCATCGAACGACGCGGGAGTTGGTGCTCTCGGACTGGTCGCGGAACTCAGCTTCGCGCTCCTGTACAGTCGTTAGCATCCCTTGAACACTACTGAGCGCAGCACGCGCATTGCGAGTGAACCTACTCTCTGGAAGATCTGCTCGCGCCTGACATCCTGCAACCTTGAGTTCAGGTCTTGGACCTTCTCGACAAGTGTCTGGACATGCGCCTTGTCTGTGCTTTCAATCCTGCTTGTCTCTCCGATAGCCATGTCAAGCGTAAATTTAACGGAACCGTGAATGCCATGGCCCATCCATCCTCCACTTGGAACGTTCTGAGGGGTGACGCAGATGCGGTGCTGCCCTGAGTCGGCAGCGCTGAATGTGAACTTGCCCTCGCGGTTGCCGCGTTGGGCAACAATGCGATGGTTGTTGTCGAACGTCTCCTCGACCGTAATGAAGACGCCAGTGTCGGGGCTTGAGATGAAGGACTTGGTCGCATCGCTCCATACTTCGGCATGGTAGTGACCTGATTATTGTTAGATTTCTCTCAAGCATACAGCTGGCTGCTGGGAGCGTTCGTACCAACGACCAGAGTGTCCTTGGGAAGCTCCTCGAAGAAGCACTTCTGGACTGCGCCATCAATGAAGAAGTGCAGCGCCTGGGCGGGGACTGCCAGCGCAGCGGCGAGCAAAACAGTAGGTTTCCACATGGTGATCGATTGCTCCGCACAGAATTAGTCGTTCGCGGAGTTTGTGGCTTGTTCGCTGAACGCTCGTGGATCCTGAGACCGCGCTGTCGCCAGGTGGTCGATTGGCAGTCGAGACACGCCCGGTGGTCAAAGCGCCCCCTCAATGAACGCGTATCGGCGGAGTGGACTTCGCCTCCAGCGTTACGGAAACCAAAACCACAACATTGTAGATGCTCGAAGTCATGTAGCGATGATGATATGGTGTCTAAAGTGATACTTGTCGCATGTTCATTGTGGCCACGGGGAGGCGGTCAGCAGCTGAAAGTCTTCTAGCCCACTGCGTGTCTGCATGACCAGCACCACTTTATGGCAAATTTGAGACCTTCTTTTCTCATGTCGCCAGTCAATTGACGAGTCAACTTGCAAGGCTGCGTGTAGCTGTCGAGGCATTGATTCAGTATCATGTCAACTCACCTCCGCAATGCCGACCCCGCATGTCGGCAAGCTTACAACACCTCCATTTGCCTAGGTAGAAGTGTACCGACTGCCGAAGTTCGATCTCGCATCGTTTTGACTTCGATCTCCTACCTCCTGACTCCTCCGTGGCAGAAGGGCTACCTTTGTGCTTTACTGTAAGCATATACACTCATCGATCGAGCTCTGTAACTTACCTCGGCCTATCTTATATTCGATGCCATAGAAGCCATAACCTTATCCGCACCGCACCGACTCAGACCTCAAGATGACACTCTTTGAGCCCAACAGCCAGAATCTGACTACGCTCAAGTCAACACCCAAGACCATTGTCATCACAGGTGGTTCTTCCGGAATCGGTCTTGCAACAGCGGAGCTCCTCTCCACCCTCAACCCCAAACACAACCTTGTCCTGATCGATCTCAACCCACCACCCAAGACGTTTAAGCATGACCCTTCGCACCTGCTTGTTCACACCTGCAACATTACATCTTGGACCGCGCAGCGCACCGGTTTTGAGAATGCCTTCGCGCGCTTCGGCCGCATCGATTGTGTGTTCGTGAACGCGGGCATTGCAGAGCATGGCGAGCAATTCTTCACAGATGATTTGGACGGCGATGGGAAGCTTAAAGAACCAGACCGTCGGGTGCTGAACCTCGACATGGATGCTGCAAGCGACACGACGAAGCTCGCCATCCATTACCTCAGGAAGAACCAAGAGGGCGGCGAGATAGTACTGACGGCGAGTCTGGCAGGGTACCTGGCGAGTGCCGGCGCGCCATTGTACAGTGCTGCTAAACATGGTATGGTTTTAGCTCGAAGATTTTGACCTGTGTGGGCTAATTCGTTACGAAGGTATCGTTGGACTCATGCGTGCCCTCAAGCAGGAATGCACGAAACTGGGCATCTCAATCTCTGTGATCGCTCCAGGTATCACGGTCACTCCAATCTTGACAGCCAACAATAAGCGCCTCAGCGCACCGCCTGATGTCTATGCGAAGGAGATGGCCGCCAAGGGCGTTCCTATCAATCGGCCTGAGAGCATCGCATTAGCGGTGTGCTGGCTGTTCAATGAGCAAGGCAAGGCAAACGGTGCTGGTCTATTGATCCAAGGGGATAGGTTTGGAGATTTGGAACGAGGATTGGCCAAGAGCAGGGAGCATTGGATGGGCACGGAGATGTTGGCTCTATTTAGAGGAGGAAGATCGGCACCCATGTTTGATCGCTTGGAAGCAGCCACGAAGGCGAAGATCTGAGGTGTACGATAGTCTTGTGAACACTAGAACTACCTCACCGGTAGCAACACAGGTGACAGATGATGCTCTGGAAGCCTACAGCACCTTGCCACGACCAACTGAGCACCGAGCACTCTGCAAGATTGACAAAACCTAGGAGTCCTTCAGGTATCATTAGCGGGTGCTAGGCAATTGTGAAGAAATCTAAGATGGCTAAACTGTTAATTAGTTATACTCTCTCTTTTGTTGTTCTTGGTTGAATCCTCCAAGAGGCCTCGGAGGTCAGTCGGCCATGACAAGGTGCTGTAGAAGACTCTCAGCGCCGAGACTCTACACGCATTACAGAATAAAGAATTGAGACGGACGCATGCGTGCGTGTCGCCGGGTGGCTGCGTGGCATGCTTGTATGCAGCAGCTCAGGCGGCCTCGAGAGGCTGAGCGAAGCAAATGTGACAATTGATATGTCCAGGTTGGGCAACGGCTACCACGATTGCTGCGTCAAAGGTGGAGAAGTGAAGTGTGTTGGCGGGCATTTCTGTTTAACTCCGCAAATGCGCCCGTGCACGCGCATCCCTGTTCCAAGGTTAGTCGGCTCAAAACATGAGGTACACAAGGGCAGTCGACCACCCTCACGTCGCGCCACTACCACCATCGCCGGCGCGCCTTTTGCGTCAATCCCACTCAGTCTCCTACATCTGCCGTCATGTTCTCGCCGGAAGCGTCGCTTCAGAGTGCGCGTAGCTCCTTGCGCGGCAACCGTCGACGCCAGCGCGACTCGAACGGTCATGATCAGCCACGCCGAAAGCGTAGTAAACTTGGGGAAGATGGCGCATCGCAAATCACTGCTGGATCAGATTCAAAGACGAACGGAAGCACTCATGTAAACGGATATGCTGCTGGCCCTGAAAGCGCAGACAGCTCACTGGTTATGGTCGATATGCCAGTCCGCGAGAAGAAGTCTGCGCCAAAACGCGTCGTGAAGGAAGACAGCACGCAGTATCTGGTGCGTAACTCCACGCGCATGGCAATTTGAAATGCAATCAGCTAATTAAGCGTAGACAAAGAACGCAAATTACAGCGTCAGGAAACTTCCCGGCCTCCCATCGGCACTCACGCGCATTCCTTACACAGCTTCTGCGGTCTCGTCGGCAGGTCTTGCGCTTGCATTTACGACTGATCGCGCACTCATCTGGGACTACAGCAGCGCAACAAAAGTCATCACACTTCCCTTACCCTTCGACCTGAGGCCCACCGACCCCCTTCCCCTGGGCGCAATCGTCAGAAACGGTCCTACGAACGACTATGGTGTTGTTGCCGTGGCACCGTCAACCGGCAGAATCGTTTTCTGGGAGAACATTGAGAATGCAGAGGCCAGGAGCTTATACCCTCAACGGCACCAGGGCGTAGACGGAGCTGTGAAGCTATACTCAGGCGAGATAATTACCAACCTGGTCGACATCGAGCACGCAGGATTCATACTCATCTCGAGCAGCGGCCGGCTCGCTCAGCTGACTTTGCGCGATTCGCAAGGACGGCCGAGTGTGAGCACCATTATTCTCAATGATCCGAATGCTTCCAGCAGCAGTCTTTTCAGTCTACGAGGACTGTTAGGGAGCGCCATCCGCAAAACAATCGCATCTGTCAAAGCGCGTCCCTCTGATACAAAAGGCCAAATGGAGGTTATCACGGCAACGAAGAATGGCGTGTTCCAGCTCTGGGACTTGAGCTGGTCAGGGCAACAGATCTTCAAGCAGGAGGTTGATGTCCACGGTGAAATGCTCTCAGCTGTACAGGCAGGGATCTCGCCTGAACTGCGTGCGCAGACCGATGTTCAGATGCTAGATTTTGCGATTATGGAACAGCCACGAACACCGGGATCGGTCAGCTGCTTAGCACTGGTAGCTCTGTTTGGTCGCCAGTCGCTTGATTACTCCCTGTTAGAGGTGGATCTTGCGGGTTCAGAAGGCACGGTTACCAGAGCAATCCCTATCAAGTGCCTTCACCAGCAGCAGTTGCCCACCGAACCAACAGGAGCACTTTTGCTTCCGCAGCCCGGACATACAGCATTCGTTCAAGTCCCTGGGGCTGTTGTAATTGCATCTCTAGCTCAGCCGGAGGAGAGCCCGGAAACACAACTTCTATCGGACACAGGGAAGCCTTCTTTGCCGTTCCAGGATACGGTTTACTTCCGTGAGGAGATGAATGTCGTCGTCTGTGGATTGTCCACGGCGGGAACCACTAGGAAAGAGAGGAAGGCTACAGCATTGATCTTCGTACACGGGGCTGGAATTTTGCAATTCAGCGCGCAGCCGCCCAGCGAGGACGAGGCTAACGTGGAGAGGACTAAGGTGACAGCTCGAAGCAAGCTGGAGCAAGCCACATTCTTCAGCTCGAAACCAGGCAATGTCATCGACTTCTCCGTAAAGTCACGATTTACCTTTTCCGAGGAAGAGACCGCCCAAGCAGCATATGATGTCAGCTTGGGCATCATCGGTTCCTCCTACGACTATCTGGACAAGGTCACATCTTCCATGGATGAACAGTTCAAGACCCGCGATGTTGCCTTGCGAACCTTGATGGCCAACCTTCGATCGGACTACACCACACTGCCTTTCTTGACGAAGTGGCGATTGCTGTGGCATGCTGAGAAACTTGCCGCTGCACACAATCTGTGGAACTGGTACGAAGCAAAGCTTCAGGATCAGCAAGCACATCCAGATGCCTATCCGGAGAAGGTGTTGATGAGTGATATCATCAAGGCGATGCACGAGCGATACAAAACGCCCATCAACCCAGACCTTGGCGAGACCGACCCTGTACGACAATATTTTCTTCGTGATATTGACTCGATTGGGATACTGATTCCGTGGGGTTGGAATTTCTTGCGTACCTTCTACATGAAGGAAGGTGCGAAAGAGCAGCCTTCCGTCATGCAACGCCTCAGCGAAGGTTCAGATGTCATGCTCGTAACTTTGGAGACAGCGTTCAAATTCCGACACGAGAATGTTGAGTACTATGGCCTTGATGGCGCTTCCCTTGAAGATGGCATCCTGAAGCCGGGACAAGGCTACGACGAGCTCCCAGCGTTTTGGACGTCGTCGCACAACATTGTCAGCTCTGTTCGCAGTCTTGTAGACGTTGGACGCAACATGGCTGTTGAGAATTATGAGGAGGGTCTCCAGGAGATACTGTCACAGAAGATTGCCAAGGACAACCCGGGCATGGTTAAGATTGGCTGCCAAACCCATGTTGAACGCTTCCAATGGGCTCTCGAGCAAGTTGATGAGAAGTCTCGCGACAATGGGCGCATTCTCCGAGACGAATGGAACAACAAGGTCCGCCCAGCTCATATCTGCGGCCTCCTGGAACTTGGCATGGCAACCGATGGCATGAATTTGGCTGAATACTACCTGGACATGCCAACCCTCGTCAAGTTGATTTGGGAGGAAACCCTCTGGCTCGAGAAGGAGAAGGCAGAAATGCGGAGCAAGATGGAGATTGCCGAGAGTACAGTGAAGCTGAAGAAGATCAAGGAGCGCGTCAGTCGATACTTCGATACCTACGGAGACGACTGGGCAGAGGCCTTTTACCTGAAACACATCAGCGAAGGCAAGGCGGCGCAGATATTCGAGCCAGAGCATCTCAACCAAGCGGCGTTGACCAAATTCTTGCGCGCTGACCCATCTCGTGCAAGGCTCAGGTGGATCAACGAAGTGTCTGGCGAGAAAGACTACGAGATGGCTGCCGAGGCTTTGTTCGAAACTGCCAGCAAGCAGGAAACTAATGTGTGGTGCAACAAAGTGGAGTTGTCTCTGTGTAAGCTGGCAATGCTTTGCCAGAAAGAAGAGAAGCCTGGTCAGACACAAGCCAGCAACTCTCACGAGCCAACTAAAGCCGAGAAGATCCGGGAAAAGAACTACAAGATCGTGGAAGACCAGTGGGAGTACGCTTCTATTCAAGGGTTGCTGTATGACCACCTATCGGCGACCTTTGAGAAAGCACTGGATGACGAAGTTGCTGTGGACCTATTGATGGAAGAGTACGGGAAGGGTCCCATTGAGACACGACCGGCACACATGACATTATTGCGCGAAGGGTTCGAGAACCTTATTCACAACAGAGTGATCGATCCCGCCCTTATGATCGACATCCTGACGCTTATGAATGATACCGGCGAAACGGAGCCAACATCGGTGATACAGTCTAACGAATTTATCTTCGCGTTACGGGTCCTGGCTGCCAACTGGCATAGCATCCATCGGACAACACGGGACGGGCTTCTGAAGTTGATTTGGAAACGCCTATGCAACAAAGACAACTGGGCTGAAATCAACAACACCAGAGACATTTCGGACGCTACTCTTGAAGAGTTCCTCGCCTCAACTTACGTCGGTTCGACCTTTAGGGGGCTTATGAGAATGATAGGTAAGCGGCCCTGTCGTCTGCTGGTGACATACAACTAACTCCATCCAGAAACTGATGAGCACAACCGCGTGGTATGGCCTAAGCAGCTGACAGCCTTGGTCGGTGCAGGCGGCACACACGGAGAGCTCTGCGTGCGTTTCCCGTTGGAGGATCTCCGCGAGCCTATCATCAAAGACAATCTGCTTGACGACGAGATCTTACAAGAGAACCTCGACAAGAACAGACTTGACCAATGGTTCAAGGCAGCTTGCAGGGCCGGCAAGAGTGCGTATATGCAGGAGAAGAGGCGAGGCTCTTCTGCTCAAGTTGAGTCTGGCGACGAGGAAGCGGTACGTAAGGCCGCCGAGGCTGAGGCCGAGGCTTCAGGCGTCGAGAGCGACACTGTTAATGGTGTCGACCAAAGTAAAGATGTGCAGATGCAGGAATCATAGGCAAGGGGTGAGCACTGCAACATATGCGGAGGCGGAGTACATGTTTTATTCGGGCGAACTGCATGGGAAAGCATTGGGCAGGCGTTTCAAAAAGAGTTCAGCGAACCTGCCATGGCGCTTCTTGTTTTCGTGTTTTGTTTTGAGCGCTGTATCATAGTAAACCGGTGGCACGCGTATTGCGTGCGGAGCATGCCGTCGTAGTTGATTGAGTATAGACTCGGTATCTCAAGGGCAATGGGAGATATTACTGGACCCGTGCGATTCGAATTCATTTTGTCCCAACAGCCCTGGGCACTTATGGCAAGAACGGCAGAAGCTACGTTCTGAGTGAGTGGGGTACTCCCATCCTCATTGGTGTCATCAAGGTAAAACAAAAGTTCCCTAAGACGGCTACACGGTCAATTAACTGTAACTACTCATTGCTTTTTCTCAAAGTTCTTTGCCAAAGTACCCATTGGGCTGCCTGAGCTGTTGAGGAGCAGTACGCGGTTATGATACGTATATGGTCGCATTGGGCCCTGCACGGCGCTGGTCAACCCAGCTTGACCCAGCTTCCTTATTCCCACAAGCGTTGTGTGGTCACGGTTTGCATCGTGATTCATGTTCATACATAATCCGTACACACACGCACGTCCCATGTGGGCGGTAAAGGTTGCAAGACACAGGGATGGACGTTTACTGTGTGCCTTCGAAAGACGACTGCCCTTACGTCATAATAAGAAACGTTGTATCCTTTTCTTCCGGGCACCAGGTCCCAATCTCAAACAATCTCAGATAATCTCCTGAAGCAGCCATATCGCATCGCGATTGAGAGAAATATGTACATACACAAAAGTCGTTGGCACGCTTGCACGGCCTGCACAACCGTTCTAGACCCTTGACCGATGCGAACCAGTTCATTTCTGAAGTGGGCCTTATCCCGTTCAGGGCAGGATGTGGCTTGGGGAGGCCGCGCCAATCAAGACGGCTGACGGGTTTTTCGTCTCAGGCAGTCCACTTGCCCAGGTTCCGGCATGGCAGCGGAATTGCATCACACATGGACGAGAGCGTCGGGTCGCACCACGGCCGGGCAGTGAGGGTGTGACTGTGCAGCATTACAACTTCATGCAGACATGGGCACTGGCATTGATGACCACGTCAATACTGCGGCGGTGCTGAGCCTCACGTGCACCTGTGAGCTGGGCCACAACGTTCACCTGACGCAGGGCGATTCGCAGGAGGTTCCTGCCTAAACGAGAGTGTGGCCGAGGGAATGGCCAGAGAACGCAGGTACGACGGGGCTTGCCAGTGCAGCACACAGCAACGGCAACAGCAACAGCAACAGCAACAGCAGCGGCCAGCACTGAGCAGCCCACAAGGCACAGCGAGGGCGAGGGCGCGCGGGCGGGCAGCCGTCGCCGTGGGCTGTCAATGTCATGGCACTCGATGGCCTGGCTGTGGGCTAGCAGCAGAGCCTGGCAACGGGGAAGAGCCTGGCAAAATCCGCATGCTCCCCTGGCACGCTGGATCCGCGAGAGTTAGCGAAGCCTGTCCAGCGTGCACTGACCGCGAGTGAAGCGGGCCTAGCGCCTTTCCGGCCAGCCGCCTGTGTTCTGCTCGCACCCCAGGTCTTTTCCCATCGCGAGTCGGTCGGCTGCTCTCCTGTCCTCACATCCGCCCATTGTTTCGCCAGCGCAGCAATACTTTGCATCGTTTGCTCCGCTGCTCGCTGCAGCAGTCCCGTCGCCCGCCCGTGGAGTGCTCCTGTGCCTGTAGACGCCCTTGACCCGACTGTGGAGACGATTCGCCGGCCTGCATAGCCCCAGCCGACCTCCGGAGACGCCTTCGACCTTCATCGTCGCTCACCGCACCGCACCGCACCGCACCGCGACTCCACCGCGTCCCCCATCCGCACTCCCAGCTGCTGCATCCGCGCTCTATCCTCCACCCACCATGGCGAGCGGCAGCACTTCCTCCAACGTCGTCGGTGTCCACTACCGCGTCGGCAAGAAGATCGGCGAGGGCTCCTTTGGCGTCATCTTCGAGGGCACCAACCTGCTCAACCAGCAGCAGGTTGCCATCAAGTTCGAGCCGCGCAAGAGCGACGCTCCCCAACTGCGCGACGAGTACCGAACCTACAAGATCCTCGTGGGCTGCCGTAAGTTCTCCTGCTGCCCCCTATTTCACCTCACGCCGCCCATTCGAGCGAGCGAGCCAAGGCACGGACTGTATGCCAGACGCAGCCATGGGCGTGCACTGCACGTACACACCGCCATGCACAACGAACACACGTGATGCAGTGTGTTTGGTGTTGCAATCGTTTGGACATTGCCATTGCTGTCGTCAAGCAAACACCGCTCGCTGCCTGGCATCTGAGCTACGTTTAAGGATATACACGAACGTGACTAACACATCGCAGCCGGGATCCCTAATGTCTACTACTTTGGCCAGGAGGGCCTGCACAACATCCTGGTCATCGACCTGCTGGGCCCCAGTTTGGAGGATCTGTTCGACCACTGCAACAGGAAATTCTCAATCAAGACTGTAGTCATGGTCGCCAAGCAAATGGTTTGTACACCCGTCACTGTTGCTCGATTCGAAAGCTAACAAGGTACAGCTGTCGAGGGTACAGACCATTCACGAGAAGAACCTCATCTACCGTGACATCAAGCCTGACAACTTTCTCATCGGCCGACCAGGTTCCAAGAGCGCTAATGTAATTCACGTCGTGGACTTTGGTATGGCCAAGCAATACCGTGATCCCAAGACAAAGCAGCACATTCCGTACAGAGAGCGCAAGTCTCTCTCCGGTACTGCGCGTTACATGAGTATCAACACCCATTTGGGACGCGAACAGTCTCGTAGGGACGACCTGGAAGCTCTGGGCCACGTTTTCATGTACTTCCTTCGAGGTGGTCTTCCATGGCAAGGCCTCAAGGCTGCTACCAACAAGCAGAAGTACGAGAAGATTGGCGAGAAGAAGCAGACCACTCCTATCAAGGACCTCTGCGACAGCTTCCCTGGTGCGTTCACCAGTCATCCATATCGATAAGCATCGCTAACATGGCCACAGAGGAGTTCAACAAATACCTCAGCTACGTCCGCAACCTCGGCTTCGAGGACACACCCGACTACGACTACCTACGTGAACTCTTCACCCAGGCGCTCAAGAGCACTGGAGAGGTGGAGGACGGCGAGTACGACTGGATGAAGCTCAACAATGGCAAGGGCTGGGAGGTAATGAAATCCCATTCGGCAGTTCAACAGATGCACCATTCCAACGTCCACCAGAACTCCTCTACCGCCGTCAACGTCCACGGCCAGGCGCACAGGCAGCAGAAGACGCACCTGCCGGTCGATCACCACCGTTTAAACGAGCCTCTCCCAAAGCCTGGAGCGTCACGAGCCCAGCCCGGAAGAAGCCCAAGGGAGCAGGCAGCACGCGGGGCGGAGATCAAGAGGAAGAGTCAGGGCGATCTGGCACCGCCCGACGCAGCTTCGAACCAAGCTCAGTTCCAGCACAGCCAACCCAACCTCAACCAGACTCAGAACCGCGCACCGACTGCACAGAGTCCGAACGCTCAGCAGCAGAGGCGGCAGGAGCCTGAGAAGGAGGGCTTTATGCAAAAGCTGACCCGGGTGCTCTGCTGTGGTGGAAGCAGCAACTAGGGGAGCTGCACCGTCTAATTTCCCGCGTATTGCGTTGCATGCTGGAGTTGCGTTCTATTCATGGAGCGAGCTTTGACCAGCCACGTCTTTCCTGTATAGGTATTTTTGTAATGATTGATAGACGGGATCGAAATCTCCTTCCGGTATCTCAGGTAATACTCTCACGACGACCGAACCGCCTCGACGCCAGCCTGGATCTCTTCTTTTCATCATCCTCTTCTTCACATGCGGCTTCCAACAGAACAGCACAAGCAGCACCTGCACAGCAGCTTGTCCTGTGGGAGCCATTTACACTGGCGTATGTGGCGTTGCGTTGCGTCTCGGGCGTACGAAGTTTGCATCTCATACATCATCATTATCATTTCATGTTTGTCTGGTAGGAGAAAAACATAGCATGTAAAGGAGTCTCTTTTTTGCTAAAACCTGTCCTGTCCTGTCCTGTCCTGTCAGTATTGTTGAAGTGAGCGAGGTGGTTTTTTATTGTTTTAGTTAGACGAAAGCGAGCAATTAGAGACAAAATCATCTTTCTGGTTGCATATAAATTCAAGCAATAGTTGGTGATGGCAGTGGCTGTGTGATGATATGCATGACAATGTGGCTCCCTCCCGGTGTGGTCCCAGCTCTGAGCGGGCATTTGATGCAGTGCGAGATTTGGTTCCAAAAGGCACTCAGTGATTCGGTTTCTTTTCTGATGGGCATATTCTAGGGAGCTTCTTATGAGGACTGCTCAGTTGATTGGTCGCGTGGTCGATTCTGTCAACGGCAGGGATCCATGTCTCTAGGAGGGCTGGCCGCTGTGATGAATGAGCTTGGCAACCACGCGCAACCTCGAACATGGCGACCAGCTTTCACACGTCCACGACACCCCTGCAAAACCATTAACGCCGTCCTTTCGCAACACTTTTGCGCCGCCAGATCGAACCGAAATACCGTCGCGATGGCATCGAATCGCGATGTGCGCGATATGCTGGGGCTGCCTGTCGGCGAGGTGGCACCCCCGACGGCGAGCAAGAAGTCGAAGAAGGGCGGACAGACAAAAAGAATCCGTACGTGTTGTCTTGAGGAGCTTGGGCTTACGCATGCGCATGCGCAGATTGTGCGGGGCACAGAGACAGAGTGGGCTGCAGCTAACGTGCGTGGGCAGAGGGCGTTGCGCGTGAAGTTGCGGCGCTGTATGGCGAGCGGCCACCACCGGTCGCCGTCTACGAAGAGTCGAAGGCGTACCGCGCAAAGAGGCAGAGCACTGGGCCTGCGAAGAAATGGTACTTTTGGTAGAGTTGGAGCTGGAGGTATACTACGGGTCTAATCGTGTGTTGCAGGATCCCACAACCGTTCACCAACCCGGCGCGCAGCGATGGTCTCGTCTTGAAGCACTGGCGGCGCAAACCCACGGCCGCACCACCTGTGCAAGACGGCGAAGATGCAGCCATGCAGGATAGCGAGCCCGCAGACTACATCGAGAACTGCGCCGACTATGTCAAATACAACATCACCGTCGACATGCCTGACTTCACCGACGAAGAATACGAGAATCACCTGCGGAGCGACGATTGGAGTCGAGAGGAGACGGACTACCTTTTTGGCGTTGTGAAGGACTATTCGTATCGGTGGGCTGTCATCTGGGACCGCTACGAATGGCAGGCAATCAAGAGGCGGGAACGGCAGCTCGCTCAAGCTGCAGCTGCACAGCAGGAAACTGGCGATGCCGATTCGAATTCGAATTCGAATGCTCTTGCAACCTTACCATTTGCGCCCCCACGCGAGAAGGAGCGCGATCTCGAGGAGATGAAAGCCCGCTTCTACGATATCTCGGCCAAGCTCATGAAGCTTCGCATCCCCGAGGTCCAGATGGACGCTGATCAGTATGGCCTGTACGAGACTTTGGCCAAGTTCAACCCTGATATGGAGCGGAATCGCAAGATGCTCGCCACAGCCCTGATGAACCGCACCCTGGACGAGGTCAAGGAAGAAGAGTTTCTCCTCACCGAACTGCAGCGCATTAACATGATGGCGAACCGTCTCGATGCTGAACGCGAAGAACTGCGCGCCCGTCTCGATGCACCACAGGCCAACACGACAACGGCCGCGGGGTTGCAGAGCTTTACCTCCAGCACAGCACTGCAAGCCCTCTTCACGCAGCTCTTCCAGCAAGACCGCAGCAAGAAGCGGTCCAGCGGCGGCAACAACGGCCCCGGCCGCCTGAGTCTCAGCGCAAACGACATGATCAACACCCCCTCCGCCTCCAACTCGGCCAACCGCCGCACCTCCATGGCCGTCCCGCCGGCCGCCCCGAGCCAAACTCCCGTCAAGACACTCAGCCCGCACCAAGAGCACCGCTTCGCAGTCAGCACGCACGAGCGGATCACCTCGGGGGTGACGTTCGGCTCAGACAAGCTGCTCAAGATGCGGCAAGCAAAGTCGAACGTGCAGACGCAGAAGATCGCGTCGGCGCTGGCGGAGCTCGGGGTCCCAGAGATCATCCCCATCCCGACGAGCAAGGTGGCCGACGTGTTCGAGCAGCTGGTCGCCAAGGTGAGCCGCCTGCTCGACGTGCGCAAGGTCAAGGAGAAGGAGCAGGGCGAGTGCCGCGTCCTCGCGCGCATGAAGGCGGCCCGCGATGGCGCGGCGGGCGTCAAGCTGGAAGGCGGCGAGGCGGCCACCGCGGACGCGTCGCGCGAGCATAAAAAGGACAACCCGGATGCGTCCATGGGGGGCTCGCACGGCGGCGACGACGACGACGACGACAACAACAACGACGACGACAACGACAACGACGCAGAGGGCGAAGACGACACGGGCGCGCAGAACACGCCTGCGCACACTGACCGGCACGACGACGACGACGACGACGACGACGACAACGACGACCGCGACGACGATGCCGAGGGCGAGGCCGACACCGGCGCCCGCAATTCCCCTGCCCCTGGCCCTGCCCGTCTCGCGGCGGCGGCGGCGGCGGCGGTCGACGATCTCGACGCCGAGGGCGATGACGAGAGCGCCGCCCAGACGAGTCGGGCTACCAGCCAAGGGGCTGGGGCTGCGGCTGCGGCCGGGGCGGGGGTCAAGAGGAGCGCGAGCGAGATTAGTGGGGGGAGCGAGGGGCCGGGGGAGAAGAGGGCAAGAAAGTAGATCAGAGGGGGGAGCAAGTGTAGCAGTCTTGGGGCTGGATTTGTATAATAGGAGTCTTTTTTGTTAGCATGGCATGGCATAGCGTCTGGCGTTGGGAAGGGAAGGGAATATTTATCGGATTCCCACGTGTAACATGTCAAAACCACCCGATAGTCGATAGTATCGAAACTTGCAATTGGCCCTTTTTCTATTCAATTCGTTTCAGTCGACGACAGTGTCGGCTCAGCAAGGTAAGGCGAGGCGAGTGCTCCTTCCATACGACCGCGGGGCTTTCACAAACCTCTATATGCAGGGGAACAAAAAAAAATGGCGTGTTTGTGTTGTTAAAGGTGGATTGCCTGTACAGAAGCCACGAGATGAAAATGCAATTGGAACTCCTACCCATGTAACCCCCTGAAGAGGGCATCATATCCCAAAACAAAACGCCATCGATGCAATCACCCCCTCCCCTCCCCCCTTTCCCTTATCCTCCCCCATCCATCCCTCCTCTACAGCTGCACCTCATTATCGAGCATCCTCACCTCCTCGCCGGGCTTGAACGCGGGCAAGCCGATGTACGGGCAGCCATCGCAGCGGAAAGCGTCTCCGAGGGCGCAGTTGCCGCAGCTGCCCACTTTGCCCTGGACGGTGAAGTCGACCTCGTCGAGCAGGTCGGCGGCGGCGAGTTTCATCGTGGAGAGGGCCGCGTCGGCGGAGCGCCGTGCCGCCGCGTCCTCGGCTTCCAGCCGCTCCTTCATCCCGCAGGTGCAGTCTTTGCAGGCGCGGCGGCGCTTGCCGGGCTTGGGGCGGCATTCGAGGGCTGGGGAGAGAGAAGGGTTAGTGTGGGGAGGATAAGGGAAAAAGGGGGGGGGGCGTACGCTGGATGACGGGGCGGGCCATGTCTTCTTCGGTGATGAGGTCGTCTTCGTCGATCAGGTCATCGTCGTCGTCTTCGCCCGTGATGATGGGGTCGTCCAGATCGTCGCTGAAGTCGACGAAGCCCACACCGAGAGGCTTTGCGGGCGCGGGCTCGGGCGACTTGCGCTTGCCGTTTAGGTTGATGCGGTTCAGGTTCAAGGGCACGGAGCCGTCTGCGTTGACAGCCTGGACGGCGCCGTTGGCCTTGGTTGTGTCGCTGGCGCCGTTTGTGCTGTTTGTGCCGTTTGCTGCTGCTGCTGCTGCTGCCGCCGCCTTCTTCCTTCCGAACTTGAGGGGTATCGACACAGGCTCCTCTTGTGCGGGCTTGGTCATGCCCTCTGTGCTCTCCACCAGGCCTGCGAGGATGGCCTCTGTCTTCTCCGAGCCTTGTAGGGCGCCGTCCTGGCTTTTGAACACGCCGTCCACTTTCAGCGCATCGACAATCTTGTGCATGACATCGCGGACAAGGAGGGCGTGGCTCTCACGCGAGGTGCCGGCGGCGTCGGTCAGGAGCAGGACAGTGTCGTATGTGGAGGACGGGAGGATTGCCAGGCCTGCGGCAATGCGATCCAGCATCTGCAGGTCCGACGAGGCACGGTCGTGCATCTCGTAGACGCTGTTCAATTGCTCGGGGTGCGCCGCAACCGAGGGCGGCGCAATGATGAGTGTGCGTGAGGTCATGGCGGGGTAGCGGGGTGTGCGAAAACAGACTGCGGCAGCCTGCAGAGGTCGTGTGGAATGTATGCAACGTGTGCAAAATCAATCGCAGGTCGAGGGAGGGAGGGGCACAGTGTGAAGAAAACAAAAGGCTATCTTGGGCGCTGAGCAATCAACTTCACGACATTGCCGCATTCGACTAAACTTCGCGATTAGATCTAGCACTTCCGGCGCTCGGAGAAAGCACTTCAGTGGCGCGTCGCAGTCATCACTCGCGCGATTGGCTGCAGGCCGCAGTCATCAAGCGTGACCGTCAGGCGACACGGCCGACTCCGCTCACGGTTCACCAGGCCAGGGCAGAGTCGGCAGGCCCTGGAACTCTGGAACATGCCGCCAGACCCACTCTGCAGCAGTAGTCAAATCTGGGGTAACGCCGAAGCACCACCAGGAGAAGGAAGCACCACCGTCGTACCACGATGTAGCTATGGTCCATTGGCAGGATGGCTCCCAAACTGGGGGCTGGGCTCCTCTGTGCGACGAAATCTGTATCGCATTCTCTGAGCAGCAACGAGCACGTTGGACTATGGACAGGTAGCGGTGCAGGGACTGTTCACTCAATGGCTGTGTGACGTATCCGCCTTACCAGCTCCGAGCAGCTCCTTGTCCTAAGATGAATGGAGCGGCTCAGCTCCTGCTGGGATAGTGCGTGCAAACAACATCTCTTTACGATGGCTACAACAAGAATCAGCTGCGTTTGCCCATCTTAAATTTTTATTGGATCCTTCAAGGGTCTCCAGTGGTTGCTCGGAGCTGGTAGGGCGGAGTATTGTCTCCCACGTCCAGAAACCCGTTGTTTGTCTGCAGTGCAAACGACGGGAAGAAAGGAATGCCACTCACTGCCGGCCAGGGGCACAGCGTTTCGTTTCGATTCGCTTCCACGGCGGTTGACAGGGCCCCGACATGCTAACTAACAGTGCGGTGCGGTGATATAAAGGAAGTCACCGACCGACCCCGCTCCAAGCTCGCGTGCTCCTCCTCTGACCTCACCTTTCACCAGCTTCTCCAGCACGCAATCCCAAGCAATCCAATTGACTGTGACTCCAATCGACTGTGACCCCAACCGCCCGCGATCCTCTTTCCACTGTCTGCAGTGCGAGGTGAGTGCTCCCGCGCGGCGCCGATCAGCTACGCTATACTACGTAGGTATCACGAGACCACTCTTACGCAACCAAACAGACCCACCGAGAGCTTCCAGCTCCGACTTCCCCGTACTTGACTACTTGAACCTCACCTTGCCCACCTGTGACTCTTCCTTTGTGCAATCTGTACTCTTCCATCTCCATACTCACACAACAGTAAGTCGCTATCTTCCTACTGCCTCTGCTACATCGTAGCAGTGCGTCACGCCGCTGCTCGAGCTCCATGCCTCTCAATGCATCATCTCCGAGCAGACAGCGTTGGGAGTCATTACTGTCACTAACTCTCCGCAGTGACTCGCTCTCACAAGTGGACTGACCGTGACCACGCTGGCATTGCCGACGGCAGTGCTGAGCGCGAGTCGAAGCTGCCTCGTTACTTCGCCAAGCAAGGCCACGCCGACGCTGATCCCACCAAGACCAAAAAGGACGGCAGCGGAAAGGGCAACTGGTACGTTAGACCGCCGCAGCCAATGCCAATGCTCATGTAGCACCCCCCCCCCCCCCCCCCCACCCCCCCCCCCCACCCCCCCTCCCCCCCCCCCCCACACCGCCCTCCCCCCACTTCATCCCTCCCCCCCCACCTCC
>KZ107840.1:2384742-2399788 GCA_002116315.1 Epicoccum nigrum | reverse complement strand
GCCCCCCCCCCCCCTCCCCCCTCCCATCCCCTCGCTACTCCCCCACAAGATCATCACCACTCAACCAACACCGTGCCAGGGGCCGCGACGGCGACGAAATCGAAGACATGCCTTACAACATGAACAACGCGCGCCGCCGCAGCAACTCGTCCACCCACCAGCTCAAGGACTTCAAGACAAAGTTCGAGACGCGCGAGACCGAGCCCGTCTTCGAAGAGGAACTCCACGGTCCCATCGGCGAGGACCTCGAGAAGCAGAGCTCCGCGTCCAGCTCCAACAAGAGCGTCGACGACGAAGACCACGACAGGAAGTTGTAGCTCGCGTGCGCCGTGCTGTGCTGTGCTGTGCTGTGCTGTGCTGTGCTGTGCTGTGCTGTGCTGTGCTGTGCTGTGCTGGCGGAAAGGCTCTACGGCTCAATCCCCGCAGGGAGGCTGGTGGACGCTATACGGCAGGGGTGAGTGATGGGCGCGGCTGCAGCCCCGGGTCTGGGTTTGCGGGAAGCCGAAAAGCTGGCCTGTGAGTGACTGAATGAAGTTGAGCGGCGTGTACAATGAATGGGAAATAACAAAGAATATGGCAATTTGTATCAGATACGCAGATTATGAGAAGGACAGTAGAGGGCGAGAAGGCGGGGATCAATGTATCAATGTAAACACACTCAACACTTCACCTGCCTTGCTTGCTAGGCCCCCACTAGGATTTCTACGTGACGAGGCGCACCGTCCAAGTAGCTATAGCTAGCTAGCTAGCTGGCTCAGGGCAGGCACGACAGCAGTAAGTAACGGTACGGTAACGGCAACGGCAACAGTAACAGTACAGAAAGGAGTGAAAATTTCCCGCCCTCAGTGAGAACCCACAAAGAGCAGTAAGTACCACAACTACGCCTACGCCTACCACGCACCCAGCGCTCGCCACCGCACCACCAGGGCAGAGCAGGGGAGAGTAAGTGCGCGAAGCAAACCCCCCCCGGTCCCTCCTTCTCCCGTCCCCCAGAAAAAAGAAGAAGAAAAAAAAGCCAAAAGAGGGAAGAAGAAAGAACAGGCACTACCCGGCTCATCACACGAAAACCTTGACGTCGTCTCTCTCCCCTTCCCCCTGACCCTCCCACTGCCACGCCCACACGCTCCCGCTCCCCCTCCTTCTCTCTCGTGTAAGCACGCCCTTCAACCCGTCGCCCCACGTAGTCCTCGCCTTGGGCTTCGCCTCGTCCTTCTCCTTTTCCTTCCCCGGCGACGTAACACACTCGCCGCCACCATGACCATGCCCCTCACCCTGACCATAACCGCCACTACTGCTGCTGCTGTCGCCCCCCGCGCCCGCCGCTGCGCCCTGGGGGAACAGCCCTAGCCCCAGTCCCGGTCCCAGTCCCGGTCGCGCGCTCTGCCTGGCCCCAGGCACGGGCACGCCGGAGGGAACGTTGGAGGCGCGTGTGCGTGTTCGTTTACCCAGCTGCAGCTGCGGCTGCGGCTGTGGAGGCGGAAGCAGAGCAGCAGGCGTGGCGACGCCCACACTACTCCTCCTACCACTACCACTACTGCTACTCCCCAGCGTCTCGTCCCCATGAAACATCAGATTCCCAGACAAATCGCGGGAGACGGCTTGCTCGCTCGCCTCTTTCCTGGCGCGACGGGGCGCAGGCGAGGGCGAAACAGTCACGCCGGGGCTGGATTCCGCGAGGGGGCTTGAGGGGCCGAAGAAAGGGAACGCGGAGGACTGCGCGCGCGCGTGTGTTGGGTGCGGGGTGCGCTTTGCGCCTGCGGCGCGGGATGGCGGGCAGGAGTGCAGGGAGCGGCGGTCGTGGGCGGAGGGAGGAGGGGCAGGGGAATGCGCGCGGGAGGAAGGCGGGTTGCGGAGAGCTGAGCTGCGGGGGAGGGCGAGGGTCTGGGAGGAGCGGCGGGCGGGGTTTGTGCGGACGGGGGAGAGGGCGGGTCGACGGGTTGTCTTTGTTTCTGGGGTGGGGGTGGTTTTGCCCAGGGTGTAGGTGCAGGTGTAGGTGGAGGTGGAGGTGGGGGACTGCATGTTCTCCTTGCCGCCGTGCTCGCTCTCCTTCGCCAGGTAGTGCGGTGTGGGCTCGCGTTCGCTTGTGCGCTTCAACTCGCGGCCTTTGCTCTTGAACTGGCTATCGCGCTTGCTGCGTCTCCTCTCGCGCGTGGCGCTCCGCCGTGGATCGAGGTTCAAAGGGGGTAGGGTGAACTGGCCGGGCTTGACCGTTGTGCGCTTGCTGTAGTCGTCGATGTCGTCCTCTTCGTCCGTATAGACGCTCTCGCTCAAGTCGGCGTTGCCGTAGATCTCGGACCCCGTGAGATCGTTTAGACTGGCTTTGAGTTCGGACGCGAGCAGGCTTTTCTGTGTGCTCGCTCGCCGGATCATGGCAGTGCTTGTGGCAGCGATCGTTGTCGCGGGTCGAGGCACTGGAAGTGGGGACTTGGCCTTACCGGCTTCCTCTCTCAGCGATTTCGTTGACCGGTGCTTACGAAGGCTGCCAGGAAACTTGGACTCGGTCTTTCCCTCGGAAGGGACACCCGGAATCTCCTTCTCTTTACCTTCCTCGACTTCATCATCCGGCTTGACAATGGTGTTTGCTCTTGACGGCATGGGAAAGCTGCGTGATCTCCTCTTCTTCTCTACCTTCTCTGTCGTTTCCGCTATGAACGCCGGCGGTGACCTGTATGTCGAGGACGAAGCACGGTAGCCAGCGCTGAAGAAAGGTGACTGTGCGGAAGCTCGTTTCCGTATGTACGAGCTACGTTTGTCTTCCATTGTGCGTCGGTCAGCAAGGCTACTGCGAGTAGACGATGTTACAACACGGATACTATGTCGCTTTTGCGTCGGCATCGTAACCTTAGGACGGCGTGACTGACTCATGGGTCCTTGTGGGCACGCTGTGGGAACCGTAGAAATACTACTGGTGCGTCGGGAGTAAGAGCTTGAGCTCATAGCATGACGTAGCGAGCCAAAGCTTTTATTCCTCGATGGGGAGTAGGTGTGGCGGCCGTGCCCCTGTAAGCGTCGCTGTCAGTACATGTTCGTCACAAAGAGTACTCGAAGGTCTCCTCTCGTGGAGAGATTGATGATAGCAAATTTGATGCATGCTTACTATCAAGATGTTAGTGCTTAGTCTTGATAGCAGTGCCAACACGTACCCATGCCTGTTATGCGTCGATTGACAGGAAGTCCCGAGCTCCGGTGGATCTGGTCTCGATACACGGTCGTAGTCCGGCGCGTATGTTTTCGAAACGAGTTGGATGGGTTCTCCGAGGATCGCTTAGCTAGTTCGACGGGTATCTTCATCGAATCGTGCGGTCGATCGGAAGGAGCAGAGTCGTCGCGGATATAGCCCCACGAAGACTCGTCGAAATCTTCAAGTATCCGTGTATCAGCATCACCTATCGAGTCCGATCCTGACGCGCTGTCTCTATTCTCGTGCGGAAGACTGACGTTGAGCTTGGGAGCGTGTTCTGGGGTGCGTTCGAAGATGTCCTCTTCGTGGTCTTTGCCTTTTTCAAGATCTTCCTCCTCGATATCCGGCCAGCCGATAGGTATGAATGTTGGTCGCGAGATCTGAGACTTTCGTGGGCTCCTTTGACTAGTAGGCTTCGGGCTCAGGTAGCTTTTGTCTTGCTTCCTCCTTCGACACATACAGAATATGCACGCCATGAGCAATGCAGCACCGGCGATAGACGCAAGTACAATGCCCACAATGGCACCTTTATATTGACCGCCTTGGTCCGTTGTCGTAGTATTAAAGGTGTCACCATGACCCGGCGCTGCAGAATTGGTGGTGGGGTCGGGGCTCTGCAGGAGTGCAATATTGAACGCTTGATCCTCCTTGAAATTTCCGTTCTTGGAGGTGGCCGATATGGTGCACTGAACAGTCTGTGGTTTCGTGCCCTCGGGTACGGTGCCAGATATTACGAGCCTTGCTGGGTCGAAGCGTATGTAGGCAGCCAGTAGACCGAAGTCAATGGTTACAACTTCGTCGTCTTGACTAAGAATCGATTGTGGAAGGTCGATCTTGAAGAATGCTCCCGCCGTAATATTCAGCGTGCCGACAGCGCCAGAGAAGAGACCCGATATGATATTCAAGTGAACAGTGTACTGAGCGGATTCACCGTAGATATCTTCCACTGATATACTGATGTCCTGCGAGGTGACTTCAGAAGGGGCCGTTCCGGTAAGCTTGAACGAATCACTCTCGAAACGCAGCCAATCCGGCAGTTCAGCAGATGCAGAGCGTATGTCTCTGTCACTAATAAGCGACTGGTCCATGTTTAATTTGCTTTTCAGGTCTGTGATGAGCACATCACCACCCTTCGTGACATTGAGGGTCTGAATAGCGGGCTGGAAGTAGAGCTCGTGTACACCAATGGACAACGAAAACTGCACTGTGGAGGCGGCATATCCGGGAGTGTCAGACGCTATGAGAAGCATCCCAAAAGTCTGTGGTATGCTTGTCGGTGGAATTGTTCCGGCGAAACGCAAGGAGGACGCGTCAAAACTGATCCATGCGGGTAGCGGTGTATGGTCAGAAAGAGTCGCGAAGTATGACAACTTCTTCGCCGAGTCGAAGAAGTTTGAGGGAAAAGATATTTCGAAGTCTTGAGAAGCTTTCGCAACAATAGTGGTTGGCCCTGACAAAGGGCCTGCTGTTGACAAGGCTTGTGAGATGTTTGCAACGACTTTGGGACTGTCATCCTTCGTCACAAGTAACTCCGATTCCATATTCGCGACAACTCCATCTTGCCCGGTTGCAGTAACTGTGAAGGAGGCCGAACCGACGTCGCGTGCGCCAGGTGTTCCAGACAATGTTCCAGTCTTCCCATCAATAGACAGCCAGGCAGGATTGTCTTTCAAAGAATATGAAGGATTGCCCGAATCTGTGTTGAAAGTTGTCGATGCGAACTGGAACAAGTACGGTTGGCCAATACGCCCAATAGGCGGGAATTGTGCATTCAGAGGATAGCTGACCCGCGGTGCTGCGCTGACTATAACGAGTAAAGCCGCTAGAGTTGCGATTCGCACCGCCATAGCACTGATTGCATTGTTAGTTGAATCGATTCAGATTGAGGGTTTGAGTTTCTTACAATAACAATGATGCTGCCATGGCAGCAGATCGCAAACGTAGCGGTTACAAAGGTGAGTACAGATCTCAGGAGCAGACATGCTGAAAGCCTTTCGTCACTCACAGCCATCTCTTTCCGTGGAATTTGTCGTCGCGCTTGAACGCGTGGTCGCGTAAGCGTTCCGTCCCGCTTTACGTGCTTGGTAGAGGAATGCGAGGTAGCGAACGACCATAGGGGTGGCGACTGCAAGGGGCCGCCAACCTGCCACATCACCTCAATCGGTGCCTCCAACATAAACGCATGGCTATCACGTTCATTCTATGATAGCCAGCTCCATTTTGAGTGCTGTTCGCCCGGGACCGTAATAGTCTTGGAGCCGTTCGATTTCCTGAAATCCACAGGACGTGTAGAGCGCCCTGGCTGGGTTGCGCGCCTCATCAACCCACAGAACGATTGTTCGACAGCCCCCCTTTTTCATTTGCTGGCAGAGAGAATGTACGAGACACCTGGCGATACCTTTTCCCCTCTCTTGCTCGATGGTGGCCAGCTTGTGTAGCCAGGCAAGGCTCTTCTGTCTCTGAAACACAAGATACCCAACAAGCTCCTGGCTTCCCTCTTTTGAGGCTAAAATGAGCCCGATGTTCTTCTTCTTCAGTTCGACACTGTAGTCAAAGGCCTCACTTGACGGGAATATCTTCTTTTCGAGCTTAGCAACCTTCGCTGCCAAGGCCTCGCGGTCTTTCGGTGGACATGCAGTGATTGTCTGCAGAACCACACCCGAAGGCACAGCAGCCGCGCAGTTTGCAGTCAGCATCCCTTCCCACTGCTGGTCTAGTTAAGCTCGAGTTGATTTAGTCCTGTTAAGCGGGGCTGATGATGAACAAGTTCGATAAGACGCCGCGGCTCTGTGCCACCGCGAGACGTACAATAGAGCCTTTACTCTGTCCTTGATGACCTCCTTCGGTAGATCTTCAGGTTTGTTCAGGAAAGTGCATTGCCATTTAGCGCGTCGCAGTGGAGTGTTGGTCAAGAGTGTGCTTGGAAAACTTTGATTGGTGGCCGCGGCGGAGGCAACAGCTGACCGCGCGCTCAACTCGCGCCTTCTGATACGACGCGTCCGCCACTTCTCCAACTCACGGCAGCTTCCACACAAGAAGGAGACCGCAAACAATGATTTTCAGGATTTCAGCTAAACAACAACTCTTTCCGTGCACCACTCTCATCGAGCGGTAGGATACGCCGCCACAGAGATCTCCAGAAAGCCGAGCGCTTCAAGTTGACATCCAAAGATGCCTGGAAAGAGGAAGAGACCATACTCAAACATTGATTTTACTCTCAAGAGGGTTTTCAAGAAGCCATGTTTCCGGTATGCAAGAGTTGCCTTATCTTGAAGGGTTATTCTAACAGCAACAAGACCTCTTCAACGCGAGGTTATCATGGCCACCCTCGAGGGCGAAGACGTCTTTTTGCAGGCGGCCACTTCGTTCGGCAAGAGCTTGTGTTATCAGCTACCAGCTGTCGTTGATCTTGGCAGTACGTTCATATCCTGATATTACCACAGATGCTGATGGACACAGTCACCATCGTCGTTTCTCCACTCTTAGCGCTCATGGCAAGTCTCATGCAATGCTACAAAACGCAATATGACCCTAATTTATGCAGAACAACCAAGTAGCATCTATGCGTAATTCTAATATCAAGGTTGAGACTGTCAATAGCACCACTCAACGACAGGATCGAGAGCGAATTCTGGCGGACCTCCAGTGCGGGCATCCTCTGACAAGACTTCTCTACGTCACTCCAGAGTTTTGCGCCATGGACCACTTCCGCAAAACACTCCGTGTCATACATTCCCAGAAGGAGCTTGCGCGTATAGCAGTGGACGAGGCTCATTGTGTTAGTGAATGGGGCCACGATTTCAGGCCGTCCTTCCAGCAACTCTCCTTTTTCAAGACGGAGTTTCCAGACGTCCCGATCATATGTCTCACAGCTACAGCAACCGCTCGTGTGCGCAATGACATAATCAAGACCATGGCTCTTGACCCTCTCAAACTACGCGTCTTTCGCATGTCCACAAGTCGTCCAAATCTCCACTACGAGGTCCGCTTCAAATGTGACGAAGACGACCACTATACCGATTTCCTATCCTGGCTCAAAACCATACACGCTCGTCGCGCCAACTCGGAACGTGCCACTCAGCTAGCCACCCAGCAACAACGCACCGACAATGTCTCCGGAATCATCTACACCCTCTACCGCAAAGACTGCGAGAATCTCGCCGCGCGTCTCCGCAGCGATGGCATCGGCGCAAAACCCTACCACGCAGGCCTCCCGCACACGGAACGAACCGACACCCTACACGGCTGGGTCGCCAACAAAGAGGGCTACGACGTGGTCGTCGCGACCACGGCCTTCGGCATGGGCATCGACAAGGAAGACGTCCGCTTCGTCGTGCACTGGCAGATCCCCAAGTCCTTCGAGGGCTTCTACCAAGAAGCCGGGCGCGCCGGGCGCGACGGCAAGGCCAGCGTGTGCATCCTGTACTACGGGCGCGAAGACCGCGACCGCGCGGCGTCGCTCATGGCGCGCGACGTGGCGCGGCAGCCTTCCAGGGGAGGCGCCGGTGGGCGCGCGGCGCAGCAGCAGCAGCAGAAGATGATGATGAATCGGGCGAAGAGCCTGCAGGCGCTGGTGGACTACTGCGAGGCGACGAACAAGTGCCGCCATCGCACTGTCGCGGGATATTTCGCGGATGAGGAGGTGCCCCCGTGTGACTTTGCGTGCGATTGGTGCAAGGATGCCGAGGCGCTGGTGCGGAGGAAGGAGAAGGGCCTCGCGAGTGAGGAGTGGTGCAGTACGCAGAGGGAGATGGGGAGGTATGAGGGCGGGTACGACGAGTATGATTAGACGCGGCGACGAGGGTGGTGAAACCCTGCAGAGGTGCATGTCGGGTCTGCGCAGTATGAGGCGTTCACGGCGAACCCCAAGGTTAGGGTGAAATACGGGACAACCAATTCCGCATTATATTCTTTCAGATGGCATAGACGTCTTCACCAGAGGTGTTCCGCATCGGCCACTCCCCCACCAAACGCCTCCAATGCATCTCTTCGTGAACTTGATGTAGATGGATGTACAGCACGCTATGTGTAAGCCTACTACGTCTCCCGCCGAGGACGGATTCCCTTCCCATGATGCCAGCAACAAGGAGCTTGTACTCCCTCAACCCACAATCAAGGCCGCACTGGGCACCATGCCCGCCTCCTTCAGCGACATGCCAAAGTCGCTCCTATCAAACACCTTCTTGGGGAAATTGGTGGTGAAAGTACTGACGACGGCGCCGCCGTCCTGCTCCAGGGCGTGGGCGACCTCGAACAGGGTCGTCTCGACGGGGAAGGTCTTGGTGACGCGGCCGGCGGGGGTCTGCAGGGCGAGGCGGGCCTCTGTGTAGGCGCTGGCGGGCTTGCTCGTGGAGGGGCCGGAGGAGGTGGGTGCTGGTTCGCGGTGGGCGGGGGGAGGGGCGTTGCCTGCGCGCTGGGCGCGCTCGAGCTCGGCTTTGCGCTTGCGCTCCTGCTTGTCTGCCTCGAGTTTGGCCAGGACGCGCTTCTTGGCTTCCTGGTCTGCGAGCTTCTCTGCGCGCTTGGCTTGGGCTTCCTTGATCTGCTCTTTCTTCTGCAGCTCCTCTTTGGCTTCTTGTGTTTCCTTGGTGGACTTCATGCGGATCTGCTCGTTCTTCTTGCGCTCTTCCTTGTCCTGCTCGGCCTGCGCGGCGCGCTTGAGGGCGAGCTTCTGCTTCAGCTCCTCGAGGCGTTGCTTCTTCTCCTCCTCGGTGAGCGGCGCGATCTCCTCGGTGGATTCGGCGAAGTTCTCGTGCCCGGTCTTGCTGCCGTGGAACTCGGCCTGTGCGACAGAGCGGAACTTCTTGCCGCAGTCCTCGCAGACGAGCGACTTTGCTTCCTCGCCGGGCTTCAGCTCGGGTGGCTCTTCGGCGGCTGAGGCCTGCTCGGCCTTGATCTCGTCGAGGGGACGGTCTTGGTGCTTCTCTATCCAGTCGAGGGCGCCCTGGAGGTTGCCGCTAGCCTTGAGGGCGAGAGTTACACGTTCGGGGTCGAAGCCCATGGCGACGAGCTGTTCTTGGTCTGACATGGCGGATGTGGCGATGTGGTGTAAGCTATACAGCACGTACTTGTACTCGAGGGTATTGGGAGCTCTGCGGCTTTGTGTGGTGGAAACAGCCAAGCGTATTCTGGTTTGCGAGGTTCGTTTAGTAGCTGGGTGGAAAGTGTTCAATGGTGAATGCAAGTGGGTGAAAGGCAGCAGGAGCTACTGTGGAGCGTGAGCTCATGTACTACGAAGCCTAGGACCTAGGTACTGTAGTGGGGTTGAACGGCTCAGGGTGCAGCCAACCGCAGTGGAGCTCTCGCACCTTCTACGGTAGATCCGCTGGGGTCATGCAGGACCGATTTTTGTATCTGCTTGCTTCCTCTTTGGACGCATTACCATATAGTCTAGGCTGCGGATGTATGCGCGAGCTGGCATGCTGTTGTTTCAGGGCGTTGTGATGACGAATGTTGCTCTCTAGACAGGAACTAAACACTGTGACGTCGAGTCGCGCTGCCGTGATTCGAGGCCAGATCCATCATCGGCAAGCGAGACAACAACCCTCCCTGCTCTCCCCTACGATCCCTCCCTCTGCTACATCTCCACCACCCGCACCGCTTCAAACAAAAACAACCCCAACCCCTGCATATTACTCTGCTCTGTCCCTGCAGATCGCACACGTGCTGTCTCTAACACGCCTCCGTCGCATGCGCCGTACGACTTAACTGCGGACTTGCACCAGCCACGATTACCAATTCCGCCTGTCGCCGTCCCCAGCACCGCGCACCAGCCCAGCACCATGTCTGTCGAACTCGATCCCCCAGAGCTCGGCTTCAAGCGTGAGAAACGTCAGCACGCATTTCCGTGTACCCGTACTGAGCGTGGCAGGCCCCTTCCAACAAGAGGTGTCGCAGACGCTCCGTCTCAAGAACCCTCACTCGGACCCGGTCGCATTCAAGGTGAGCAGATGCAGATATCAGCACACTGCTGTGTTATGCAGGATGGAAGCATTTGTGCTGGACGGACGCTGACGACTGCAGGTCAAAACCACCGCTCCCAAGCAGTACGAACCAACCACCCTCCCCTGCTCTGTCTCTCCCCTTGACGACTAATAAACGGCTTCTCAGATACTGCGTACGACCGAACAGTGGACGCATTGAGCCAGGGCGAGATGTTGAAGTGCAGAGTACGACACCCCCACGCATAGCATTGTGCACTGGTGCAGGCTCAAAACAGTCCACTAACACGTGCACACAGTCCTTCTCCAGGCCATGAAGGAGGACCCGCCGCCAGATGCCAAGTGCCGCGACAAGTTCCTCGTCCAGTCCGTCCTCGTCACCGCTGACAAGGAGTTCACCAACGTTGGATCTCTGGTGCGTTGCGTTGCCTTGTTACAGAAGCTTCCGCGACTCAAGCTGACGCAGTACCGTACAGTGGGCACACATCGAGCAGACTGCCAAGTCGTCCATTCAGGAGAAGAAGATTAGAGTTCTCTTTTTGCCCGCCGACTCCGACTCCACACCCGCGAGGACAAACGGTGCCAGCCGCGACTCGATGCTCTCGTCTCCCCAGTCAGAAGCTGCTGTCACCCCTGTGCGCGGCCCTTCCGAGCACGCCCAGGGCCCTGTTTCCCGCATAGAGGACCGTCCAGCGGGCAGCAAGAACCTCGGCGAGATCGAGCGGGAGGCCTACAACCCCGCTACAGGCTCTGGTGCTGCCTCCAGCATCCAGCAGACTGTAGCCGCGACCGCAGCAAGCGTTTCGAATGCCATCCCCACCACGCAGGCCGAGCTCCAGGCCCAGCTCGAAGCTGCCAAGCAGCAGATCGCGCGATTGACACAGCAGGCCAGCGAGGGCCTCCGCCAGCGAAAGCCAGACGCGACCAGCGGCGCAAAGGACCAGCTCTCGACCGCCAACCAGCAGCAGACAGCCCCTGCGAGCGGCGTCTCGGTCCAGATCACCGCGCTCCTGTGTCTAGTGAGCTTCCTCATCGCCTACTTCTTGTTCTAAGCGTTTCTGCAATACCCGGAGAGGGATACAAAAGCCATGCGCCTTAAGCCAGCGTCAACGACGCCCACATTTTGGGAACTCATGGCGTGTGCACAAGCACAGCGAGCGTTTGGACAAGGTAGACAAGTAATGCATGGACGGTTCGATGGTTTCTCTCTTTCTTGTGTTTGACTTCTGCTATCATGGAGGGCTTTTGGCATTAATTGAGTACGGCTAGGCGCGGCATGGGGCAAGACGTACGTCCCGTACTATCGGATGGGAGCATTCGATGTATCAACAACTGATTCGCTTAAACTTGTCATATCTTGGTGCCACATGCGAATATTAGTCAAGAGTGACTAACGCGCGCCGGCCGACACTGCTGGGCCTCGTCACCAAAGGTCTGTGATGTATGTATGCAGAGCCTCAAGAGAGCCGACAGAGCTGCGTGCAGTCTCCAAGCTACCTGTAAGGAAAATATGAATTTGCGCATCTTGATCCGCGCTGTCCATCTGACGTTTCCGGCAAAGGAGCGCCAGCAGAGCTTGTCACGGCCGCAGAGCCGTTGTAAAAGCGACAGAAGAATCCGTCGGGAAGGATATACTACGTAGTGGAGTGTCGTGAACAACTGCAGATTGATGTGCTCGCGTGCTGTGCAGCCACCAATAGACTAGTATCTGATCTCACTCATCCTTTTGGTCACCTCACACTGCAGCGCTCGGGATGGCTCCCCGCGCGCGTCATCGGCATTCCTCCCCTGGCAGGCGATAACGGGCTCCAATCGCTAGACGCCATTTGCGGCTCTAGAGCGCGCGCTGAACGTGGGTTGGTGGGGCATGTCCGTCTGCTCGCCGCCTGCCGTCGCCGGAGGCAAGCCAGTGATGAAAGTGAGTCAAACTCTAGATTGCTCGGCATTGAAAACATCGACGTCCTCTGGCCGGCGTCCTTCTTTGCCTCTCCTCCCTCACAACCTCACAATATAGCCAAGATGTGTGGTATCTTCGCGTGCTACAGGTATGTGCCTGCGATGCAATGCAATGCCTGCGATTGCCCCTCCACGGCTTTCTCGAGCAAATGCTAATTTGATTTGCGCGCAGACATCCCGATGTCCAAAAGTTCAAGCCGACCGCCCTGAAAATGGGCAAGCAGTATGTGATCCCTTGCGCTGTGGTGGTGAGCTCAATTGACTGATAGCGCGCAGGATCCGACATCGGGGCCCGGATTGGAGTGAGCAATATATGCAGAATGCGCCGACGAGCACCATCGCTGACTCCTCATAGGTGGCAACCACATTGCTGGCGATACCAGTAAGCGCGTGACTGCGAATTGGCAGTGATCAAATATTAATCGACTGCAGTCCTTGTCCACGAGCGTCTCTCGATTGTTGGTGTTGGTATGCGGTCACGTCACACGACGACTTTTTTTTATGGCCGGATGAATGCTCACACTCAGCAGACTCGGGCGCCCAGCCGCTCGTCAACAAGGAGGGAACCGTCTCTCTGGCGGTCAACGGCGAGATTTACAACCACCGCATCCTCCGCAAGAGCCTCAAGACACCGTACGAGTTCAAGACACACTCGGATTGCGAGGTCATCATTCCTCTGTACCTCGAGCATGGCATCGACGCGCCCCGCCACCTCGACGGCATGTTCTCGTGGGTGCTCCACGACAAGGAGAACGACCGACTGCTTGCTGCCCGCGATCCCATCGGTGTCACAACTTTCTACATGGGCAGGTCGAGCGAGACGCCCGGCGCTGTCTACTTTGCCTCGGAGCTGAAGTGCCTGCACCCCGTGTGCGACGACATCCAGGCGTTCCCCCCTGGCCATGTCTACGACTCTTCGACGGACAAGCTCACTCGCTACTTCGACCCCAAGTGGCTCGTGGAGCCCTCCAACATCCCCACCACCCCGCTCGACCTCAAGGAGCTGAGGACATCGTTCGAGCGCTCGGTGCGCAAGCGCATGATGGCCGAGGTGCCCTTCGGCGTGCTGCTGTCTGGCGGTCTCGACTCGTCTCTGGTTGCCTCGATCGCCCAGCGTGAAACCATCCGCTTGAACGAGGAGACAAGAAGGCGCGCTGCCGAGCAGAAGGCCAGCGCCAACGGCACAGCAGCAGCAGACCCCAGCGAGCTTGTCGGCATCGACGCCGAGGGCGAGCTCCAGACGGACCTGATCCTCGGCCAGCTCAACTCCTTCTCCATCGGTCTCCCCAACGCCCCCGACGCCATCGCCGCCCGCGAGGTCGCCGACTTCCTCGGCACAAAGCACCACACCTTCACCTTCACCATCGAGGAGGGCCTGGACGCCCTGTCGGACGTCATCTTCCACCTCGAGACCTTCGACGTGACCACGATCCGCGCCTCGACGCCCATGTTCCTGCTCTCGCGCAAGATCAAGGCCATGGGCATCAAGATGGTGCTGTCGGGCGAGGGCTCCGACGAGATCTTCGGCGGGTACCTGTACTTCCACAACGCTCCGGACAAGGCCGCGTTCCACGAGGAGTGCGTGCGCCGTGTCAAGAACCTGCACCTCGCCGACTGCCTGCGCGCCAACAAGTCCACCTCGGCCTGGGGCGTTGAGGCCCGCGTGCCCTTCCTCGACCGCCAGTTCCTCGAGCTCGCCATGAACATCGACCCTGAGGAGAAGCTCATCACCAAGGACCGCATCGAGAAGCACATCCTCCGCAAGGCCTTCGACACCTCGGACGAGCCCGACGTGCCCGCCTACCTGCCCGAGAAGATCCTGTGGCGCCAGAAGGAGCAGTTCTCCGACGGAGTCGGGTACGGCTGGATCGACGCGCTCAAGGACACGGCCGAGAAGACGGTCAGCGACGAGCAGCTCAAGAACCCCAAGCCCGAGTGGGGCTCCGACGTCCCTGATACCAAGGAGGCGTACTGGTACCGCTGCATGTTCGACGAGCACTTCCCGCCCAGCTGCGCGAGCACCGTCATGCGCTGGACGCCTACGTGGAGCAAGCAGACGGATCCGTCTGGTCGGTGAGTTTCACCCCTTCCCTTCCCTTCCCTTCCCTCCCTCCCTTTTCCTTCCAATTCTTTTTTTTTGGCCTTGTGTGCCCATGACGCGAGCGAGAGCTAACGCAGCGCCCCTCACAGTGCCATCGGCGTCCACGAGCAAAAGTACAAGAACGCCGAGTAGGAAAAAAAAAGCGCCTTTTTTGCCTTCCTCACATGGACCTTTTTCCACGAATATCGCCCATTCTTCGAAGACGACTCGACGCTCTAGTGACGTTTCTGGATAAGGGCGGCTTGAGATTAAGTATAGAATAGAATTTTCGCTTCGACAAAACGTGCTGTTCTCCCATCCATCCATCCATCCATCCATCCATCTATCCATCCATCTACCCCGCCCTCATGTATGGTTTTCGGTCGGTGCGATACGTATCGATCAGTGCAGAGAAGGAACCCATGCAAATGGAATGATATGACACTTTTGAAACAACAGTGATCCATGCATGATGCTTGTCGCACACCCGCCCCATTGCTCATCTTCCTTTTCCTTTTCCTTTCCCTTTTCTCTATTCCTTCCCGCAACGTCGGTTTCTAAAGGGAAATCTCGAAACAGAAGTAGCTCGATGCAAACACACCACGCAGCACCGTCGACACGCCCACGACACTCTCGTCTCTGTCTGTGGTTTGGGGTTTCCTGTGGGGCAGGCATGCGTACGAACGTATTCGTCACGGGTCGGGGGGGGGGGGGGGGGGTTATATGGATTGCTGATAGAATTTCTTTCATGTTGACATCTAGATTTGTTTAAGGAAAATGCCGAGGGGGGGGTTGGGAAAGAGGGAGGTGGGAAAACGTTGTGTGGAGAAGGGGAGAAGCCCACCGCTCAAACCCAACTACTCACCAAACCCAGTACCCCGCTCGCGCTGT
>KZ107840.1:2234661-2384732 GCA_002116315.1 Epicoccum nigrum | reverse complement strand
GGGGGGGGGGGGGGGGGGTTTAGAACGTATGCGTGTAGAATAGAGCAACAGATGCATACATGTTCATGACGGTGTGGGACTGCGTGGGTACAACGGATACATATACATATACATATACATATACAGACAGTAGAGCAACAGAGAACCATTCTCGTAGTTCCGCCTGCCCGACCGGGTATCTCCACGCGCCGCTGTACTCTACTCTAAGTAAATCCCCATCTTGCCCCTCATCGTCCAATGTAAACCCGCACTTTTGAATAGCCCATAACACGGCTTTTGCCCAGAACGCCCATACTTGCACAGGATTTGAAGGAAAAAAAAAAGAACGTTGATGGGATGACGACCTTTCTACGCCTCCAGCGCAGACCCGGCCTCCCCGCTCCCAAAAGCGCGAAACTGCAGGAAGATGACGGCGTCCTCGACCATGGTGCCCAGCGAGCCGATGAGCCAGGGCAGGTTGGTGACGAAGTACTCGGGGTCGGTGGAGTGGAAGAGGATGCCGGCGCCGTAGGTGGCGTTGCCGAGGAGGGAGAGGATGAAGAAGAGCAGGCTGAGCCCGTCGCAGGAGCGGTCGCGCTGGTTCTTGATGATCTGGGGGATGCGGGCGCCGAGGTAGCAGAGGGCGCTCGCGTAGCCCAGCGCCGCGGCGCCGGGCGCGATGGGTTCCAGGTCGCGCCCGTCCGTGGGCTGGGGCTCCCAGACGCCGCTCCTCCAGGCGAGGGCCCAGCCCGCGGCGCCCACGGCCACGACGCCCAGGATGCTGAGCGCGTTCTTGAGCGCCTCCGAGGGCTCTGTGTCTACGTCGAGGATGGTCGGGAGCGACGAGGCGCGGCGCCGGCGCGAGGCCTGGCTGTCGCGTCGGTGCGAGCCTGGCAGGCCGACGTTGGAGCTGTCGCGGCGGCCGAGGAGGGGCGCTTCGGCTGAGGTGGTGGAGAGGGTCGAGGTTTTGCGCGCGTGCCGCCGCGCGTTGATCGTGTTGTAGTACACGCACTGGGCGATGAGGATCTAGGCCGGCGTCAGTACAGGTCGGGTGGTTTGGAATCATGTCCAAGTCTTGTCATACCAGGTCTGCGACGCAGAAGTACATGGCCAGCGCGATGACGGTGGGCACGAGACCCGCCCAGAGCGCGCCGGCGAGGTTGGTCACGTCGCCGATGAACCAGATGGCGAGGAAGACGAGGGAGATGCCATCTGCAGAGCCGGACTTGTAGTTCTCAATCAATTGGGGGACCTGGAGGGGTGGGGTGTTAGCTGGAGCTCTGACTGCGGTCGCGTGCCTTCTGCGTGCTCGCGGGTCGCAAGAGCACGACATGGGTAGCTGCCGGTTCCTGCGCCCCGGCCTTGCGCGACTCGAAGACTGCTGTGTCTGTGTCCCATTGCTGTGTGTTCCTCTCCCTCCACGGCAATCGCTCGAGCGTGTACAGCACGAGCGACCTCCATGTGGGTCTCGAGGCGGGGAGAACTCACCAATAGGAAGATCCAGGCGCAGAGACTGATGGAGCCCCAGATGCCGCTGAGGGCCTCGCGGGTGGTCAGGTGGTGGCTGGCAGCGGCCTCCATGGCAGCGGTCAACACGGCGTGCATGTTGGTGGTGTTTGCTGGGAGAGCTCGCACGACGAAGAACTGTGGAGAACCGCTGGAGTTCTAGTTCTGATTCTTTTGCTCTGCAGCTGCAGCTGCAGCAGCGACAGGGCTTGGAAAATTGGTTCGTTTGGTGCAACCCCAGCCGGTATGACGCACAGCGCCGGAAAGGGTACCAGAGCGAGAGCTGATCTGCAATGTCGGGGAGGTGATTGGCTGCGAAATTCAGGGCCTTTGGAGGCTCAGATTGGCTGGGCGGGCAAATTTGAGGGTGTGCATAAATGGTCACGGTCAAAATCAAAATCAAAATCAAAATCAAATTGCCGGTGAGTGCAACGACGATTAAGAGAGGAGATACAAAGCACGCGTCGAGAGTCGGTTCTTTTTGTGGTGCCTTCTGCTCACCTTATCGCAGCTCATCCTCCTGCCTATCTCTTTCTGTTGTGTTGGGAGGGAGAATTTTCGTCGACTTTGGCTGGAACGCATGCAGGGCGCATAGCTGCAGCTCCCGCCGACGGTGCAGGTGCAGGTGCAGTGCCGGAACCCTTGCTGGGCTGGCCTATGCAAAGTCCTGGTCCTGGTCCCGTGCAGTCACCAGTGCAAGCACCAAGCACAAGCATAAGCTATTTTTGTGCCCTGGACGCCAACGTTGCTTTGGGTCAGCCTTCTCCACCCCGAACACGAAGGGCCTCTGTCATCTCCCGCACGCCGGCCCATCCGCCAGCTTTGTCGTGCGACGCCTTCTAACGCCTGTTCATTTTTCTCTTCTCTCGCTTCCCACTCCATCGTTCATCTTCGCGCCCTCGTTTATCCATTTAGCAAACCGCCGCTGCCACATTCACCACTCACGGACACGGCCTAGCCCCTGCAATCACAGCCCAAGCCCTGGAATAAGCCTCTGGCCGTGAAACGCGTCAGCCGCAGTGACTTTGACCCACACCCATCCGCCTCCTCTTGATCGGCAGCCGCCCGTTTCTACATAGTACACCTCAGACATCGCCATCGCCATCGACATCGACATCGACATCGACACCGACACCATGATGCGCCAGACGTGGTTGTTCGCCCTGTTCGCCCTCGTGGCCATGGCGTCGGCCTTTACCTTCGAGGGCCTGCACATCGACGGCATCAACGAGTACCTCCACCAGAACGAGAAGCGCCAGGCCCAGGGCACCGGAAACAACACGCCCACCCCCACCCCGACGCCCGCAACATCCTCAGCAGCGCCCGAGACATCGTCAGCACCCCCCGCATCGAGCGCACCTCCTGCGTCCTCTGCTGCCCCTACGGCCTCGACTACGGACGAGCCAGCTCCTACCTCGGACGAGCCGGCCCCGACCTCGCAGGCGCCTGCCACCAGCAACAACAACAACGACAACACCTCGCAAGCAGCCACAACGTCCGACCGTGTGCCTTCGAGCGAGACTCCGGCGGCCTCAGCAACCAAGACATCGGCGCCCGCCTCTTCCGTCAGGACCACTCCCCTCAGGACCACTGCCATCGTCCGCACCACCCCTCTTGTCTCTACTTCAGTCCGCGTCTACACCACCGTCTACAGCACTGTCATCAACGGCCAGACTTCCGAGGTCACCTCGACAGGCTCTAGCACAACCGTCGCCACCACCGGCCAGGCCACAGAGACCATCCTACCTGAGACCCAGGACGGCGACAGCGGCAGCGGCGGCGGTCTGAGCGAGAGCAACAAGAAGGTCATCGGTGGTGTTGTTGGAGGTGTCGGCGGTGCTCTTCTCCTTGGCGGTATCGCTCTTGTCTTCTGGCGCATGAAGAAGCGCCAGAGCCGCGTCACCGAGGACGACGACGACCTCATGGCCGGCACCGGCGCCGCTCTCGGTGACAAGTCCAACAACACAGGTGCCTCGCCGTTCCAGTCGAACCTCGAGCAGTACCACAACCCTGGCGGACGTCCCAACGCAGCAGCCAACTTCTAATCGGCCACCACACTCCGTACACAGGCAGCCACCACTGCGTTCACGACGACCACGATACCAACTTCGAGCTTCGCGACATCTACGATCAGATCCGTGTCCCGAAGATGTATATACCACGAGCCCACCCACGCCTCGACACTTCTGCGTTTGGATACCCCTAGTAGCCATAGTGCATTTCAGGCGTGCTTCATTGTTATTGCCAGTTCATTTCCTTTCACTTTTCGGCACTCCAAAATTGCATGTTCATAGACGTCTATCACCGGTACCAGAAAACCACGTAATAGGGTCAGATGAGATGACCGGATCACTTTGCTGAACCACTTTTCTTGTCAGTCTGCAGTACGGCATTGTAATAGCATATCATTATCCCAACCAAACATTCAATACAACCATCAACCATCAACCATCAACCATCGTTCGTTGTTCGTTCATCATTTATCAAGCGGGCATGTTTGCCCAGCTATCATCTCCGAGAACCGACAATCCCTACCCAACATTCAATAGATACAACCATCAAGCGGGCCTGTTTCCCCATTCACCATCTTCGAAACCTAACCGACGTCATTCCGTTTCAAACGAATCAAAGGGTCCGCAGCATCCCGAGCGATACTCACCATGCTATGTCCGAATTGGGACACGAGGGGTCGCGCGTTTCAGTACCGTCGCAACACCACCACCTCACCTCGTAAGCGAACATGCAAACTCTCGATCCGAGCGCTTGCTACGGAGCATGTCCCGTCCGTCGCGCCGCGCGCCGCGCAGTAGTACATAGGCCCGGCGGATCGCTGCCAGGCATGCAACTCCCCCTCCCGAACCCCTTCTGAACATAGATAGACCTTCTGGCTTCTAACGCGGCATCTCACGTCCTGGCGACGCCCAAACCCACCCACAAGCACTCGACAATCCCACCACCCGCAACCACGCCCCACACACGGCCACAACGATGTACCTCCTCCCCGCCCCGCTGCTCACCCTCCTCTACCTGACCCTCACCTCGGCCGCCTCGCCCTCGCCCCCCTTCCTCTCCGCCTCAGACGACTACTCCATCTCGCTCGTCCCGCGGCACACGCTCTTCTACCGCCAGCTCAAGGACCTGCAGTCCTTCAGCGGCTCGCTGGGCGGCGTGCACGCCTCCTCCATCATGAACTCGGGCATCCCCGACAGGCCGTTCCAGGTCGAGGGGGCGAATTTCCCGGACTTTGAGTCGGCGGCGATGCGCAGCTGCGACGAGCAGTTTGATGGGTGTCAGCGGATGGCCAACGCGAAGGGTGGCGGTGGCGGTGGAGGTGGAGGGGGCAGCGCGGATGCGGATAAGGCGAAGAAGGGCAAGGCGCGGGATGAGGCGGGGAAATTGACGGTGAACATGTGCGACGAGCAGAAGAGTGCGTTTTTCCTCCCTCCTCCATCCGAATCCCAATCCCAATCCGAATGATGCGTAGACCCCCCTGTTGGCGTAGGAGTAAGAGGGCATGCCATGGGTTTTTCGCTAACGTGACGCCCCCGGCGTCCCAGATTCGTGCAAGCAGGCGCAGCAGACGGCCAAGGTCAAGGACTTCACCCCCCTTAGAAGCGAGAACATCGGCCCCGATCCCCTGTTCCCCGACTTTGACCTCATCTGCGAGGGCTGAGAGGGGGAGGGGGCGGACAACACAAGAGAAGAGAAGCGAAGCGAAGCGAAGCGAAACGAAGGGAGGGTGTGGGCAAGTCTGTGGATACAGAGTGCTTACTACTACAAGGGATTGGGCAGGATATATGTGTGTGTATATAAGAGAGAGAGAGTAATATCGCGAGCGGTGTTCAAGGGAGGGGAGGGGAGTAGTAGCGGGGTTTGGAAGGGTTTAGGGATTCGGATTTGAAGCGGGTTGGGCAAGCCGTTTTTTTGTGTAAGCGGCAGAATAGAATAGTAATGTGATTTTTCTTTTTCTTTTTTCTTGGACGGATTCGCACTCGCGAACAGAGCGGGGAGAGAGCGGGTTTGGGGATGTTAGGAGGGGGGGGTAATAAGGATTTACCTGTTCTAGATACTGTGCGCGTGTATCTTGTCCTTGCTCTGCTCTGCTCTGCTCTGCTCTGCCTTCATCCACCCAGAACAACCCACAAACGCCGCAGGCACATCTCTTCTTTTCCCCCTCTCTTTACGCCTCTCCTCTACTCTGACTGCACTCCACCATCCTCCCCACCCTCCCCTCGTCCACCCCGCCCTCCTGCTCCGCCCCGAGAAGCCGCCCCCTCTCCCCCTCCCACGCAACCCACGCCGCAGCCTGCAGGAAGCAGTCGGCGAGATCATCCAGCTTCGGGGTGCGCGCTCGCGCTCGCGGCCTCTGCATCTGCGTCTCCATGTCCTCCCCCAGCAGCAGCGGCGGCGCCTCGGCCTCGGCCTTCTTCTCGCTCCGCGCGGCTTTGGCCTTCGCCTTCGTCGCGGGTCCAGGTTCGCGCTTGGGCTTGGGCTTGGGCTTGGGCTTGGGCAGCAGCGCGATCCGCGTGGGCTCCGCGGCTGGGGCCATGGACAAGGCCATGGCGGGGGTGTCGCGCGGCGAGGAGGGGGAGGTGGAGAGGGTTGCGTCTGCGAGCCAGGAGCGGAGGAGGGCGATCTTTGCGGATTTCTCGGCTTTGCTGCGGGGGATGGTGGGCTGCTTCTTCTTCTTCTCCTTCTCCTTCTCCTTCTTCTCCGTCGTCGTCGTCGTCGTCGTATTCTCGCTCTGGTCTCCTTCCTCTCCCCCGGGGTTCGCGTTCGCGGGGAAGAGCGCTCGGGCGTCGGCGGCAGCGGTGGCGGATCCTCCTTCTCGTTCCTGGACGGCGCGCGCGTGCCGGCCCAGCCAGTACTGGCCGACGCGCTTGGGGTCGACGGCGCGGACGCTGTAGCGGTAGCCCTGCGTGCGCGCTGCTCCTGCTCCGGGGCTCTGGTGCTGGCGCGACGAGGTCGGCAGGCCGCCGCCGCCCTGTTGCTTCGCCGCCTCCAGAATGGCCCACAGCATCGCCTCCAGCGTGTTGACCCGCACCGTCCACTGCTGCACTGCGCTGCCGCCGCCGGACCGCCAGCGCTGCTTCTCGATGAGGACCACGTCCGGGTCCGCGCTGAGGACCTGCTCGACCACCAGGCGGTGGGCGGTCCTGGCCAGGACCCCGGGGGAGAATGGGTCCGCTTCCTCGTCCTCGTCCTCGTTCTCCGCCTCCGCCGCGGCCGCCTCGTCTCCCGCGGGGAGGTGAGGGTGGTGGTGCGTGAGGTCGAGTTTCTCCCAGCGCAGGACGCGCATGTGCGCTTCGGCGCCGCGCGAGACCTCCACGTCGCAGAAGGCCAGGTTCCGGATGCCCATGTCGATGCTCACGACGCGCAGCTTGTCGCTTCGCGCGCCTCCGTCGGGCCCACATCCATATCCATCCCCGCGCCCATTGAAGAACCCGGGCCGCTGCACGTCGCGCTGGAACCGCGCGAGGAGAGCGCTCTTCGTCCCCGAGGATGCCGAGCCGATGCGTGTGAGGAGGGTTTGGAGCGCTTTGGACGTTATGGCGGGTTTCTTGGGCGCCATTGTTTTTCTTTCTTTCTTTTTTTTTAAAAAAAAATTAGAAACAAAGCTATTGTACGGTCTTTGGATCTTTCAAGCAGTATATGATGTTCGCCGAATCCGTAGCTAAGCAGGTGGTATGGCTGCGAAAGATCGAGATGGGGTAATCGAGCACAATTCTCCAGAGACGGGTTCGCGCATTGTGGTGGTGGTGGGTTTCAGTCCAGATTGGGGGTTTTCAGCTTGGTTGTGTCCTTGGTGTGCCGGGTGGCATTGCTGTTAGAGATGGGAATGGGAGGATGATGAGATGGCGCGCGGGAGGATAAAAACATCGCTAGCGTGTCTTGTCACGATGGACCACCACGCCGTAGACTGAAATCAGGATGCTTAAGCTTCCTTCCATTCGCTCCTCTTGTCGACGGTTGCGTTGTCTTCTTCCGACTGTTGACATGATGGCTTGGGAAATTTTCAGTCATGAAACTATCTTCAGAACTGCGATTTGAAGGTGTGTATACCACTGTTCCAATAGCTGAGAAGACTAGATCTACATAATCTAGGCATGCAATCTTTGTAGCATTTTAGTGGGCCTGTACTGAAACTGAAAATCGCTACACATATGTACAAACACCGCCTGCGCCAAGGCTTTTCTCTAGTACCGGACAAATACAACAACTTAGTCGGAAAGCTCGTTGGCGCGGGTCACCTCCTCCCTGGCCTCCGCGGCCTTTGCAGCAAGCAGGTTGAGCGCACTGCCCGCAAGCACGAACGCACTCTGGTCCTTGGTAAGAGTGTGCTTCGTCTTGACGACCACCTCCTTGCCATCCTTCTTCTTGACGATGAGCTCAATCTCGCCCTTGCCGCCGTTCTGAAGCGTCTCCAACAGACCTCGTGTCGACACCTCATCACAAGCATCGATGAGGTCGTAGTCGGACTCGTTGGCAAATGTCAACGGGACCATGCCCTGCTTCTTCAAGTTGGTCTCGTGGATTCGGGCAAACGACTTGGTGAGGATGATGCGACCACCAAGGTAGCGGGGCTGCAAAGCGGCGTGCTCACGAGCAGAGCCCTCGCCGTAGTTGTGCTCGGCGACGACGAGCCACTCGGAACCCTGGTCCTTCCAGCGCTTGGCAAGCTCAGGGATCGACGTCTTGGAGCCGTCTGTGTCGTATGCAACGTTCACTTCGTCAGTCTCGGCGTTGACAGCGCCGATCAGAGTGTTCTCGGAGATGTTGGGTAGATGTCCCTTGTACTTGAGCCATGGGCCAGCAGCTGAGATGGTGTCTGTTGTGCACTGGCCCTTGACCTTGTAGAGTACCTTCAGGCCCTTCAATTCAGATGTGGGGAATGGCGAGAAAGGCTCGAGGAGAGCCAGACGCGATGACGAGGGGTCGACCTGGACTTCGACGCTCGGGTCCGGCACACCAGGAGTGGGAAGGAACTCGGCCCTGCCTTCCTCGAAACCTGCTCCTGGCAAGTCGATGCCCTTGGGTGGCTGGAACTTGAATTCCTCGCCAGATGGGGTCTTGATGCTGTCGGTCATGGGGTTGAAGACAGTAGAGCCAGAGTAGGCCATAGCAGTGATCAGCTCGGGGGAAGCGAGGAAGTTCATAGTAGCTCGGTTGCCATCGTTGCGGCCGGGGAAGTTACGGTTGTACGATGTGAAAATGGCGTTCGACTCGCCCTTCTTGACCTCGTCAGTCCTGGTCCACTGGCCAATGCAGGGGCTATTATAGGTCAGCAAGCGTCTTTCAAAGGCAGTTAAAACTGAAGAGATACTCACCCGCAAGCATTGGCAAGAACAGTACCACCAGCGGTCTCGAATGTCTTGATGGTGTCATCTCTCTCAAGAGTAGCCCTGATCTGTTCACTGCCTGGGGTGATGAAAAAGTTGGCCTTTGGCTTCAAGCCAGCAGCGGCTGCCTGCTTGACAATATGCTCAGAACGCTGCATATCTTGGTACGAGCTGTTCGTGCAGCTACCAATCAGACCAGCACCAAAAGTCTGCGGCCAGCCCTTCTCCTCAACCACGGACTTGAACTTGGACAGAGGGGTCGACAGGTCAGGGGTGAAGGGACCGTTGATGTGAGGCTCGAGAGTGGAGAGGTTGATCTCGATGACTTTGTCGTAAGCGGCCTCAGGGTCGGCTTGGAGAAGGTTGCGCTCCATTGGGGACTGGGCGATCTTCAATGCAGCCTCGGCAATCGGCCCACGGTTTGTTGCTTGCAGATAGGGAATGTGAGCCTGTGAGAAGGGGAATAGCGATGTTGTAGCGCCGACTTCCGCACCCATGTTACAGATTGTCGCCATTCCGGTCGCCGACAGGGACTTGATGCCCTCTCCGAAGTATTCAATGATGTACCCAGTGCCACCACGAACGGTAAGTTGACCAGCCAAGTTCAGGATAACATCCTTGGGGGATGCCCAACCACTCAGCTCGCCGGTAAGCTTGACACCAAGGATCTTGGGTGCCTTCAACTCCCACGGGGCGTCGACAAGAGCATCGACAGCATCAGCACCACCAACACCAATCACGATAGCGCCAAGTCCACCAGCATTGACAGAGTGACTGTCGGTACCAAGCATCATAAGTCCGGGGGCCGAGTAGTTCTCCAAGACAGACTGGTGGATGATACCAGCACCAGGAGGCCAGAACTCAATGCCATACTTCTTCGCCGCACTCTCCAAGAAATCGAAGATCTCCGAGTTGTTCGCAATCGACTTGGGCAGATCGGCGTCCGCGCCAGTCTCACCAACAATCAGATGATCGCAGTGAATGCTGGCAGGAACCGCTGTAGTCGGCAGTCCACAGCTCATGAACTGCAAGAGGGCCATCTGCGCACTCGCATCCTGCATGGCCACTCGGTCTGGCTTGAGCTTCAAGTTTGCCTGTCCTCGAATGTCCCGTCCATTGTTGGTGTTGGTCAGAAGCGACTCCTCGGGCGAGTCCAAATGCGAGTACAGGATCTTCTCAGCGAGGGTGAGCTGGCGCGAGGACCCGAGAACGCGGCGGACTTCGCTGAGACGGCCGAGCAGCTTCTTGTACGGCGGTGTTCGCGAGGCAATATCGACATTGCGTGCGCTCGGGACGGAAGTGGAGGTAGCGAGGCAGCGTGCCTGGACGGGTAAACGAGTAGTGAGCAGGTGAGGCTGTTTCGGTCAGTCTTCATACTCCAAATGCATCATCCATCGTTGTGGCACTAGATTGATCACGACCAGGTCGGCTTATATATTGCCACAGCGTCCAATGGCACTGGAGAAGCACTTACTCTGCAGTTAGCAGCCTGTCCGGCTCTCAGTACTTGTGACCGCATCTTGTGGGGTTTGTCTGTAGCTTCGGCCCAGTGCCAGAGTCAGAGGCGCATTCACAAAAATGTCCTAAGACACGGCCGGTCAGTCGCGTGCTCGGGCCGGTGATCGGATCCGTTCTGGAGAACCCTGTCAGCCGTTTCGGCCAACCACGCACTGCATGGAGGTCAGCAAACGGCAAGTCTACCGGCCACGAATTGTGTTCTTGGATCGGAAGGCACGACTTGAATCTCTGATCTTACGACACTGAGGAAGCTCTGCGAATGCATGCGCGTGAGTCCCTAACATCGAAGCATTTGGCAAAGAATCACAGCGGTCTCTACCAATTAGAAACTCGGTACTAGCAACATTAAGTGCTCTCCGTTTCTGATGTTGATTACGAGCAGATATCGCCCCCGTCCGAACACTTTTGCTCTAGATGAGCTGCTCCAACAGTCCAACATTTGATGTGATACATGTGTCCTTCACATACGGCAGATTGGAAAAGCAAACATGAATTTAAATCAAATTGTGATATCCATTTGCAAACGTTCATAACGATTTTAGACTTGTAGAAATATGCTAGAGCAAAGCGTGTCATACCATAGTATGACCCAGGGTGTATATGAACTGTCCGCGGCCAATTTCATAACTAGAAGCATACACCATGTGCTCCTGCACCTTGGGAAAGATTCTACGATCTGCGCGTATCGGTAAGATGCCCAAAGCTTCAAAACACTTACAAGCCTGGTGGTGGAGGCACCGCTCCATAGCCTGCGCCAGGCGATGCAGCGGGCGGAGGAGGAGGTGGGGGGGCTCCATAGCCTGCAGATTCTGTGGGTGGCGGCGGCGGGGGTGCTGCAGCCCCAGCACCAGGTGCGGGAGACTGTGTCTGACCAGCTGTGTAACCATAGTACTGACCGTAGCCGCCCTGTGAATACTGAGCCATGACTGCTGCAAAACCGCCATAGGCAGCGTAAGGATCCTCGGCTGGGTTGGCAGTATAGTAAGCGGCCCATTGGGCATACTGTGCGTTGTAATCAGCGGCTGGAGCGTTCGCATCTGTAGCACCAACGGGTGTGGCAGGTATGTCAGCAGCGCCATTGTGTGCACCATAGCCACCGCCGTAGCTACCTCCACCTCCGTAGCCATAGCTGTGGCTGCGATCGCGGTCGCCACGGTCACCTCGATCACCCCTGTCGCCTCGATCGCCGTAGCCGCGTCCGCCACCATAGCTGTCTCTATCACCGTAACGGTTGGGTGGCGGGCGTTCCTTAAACGCCTGGTAGTCAGCTTTCACCTTCTCGAGAAGCTCGGTGCAAAGCTCTTTAGCTTTCTCTACGCCTTCTGGTCGGGGTCCCCTAGGTTCGGTAAGCGTGTTGAGCTTCCGCTGCGATATAAAACAGAACTTACGCGATGTGAAGATACATGGGCTCTTCGCTCTCCTGGCCAGACTGGGACTCCATAAAACCCGATCCGCGACCCTTGATCTGGACCTTGCAGCTGGTTTCTTGTTGAATGTATTTGACGTTGTCACCTCCGCGACCGACAACTTGTGCTCGCAGGTTGAAGCCACTGATAGGTTCCAGGCCTACGGAAAGTTTCTCTTCAGGCCATTTGCGCTAGAGCTTGAGTTAGCGAAGTGCCCCTCGCACAGTGTAAGTCAGGAACACGTACACGACCATGTTCATCGCGCTCAAAGTTCTCAGGTTCACGGCGACGGAAGCGACGCTCATCGACCAGGTTGGGCAGTTCCTGCGTCAGCATCTCCTCGATCATCTTAACAGCCTGATCGAGTCCTTCCTTGGATGTGCTAGTAACGCGAAGGTAAAGAGGCGGGTTCTGACGGTCGTTAGTGCTACTCGTAGAAGCAAATAAGGATAACGTAACGTACAGCAGCCGTAGCCATGCTTTTGTCTGGGTAGTATTCTCCTCGAGTGGTGACATCTTGCAGAAGTATAAGCAGAAGTTTCTAATAGTCAGACTGATCTTGTGTTCGGGATGCGTACCGGCGCCAGTGTCGTCTTTGATCTAGATGTCACATCAAGGTCAGCATTTGATGAATGGTTTTTGGGGCAGCTAGAAGATCAAGTAAGCTCCAGATCTCCGTGAGGAGAAATGCGCAAACAGCGTGCACGACTCGAGCACTGCGACGCTGACGACTCGTGGTGCAGCACCCCAGCGCCGCAGCAGCTTCAAGAAGACATGGATCCTAAACAATCAGTGGTGAATGACAGAAGTAATTTACTTTTTTTTGTACGGCTCCTTTGGTCAGAGTATAGCGGTTTCTAAGATCGTTGATTTCAATGTCCTTGATGTAGTCACCGTCCTGTTGGTAGATCTCGCTGGAGACGGCCTCATTGTTCTTGGGGGCCGGCGACTTGACGACTGGAGGAGTGAGCGCCTGCGCGGCCGTGTCAGTAAGGATTCAACAGCAGTGCGACATTACAACGAAAACAAGACGAGACGAGACAGACGTACAGAGCGAATAGGCGGCACGTCGACATGCTGGATGCCCTTCTTCGCTTGGATCTGCGCGTTGATCCTCGCAGCCGCCGCCGCCGCCGCCGCTGCTGCCTTGTTCTTGGTGCTGGCGTTGGACGGGCTGTCGGTGTCCTCGCGGGTCACTGCAGGTGGGCTGCGTTCACGATGCGCCTGCGCCTGCGCCTCGGACTCCCTCCGCGACGGCGATCTCGAGCGACGGTCTGTGTCGAAACGCGAGCGCGTGGGGCGTTCAGGCTCGTCGCTGTCGAAGCGCGATCGTGGGCGGCGTTCGTCGGACATGTTTGCGCGTGGTCACTGGGCAGTGCAATAATCGCGATCAGGGTCGCAACGAAGTGCAGGTGGTCGTGGGGGCGACGGCAGGTTGCGTTGCGGCTCACAGGCTAGCGCGCTCGCGTCTTCTTGCAGGTGCTCCACCTGTTGCTAGCAGCTAATATCTAGTACCTTAGGTAAGGTTGTCGCTGCCCGCACGTACCAATCACCGCTGGCCGAGTTCGGAGGTGAATCACATTGTGAATTCTGGGCACCTGCACTCTGGGGAAGGAAAGCGTTCGTTATTCACCACCGCCAAACACCACCGTTCCTTTTCGACTCAACTGTCTACGCCATCGCTCAATAGCCTTCACCCAGGTCCATTGACATTTGATGGCATCCCAGCGGGCCATGCTGCCTCTGCGCAGCTTGCTCGCCAGGCAATGCGCCGGAGCTGTGCGCCAGCAGACACGGGCATCGAGCTCGCACTCGTCCTCCACCCAGGCACTGGCCTACAAGGCTCTGCACCGCCGCATTGCCCCTCTCCCGACCGAAGAGCGCCCTCCCGCCTGGTCCGCCCCGGCCGCTGTCAGCAGCATCCTCTACGAGACTCCCGTGCCCTCGCAGAAGCCCCACAAGAAGCACATCCTCAACTGCTTGGTGCAGAACGAGCCCGGTGTGCTCTCGCGTGTTTCCGGTATCCTGGCTGCTCGTGGCTTCAACATCGACAGTCTCGTGGTCTGCAACACCGAGGTCGATGACCTGTCTCGCATGACCATTGTCCTGCAGGGCCAGGAGGGTGTTGTCGAGCAGGCCCGCCGCCAGCTCGAGGACTTGGTTCCTGTCTGGGCCGTACTCGACTACACAGAGTCCCCTCTTGTTCAACGTGAGCTGCTGCTCGCCAAGATCTCTATCCTCGGCCCCGAGTACTTCGAGGAGCTCCTCGCTCACCACCGCGACATGGCTAGCAGCCCAGAGCTTGAGAACTTCAACCCCGAGGAGCTGACAGAAGAGGAGCGCCATGCTCTTGCCGAGGAAGCAGCGAAAGAGTCTTTGAGGAAAGACTTCCACCCAAGCAACCTCGCTGTCAGCCAAGCGCTCCGTCACAAGCACGAGCATCTGCGGGCTATCACCTTCATGACCCACCAGTTCAAGGGCAAGGTTCTCGATATTAGCACCAACAACTGCATTGTCGAGCTCTCTGCGAAGTCGGATAGAATCGACTCCTTCATGAAGCTCATTGCTCCATTCGGTATCTTGGAGTCTGCACGAACTGGTGAGTACAGAACTTCATGTAATCTACAGACACAACTGACGTCAAGCAGGCCTCATGGCGCTTCCTCGTTCCCCTATCCACAGCTCCGAGGATGTTGGGGAGAAGGAGGCAGAAGACATTGTCGACACCAGCCTGTTGCCTCCCGGCTAAATGTCGTGTACTCGAACCGCAAAAGTCTATGTGCGTGTGTGCCGCAGTGGGGATGTCTCCGTCCTTGCGTCTGTGATCTAGTCAGGGTCTGGCATTTGCCGGCAAGAATGTTGCAAGTGGGTCAATGGGTCAATGTAATTGTGCGATCTCTTCACGTGTTATGGTAACCAGTGCCGCTCTTCGTGGCGAGACTCGAGCTAGTCTAACGATGTTACTACTGTGTACACCTTGCCAGCTCCAATCAGGCATTTGATATGATGTAGGAGCTAGCGTTCTGAGCCGGGTTCCTCGGTTCTGCGTAATGTAGTCCCGACACGCAAAGAGGCCTGAAGTTGACTACACATTTTGTTGGCTGGGTTTGCTCTTTGCTTTTTCTTCAATGGGTTTTTTAGAAGTGCTCAGTGGCTGCAAGTGTGCGACACGATACTCTGTGTCTGGGTTTGCATCAAAGTAAACCGATTAAGTACAAGCAATTGGACTGATAGGATGGCTGAAATGCTAGCAAGTGGTGGTTGTGTCAGCGGCGTAAAGGTCAATAGCGACCTGTGCTCACGCAACGCTGCCAGTCAGAAGTCCGTTATTATTAGTGGAGCTGCTGATTAACATCCTATAATTGAGAAACAGATACGGAGTACTGATGAATACACCGCTCGAGTCATTCAATTATACTCCACCTACTGTGTAGACCCTGGAGTCCCCATGTTCACCGCATGTGACAATGTGACCAGTCCCACACGGTTGATTGCATCCGCGCTCGTCAAGACGGAAGATGAAGGGTCAATCTTGCCATAGATGTCTTCCTATAGCCGTGTCACAACTGACAGAGGGTCCAGGTGGAGATGTTACGGAGATGTAGTACCAGGAGGGGTCAAGCCAGTAAGAAAGGCGATGATGCTGCATGACGGTCGTTACTGCGCAAGGCAAGACGTCGCGTGCACATTAAGACGTGAGGAGCCAGAGGATTGGGAGCCCTGTACTATTTCGGCCAATCAGGCGAACTAAGTGACGCCTCGGGAATCCTTTGGTCTGGCCATGGAGTTTTGACGCCCACGCTCTGCAATTGATCGAATGTAACTTTTCGTAAGGCCCCCTGTATTTGCATGCGGTCTGTAGCAACATGTTACTTACGGTTTTTGGCCACCCGCATGCTCCTGCTGCATCCTGTGCATGAACAAGTCAACTCAAGCAAGATCGACAATCCTGAGACTGCACGATGAAAGCTTCGATGCCTCGGCTAGATCAGTCAGTCCACTGTACGTCTGCAGTTGCTGGTGTTACACCAGGATTAGTCATCTCATCAGCGAGTTAGTGGCTTGGTGACATCGTCGCAGCATCTTGCAGGTTGTAATAATTTCGCAAGGCATGTCCCCAGAATTGTCGTATTCGCGGCCCAATATGTGGCTAACCAGATCTGTCAGAGCAATTTTTGTACGAGGGAAAAACTGCTGATGGGGCCATGCAAAGTTTCTATGTCAGCTCAACGGAAAAAACACCAGAAGCAACGCGTCTGGATCCTCTCGCATTGAGCCATTTGACGCTTCAGACCCTACCACTTCCACTTCATACCTCGCTCCGCCCCAAGGCCAGTGGGTCATGGTAGGTATGAGACTCCACTCGGCCGGCCCCGGTCCCCGTCCGCGGGTGTGGAGTTCTTAATTGGGGAATTTCTGCTTGCAGCATGTCAATGTGGGTGATCGATACTACCAGAGGGCAGTCGACTCTCAGGAATCCTGCCATGCAGATGAGCCAGACCGCGGCGCAGAACGCTGCCGACTGCGGCTCTTCGGCATTGTGCCGTGCAGCGCTGTAATCCTGCTCCTGCCTGATCTGGAATCCATCGACGTACAGCTCTCTTGCGGACGGGTCGTCCCTTGGAGACACGGATGTCTGCCGAACGTGTATGTCAAGCCTAGATCCTCGCCGGATACGATGAAGGGACATGCCACGTCTGCTGATTCGTCCTCCGCCAGGTGAGACCGCACACTGACTCAGATTGTGCCGCACAGCTGTAGAACGAGTGGTGTTTCTGTTGTTGGACGTGATGGTGGAGCAACACATAAACCCTGACGTTTTTACCGGCGGCTGGACCCAATTGGCTGTTGGTGAACCTGGAAACGTGCTTTGCGATTCGCGATATGTTCTGCACTAGTGTTGCAGGAACGTGCAATTGAGTCCGAACACCTAGCAGGGATACGCCGTGAACGTTGACCTTGCAGCAGGATCTTTGGCTCCACACACAGCACGAGCTAAGCTAGGATGGCTGGGCAGGCGTCACTCGTCACAAACCGCATCTGATACCGGGCGCCCATAACAAGAAGCGGCTCTGTGCCGTGCCGCACATGCTCAGCAATCTTTCAATCTCTCTTGTACTTCCAACATTGGTTGGTGAGAGTGAAGGCCGTTCGCGATTGCGCCATCCGTCCCTGAACGCCCAAGAACCACCGTAGATAACCGCAAACGCATCTTCACTGAACCACCTCCCAATCTCTAGTCATCTCAACCGGTGAGTTCTCCGACCCATTTTGCCGTCTCTCTCGCTTCGACCGGACTGTTGCGGTGAATTGTTGTCTGCGGCAATGGGACCGAATGCGATTGAGCCGGCCAATTCATATCTCGAGAGCCGTTATCTGACATTGGCGCGCCATAGATTCTGCACCTTTCGTTCGTGTCACATAACACAAAGATCCATCCACACTCGATTGCAACCGCCACACGCACACTGCTCTATTCTTAATCCAGGTCATGAAATACGGCGATACACTGCGCCAGAGGAGCATTCCTGAATGGGGCCATTGTGAGTGACGTAGTCCCTGCGGGATGCTCTCAGCTAACAGCACTGCGCGCGCAGTCAACATCGACTATGATTACCTCAAAGATCTGATCAAGCACCAGACGACGTCCGGCACGAACAAGGCCGTATCGATCCCCGGCCAGGGCACAGGCAGTACCGAGAAAGCCTTCAGCGAGACGTTCCTTCGAGTTCTGCAAGCGCAGCACGATCGCATAAACCTATTTGTTCGGAGCAAGAGCGGGGAGATCGAGCGGCGCTTGGAGCACATTGGCAAAAGTCTAGAACAGCTGCGCTCTAGGCGATCGCATGAGGCACGCCTCCCGGCCAGAACAGTCGAGAGATATGCGAAGATAGACGCAGATGTCGCACGGTAGGCGCAATACGGCAACCCATGCAAGACTACAATGCTGACTGCCTGCAGAACGGCCGAGGAAATTCGCTCGTTATCGCGCTTTGTTGTCGTCCAACGGACTGGCTTTGCTAAGATTCTCAAGAAATACAAGCGTTGGACCAAGGACAGAGAACTGCCCCGTACATTTAGAGACGAGATCAGTAGCCGCCCGGACAGCCTCTTCCAGCTGGATCTAGGCTATCTCCTCGATCAATACATTGGTGTACTTGGCGCCCTCCGCTCAGTCTTCGACAGCGACAATGGGACGGCGGCCCGAAACGGGGACATTGATACACAATTACCAGCTGCGCGCATAACCAAGGCTCTTGAGCATGATGACCATTTAGATCTCGATCTTGCCCTCTCCACTGTTCCTTTGGGCGCCCACGGCCAGAAGGCTACGTACTGGGTACACTCCGACCATGTCGTTGAACTTCAGGTCGTGTTGCTTCAACATATGCGCCTCCATACCAAAAGCACCAACTCAACATCACGGAGGGCCTCCGCCAATGCAACACCGCTTCGTCGCCAGTCCTCGGGTGGCAACACTGATCGCTTTTTCAGCAATGAAGACCAGATTGGCCTTCAGGTTTTGGATTACGCAGAGGCATTCGCTATCAAGCAGAATGCAAGTACTATAGGCTCAATTGAGGAAGACAAGGGCAACGTCGGTATCAAGGCGGCTGCTAACGTTCGATTTTCGGCGGCTGCTGAAGCTGCGATCGTCGTCTGCACCGCGACTGATCCACGCACACAATCTGCTGGAGATCTCAAAATCGCCAAGCTGAAGCGCAAGTTTACAGAGGTCTTCTTGGACACCTCGAAACCTTTACCTGATAAGCAAAACGTTCGCTTTGTTGATCGGACAGGTTCTTTTACTGCTGGCGAAGAAGAAACCCAGTCCATCCGGCAGTGGCTAACGGAACACAAGGAGATCACACCCATTGCTGGTGTAGGGGCCAGTCGTACGCGATTTGCTGGGCTGCATAACACCTTATCCGGAGGTATCTGGGCTACACTCGATCGTGACATTTTCATGAAGGAGTCTTTGATCAAAGACCTTGTGAACAATGACTGGACTCATACAGCATTGCCAGGTGCCGCCATGTTTCCTCATGCTATTCTGGAGGTTCGCCGTGAGGGCAACCAGGCTGGGACTTTGATTCAGATTCTCGATCGAAGCCATCTCGTAAGTCTTGCTGTTGTTAATCTCCGTTCCATTTTGACTGACATGTGCAGGTCGAGCGTGTCCGTGGTTTCTCGATCGAAGCCCATGCTGTATGGACTTGTTGCAGGCCAAGCTCCATGTCTGTCCCTCACTGGATCTCTCTTCTTGACAGAGACATTCGTAAACTACCAGAACCGGTTAAGAGACGCACTCGCAAGAACAGAGGGAGTATGAGTGGCTCCAATACGCAATCTTCGCCCCCGATGACATCAACATCTAATACGTCTTACGATGGACAGCTAAGCCCCTCCACCCTCCGTAATGGTGAGTCCTCCGCAGCCTCAGCACAGGACTTTGTAGATCCTCCATCTCTGCAGGCTTTTAGGAAGAAGCATCGCAAGTCGTATGTGGACCGCAATCCCGTTGTCCGAGAAGAGCCCGAAATGCAGCGGTACTGGAATGAGTACGATCACCCTGAAGATGAAGAAGAAGGGTACTACATCTACATCGATCCGAACGCCTCCGTCAAATTCCCTGGTCAAGAAACCCTCGAGGCCTGGACGAAAAAGACGAGGCAGCTGTTCGGGATGCGCCTTCAGGCAGAAGAGCAGTCTCTATTGAGTGTTGCGGACGATGCCACGACAGATGACGAAGAAAGCGGGAGCGAGAGTGCTCTGGGCTGGAACCCTCGAAACAACTATGGCACCATCTCAACACACAACGGCGGTGCTCACGAAGGCTACTTCAGCAATCTCTTCGGTGGCAGACTGAACCCTCGCCACGATCTAGAGGCAATGCACGAGCGTAGGACTCTACTCAGCGAACTAGAGGCTCGCGAGCAGGAGCGCGAGACGACCAAGTTCCGCTTCTACTCCACATGTCTGGCTGCGGCGTTCGCGATCGACTTCATTCTCTGCCTGATGACCATGACGAGCCGTAAGAAAGAGAGAGGCGCCGTCGACGCTGGCGTCTTGTTCGGCGCAGTCTGTACACTAATACTGTGTATCGTAGGTGTCATCAGTATGAAGACTAGAAGGCAGAAACTGGGCTGGGTTCATCAAGGCGTTGTTTTGAGCATTGTGCTCGCGCTGCTCGGCCTGGACGTTTTATTGCTGTTGTGGGTTCTGAGGATCTAAGATGCGGATTACAGGCTCAGTTCCAGAGGCAGTGTTATTTTCTTTCAAACGGGCATTACTTTGGCGAGTCTTCCAGCGAGCGGCGCTTTCGGCGCGGTCGTTTTGTACCTTTCTTGATATCCATAATTATGAGGCGCCGCCGTACAGTTTGGCGTAGAACGGGATCGGGTACTAAAGCAGGGCAAGTTATAACGCACGCTGCATGATCGGCGGTATTAAAAAACTAGCACAAAGGCAAAAACAATTGAAGTCAATAAACAGCTCCTTCTTCCAAGTATGGGTGTACTAGTTGGAGAAAGGACGACCGGCGATAACCCAAATTCTACTCCTCGACCAGGCGCCGCGAGAAAGTCTTTCCTCCAAAGTATGTGGCTGGAAAGAGAGGTAAGACATGATGAGATCTTCCATTGCTTCTGCTGCGGAAACTTCAGCTGTGCGAGGACGATCCTATGAGCCCGAGTCGGACAGCGCGATAGAACAGCGACGCAAAGTGGGTTAGTTTTCTCAACACAATGAGTAGAGACTTTAGTTAAGCCGGATCAATCTACCTAGATGCATAGGGGCACCTCTATACAGGTACGTGTAGGTGCTTGCTCTGTCCCCGGTGAGCGAGTTAAGCAGCACACCCCACAACCCTGATTGGACGGGAGATGAAAGCTGATGGGGACAAACTAGGTTCATACGGTGTATGCTGTACTGCGCTTGTGCGGGTGTGACGTAGCGATTAAGTATCGCTGGTCATCTTATTGATAAGTGGGAAGGGATGTTCACGGGTGATGGACTGTGTATGCAGTTCGGGTAGATGCTGTGTTTACCTGGATTGGACGATGCCTTCCAAGCTCGCATGTCTTTTTCCCCAAGGCACTTGCGCGCGACTGAAGCAATGAGCTGATCAGACGTAGCACCAGCCGGGGAGACAGAAGAACGTGCTCTGTGTCTGTGGACAGTAAGGGAGTAGAGCTAGGATGCTCCTTGCGTTGTCGGAATTGCCTCGCTCGACCATGACTCTTGGGCAGATTTTCATTTCGAGAGGAAGGTTTGCTGACGCGGCTGTGCTGTGTCGATGATGGCCTTTTCAAGAAGGCGATTCCTTCTGCTTCTTATGAGTATCGACGCTATCGACACGTGCAGTCCTGGAAGTTGGTTTTGTTTCGGAAAAACAAGGCTCGTGGGATGGGCTAGCTTCGATTCAGCTGCTGTAGCATAGTAGCTGTACTATTTCCGTCTGGGCCCGCTCGGGCAGAAATTCCAGCAGCGTAGATCGTGCAACCCCAGCTCTACCATTATCCCAGCGAAGAAATGCAGATAAACGATACCGCCCCCATAAAATATCATCTACAATATATTATTTATTTCAGTAAAATATTTCATCAAAGGAGTAGCAACTCAATTCACGGGCTCGTGGTTTAGTGGTATAATACTCCCTTAGCATCTCGCAAGCACAACGTGCTTCGAATCTAGTCCTGGGAGTGGTCCGGGGTTCGATTCCCCGCGAGTCCATCTTTTTGGTTTTTGCGCAGCCTCTTCCTTTTGCATCTTAGTGATGTGAATGTGGTGGTGGTTCAGGCGGACGTTGTGGCATTTCTTCTAGTCAACATCGCAGGGATCGCAGCTACGATAGAGCATGGATTACAGAAGAAAGGAAAATCGTTCTTCCTTTGCTATCTCTTCTTTTCGTGATCGGTTATGTTCTCGCAGTTGTGTAGAGAGAGGTCGGGCAGGGGAGCGCTGGGCTTCGGCCGCGGCTTGCTGGTATTTTTGGAACACCAGAATCCCTACGCAGTGGTCTGAGTTACGTTTCTACGCTTTTCTTTGCTACCTTTGCGCTAATTGGCACTTACAAGATTGTGTGAAGCTTTGGGCTGGGCATAAGAGTTGGCCGTGGGTTGAAGTGTGTTAATGACTTGTGCACCGATTCTTCGTTATATTTTAGTTATCGCGTAAATGAGATCTGTAGATGCGCTGATAAGTGTTAAAAGTACGGTGAGATTGGTAGACAAAGAGACTGTTCTATGCTCAAAGCAAACATCTGCAAACACCCCTCCGGGTTTCAGGGTCGGACTTTTACTGTTTTTGATGTCCTACAACTCAATCCATCGTACCTCCGAATTGGATGTACAAAGTAACATGTTGCCACTCTCTGGTAGGAACAAAGTAGTGGCATCGTCATCAAGACCTTGAGTCCGCCCACAACAACGCTACGATAGACTCTCAAGGTGTAAAAGATAGTACAGAGCATACAAGTTTGTTCTGTCGCTCAAGAACCTACTTCGTCGTTGCTGTGGTGTTGCGGGCTTCACTTTCACGTTCAGGCACATGCGGGGTCGCTGACAAGCGACCCACTAAACAGGCTGACGATAGGAAGTCACACCCAAATCTTTCACTTCCAATCTATCTTGAAAGCTTCCAGGTGTCTATTTGCATGTTCTGTCACCTCAGGTCCGACGATGTCTCTGCTTGCGCTTCCACACGAGCTGCTCCAGCACATCGCGCGCTTTCTACCATGCTCTAGCCTCCTCCGCCTGATCCGCGTCAATCATCAACTTCGCGACGCCTGCAATGATCCGATCTTGCTCAAATACATTGTCCAAAACGCTTTCTACAGAACGCCCGGCGCGATCGATGGTCTGGTAAAGCTCTATAACCAGCCAGGCCGTGTGGAGCTTCAGCCAGAGCAGCTGTGCTGGCCCGAAGGAGAACACATCTTGAATACTAACACCTTCGATGAGAACATCCGCATAGCACTCGCCATTGAGGACTTAATCCGTTTGGCTACTCTTAAGCCTGCAGCATGGCTAATCTCCACCACATCGAATATGGCTGCGTGGCTACCGCATCTGCTGGCTCTCCATCATCCTGCGTCATTGGGCCTGGAGCCAGAGATGTTCTTGCTGCCTCACGGCCAACTAAGCCAAACGAACACGAGTTTGACGTCTTCTCTACTCGTCAGCCGTTGGCTTTCACGTACAGCTGACCAAGCTCGAGACCGGATAGCTTCAGCAAAGCTCCAGGCACTCCACTTCACCAACTTCAGTTTCATCCTCAACTACACGCTACTCCAGCGACTGGGTTCCACGATTAATGTGATTGACTTCCTTGCGCCGTTCGTTAACAACTTTGTCCCCGATTGGCGGCCTACTGATCCCAACATGCCGCTTGACTTTGTGTCAGACGTGGTGATCCAGCGGATGAGCGAGCGCGTTCCAAAGTATGGCTCGTTCATTCGAGACTTCGATCTCACCCAGGCTTCTGCAGCCCTCTCCCTGGTGCTCGTAGCCGTCGCCTTCCAGTACGGGAACTCGACGCTCCCCGCCCCAACCAAGATCCCGTTCGTGCAGTTCATGGACATACCAAGTGCACACCACAACTCGGCCGAGCTCTTCACCACATGCCACTACCGACGCATGATCACACCAGAGTTCCTCTCTGGCATGTGGCATGGCTACTACACGGACCACCGGTCCTTCCAGCACCTTACGGTGCATGTAGATCCGGCGATGCGCGCCATACAGATGGTGGTGCAGCCGCCGACCGAGGAAGCGCGGACGCGGCTGCGCATCAGCGCCGTCATCGACCGCGAGACAAGAGGCTACGACGCCCACGGCGATTTTCGCCTCTCAGGTCGCGTGCGGGAAGACGGCCTGGTCAGCCTCGCCAAGCAGTATCTTGCGAGCGGGAATTCGTGGACGTGGACGGGGAGGATGACGCCGTTTGGGATTGTGGGCGTTTGGGGACATAATTCCCAAAATTCCTTTGGGGGTTACTTCTGGTTATTCAAGGATGAGTGGATGGTAAAGCAGTAGGTAGGCTTTGTGGTAGAGACTCAAGCAGAGCGGATATGCCTGCTCTTGCCGGTCCCAAGCAGTTTGCCATTATACCAAGTAGCTTCTTCAGAGCCCGGCATGGTACGAATGCATGAACAATACCCAGACGGTCTGTCGAATTCAACAAGCCGCATCTCCACCGACCTCACGCTCCCGGCGTCTTGACAAGATAAAAAACCAGATGGGGCGTTTTTGACAAATACACCCTAAACCTACCCACGCAACCCCCAAGATCCACCGGGCCGTTTGATCGCCAACGCACACCCTCCCTGCCTCTCCGCACCATAGCAGCAAGACTATTAACCCCGGATCCCCCGTCAGCCCAGACCAGTACGTCCTAACGGCTTGGATCGAGCGATCGAGCCTTCACGCGGTCACGTCACGGGGAACGTACCAAGGTACCCAGGTAGTCCATTCAGAGACGAAAAAAAGCGTTCGGTGGGCAACTCAATCTACTTGCCAGAAAAAAAAGGAGAGCAAACTCCTGCAATGCTAGCTAGTACCAGGTATCCAAAAAGAAAACTCCCACTCTCAATCATCTCATGATACAACAACGCTATGGGAAGAACGCCATACACACATGATCTACATGGATAGATTACTCCTTCCTGCGGCCCTGCTCGCTGCTCCCAGCGTCATCATCACTGTCCACACCCAGACTAAACGACGAGTCGTTGTGCGGCGCCCGCGGCGACTTGTCCGAATACCCCTTGCCCAGCTTCTTGGGCACGTTGTGCAGGTCGTCGAGCTCGCGCTCGTCAAAGTCGGCGGCCTCGACGTCGGCCCTGCGCTCCTTGCGGCGGAAGTTGTCCAGCCCCATGCCCGTGAGGAGCGACTCGCGGCCCTCGTCGCCGTCTGCGCCCTGGTAGCCGGTGCTGCTGCGGCGGCGGCTGCGCCAGAGGAACGTCGCCCACAGGATCGCGACGATGATGACGACCACAAGTGCGACCTCGCCGGAGCGGTAGTAGGCCTTCCACTCTGCTTCCTTCAGCTGCTGCGCCTTGTCCTCCTCGGCCTTGGTGGAGTTCGGGTGACCGCCCACGCTCGTCAGTGGGCCTTTCTCTCCGTCGATGACGCTGTCGGCGGGTGTCCCGCCAATCTCGCCAATGTCGACACCCAGGAACCGATCGAGCATGTCACGTGTTCGCCTGGGGTAGTCGAACGGTACCATGTGACTGGAGTTGTAGAAGACAACGTAGGTCAAATTGCGCGCTTCTTGGATGGTGCCGGCTGGCTCGCCCTCGAACGCCCAGTCTCGTTTCGCAGCGACAAGGCCGGGAGAGAGCTCAAAGCCCTTCCCGCCGTTCCAGCTCATCTTGTCGATCATCCTCTCGGTACCGACATGGTTGCAAATCAGGTCCTTGTCGCCCGAGAAGAGGGTGATGGGTACCTCCTTCAGCAGGTCAGGAAGGAACCTGATTGACGGCTCGCTGTTCTTGGCGCGGAAATGACCGGTAACGGCTCCACTGCACTCTTGCCACCCAGTCTTCTTGTCGGGGTTGATGTGGAGGGCGGTTATGACGTCCTGGCGACGCAGGTAAGGAGTGACCTGCTTCAGGTCCGGTGGCCAGTTCATACCACAAGAAGAATCGTCGCGCAAGCGGATGTCGTACATGTTGACGCATTGCTGCATGGTGTCGGCTTTTGTATCTTTTGTCACCTCCAAGATGGTAGTCATGACAGCCTCGCAGATGGGCGTGTCGACACGGTCCATGCCACCATCGTTGAGAGCCTCTACACATTTACGCTGCTGATGCTCAACTTGTTGTGCACCCTCACTTCCTGCCGTGATCAGGCCGCTCTGGTAGGCGAATGGGAGGTAGGCGAGGTACTGATCCACCGGCGAGATCCAGCCATTGCCAATGAGCAACCCCTTGAGTGCCCACGGCCGTCTGCCAGCCTGCTTGTTGCGCTTGAGGATTGCGCGAGCAATGTGCGGGATGTGCTGGCCTGCGTATGATTCTCCAGCAATGTAGAACTGTTATGGTCAGTCGATGCCTTGGCTGGCAATCGCTCCGGTCGAGAACTCACATCATCATGCTCGTACTCAGGGAACAGAGCAAACCACTTCTCAAGGAAGATGATCATGTGCTCTGCCATTTGGTCCAACTCGCTCAGATAGCTGTCTGTGTTGACATAACTAAAGCCGGTCCCGACAGGCTGGTCGATAAAGAGCAAGTTTGCAAACTCGTCCCACGATCCATTGTTGTATTTCAGGTTTCCGTCCTCTGTTACTCGGTAGGGACCAACCTCCATCATGGCGCCGTCCATCGAGGAGCAGCCGGGCCCGCCGTTGAGCCATAGCACGGTGCGCTGTCTATTGGCGATGTGGCGGTTCTGGTAGTGCCAGAAGAACAGGTTGCCGTTGTGGGCGGCGTCGACTTCGATGTGCCTGTGGGGTTGCGATCAGCTCGTGCTTGCCGGCATATCTGCGTCAGCTTCAGCCTTACCCTGCGTGCATCTTCAGCAGCGGCTGGGGCGCGCCTGGGAGATCATGCACAAAGTAATCGGCCTGTGTCTTTGGCTGTTGTGCTACACTGCCTGGGAGCATGGACAGAGTTGCCAGCAATCCGCCTACGAGCGCCGTCCGCCATCGCGACCGCGAGTGCGAGTCTATTGAGAACATGGTGATGGGCGAGGGTGCCGAGATGGGTTCAGGGTTGCTATCTCATCGAGGTCGTGGGTGCACTTAATGGGTGTCGAGGGTTGTAGGGCAGAGCAGTAAGATTTCTAGCCTGTATCTAGTCGGGTGCTAGGCGCTCAACTCGACGCGTTTGAGTTCGGGGTTTGAGCTGTCGATGATCTGGCCGCAGCTGACGAGGCCTCGAGCTGGAGCAGGGGCCGTGGAGTTCAGCAACAACGCCTAGGTTTCACTGGCGCGAGCGGGAATTGACAATTACACAGTACACGCAGCACCGAAGGACTTGGGGACGCCGCGCGCACTATAGCCGAATCTTTTTCTCTTTTTGGAATTCTTAATAACCTTCTTATTCAGGGCCGTTCTGGATGCATGTCTTTGTCGACGGTGCGCCAAGGGTGCTCCAGCTTGACCGATGCCGACGGGATACACCAGCCAACCAGCCAACCAGCCTCGCCGTCCTTCATCCGGCCTCGCGAACCTCCGTGTTTCGCATCTGCCTTTGCTTTCGGCACTTTCTGCACAGTATGCGGCTCTGACACCGTTGAAGTGAGAGTGACATGTATCACTGCGCGGTATGCAGGCCCGAAGCGTGCGGCAGAGGCGCCATATACGAGGTAGCTTAAATCAATCACGGGTGCCTGCCGCACTTAACGGTCGCTTGCACCACGCTCCACAACATCGTCAACGTCAACGTGTCCTGGGTTGCTCCTGCCGTGTCTTGGAATCACAACCTATCCTATGCTAATCAAGTAACCATATAGTCAACTGACTTCTGTTTGCGTCCTGTCTCCAACAGCGTCTCTGATTTGGATCGACACTGACAGCGCTATACCTTCCCATGCTCGCTCCACAGCCTTAGTCTTCAGATTTCACGACGTAATACTTACAGTAGTCGCCAACAGATTCTCTCCGTGCACAACTTCTGCATCCATTGCTCGAAACGGCATGTTTGAGGCCAATGTCGAACACTGCGTGCCACAGTGGCGTAGATAAACTTTAGACATGCTTTTGGTTTTACTCTCCCCCTTATACAACAGTCTCAACAACCACAACGACCCGCTAGTACCCTAAAACATGTCTTCAAGGCTCTTCTCAGAGTCCTTCTTGATCAGTTCAACCATGCCCTGTTGACAGTCAGTTCCTCGCAACGTCTGCCGCCTGTACCCTTGGAGTAGCTTACCTGTGGCATGATGGGCTCTCCATCCTTGCCGACTACGTAACGGAAGGGCATCTCAGTGCTCTCGTTCGCGTTTGTGCGAATCTCTGGATGGTCGATGTACGGAATCTTCTCAACCGGGACTGTACCTGTTTAGTTGCTTTCCAAGCTATGCCCAAATGATGAACGTACCTCTGTCTTGCACACAAATTCTTGTGACGCGCACAGCAGTGTCGGTGGTCATCTGTACAGGGCCAAGTCGACGACCCTCGTAGCCCTTCTTACGCAGCTCAGAGGTTCTGTCTGAAGTCCACATAGTCAGTCCATTTGAACGTAGTCGTAGGTCCAACGTTTCATACCTCTAGGTGGATCATCTCCTGTATCATAGTTAGCCATGAGTCTGCCAAGCAGTCCAGTTCTGCGGCTCACCAAGGATGCCACCGAACAAGAAAATGTCAAAGTTATCACCATCCTCTGGACTGAGGTCCTTAGCAGCAGCAGGATCCAGCAAACACACTCGGTTCTTTCGGTCTGCGTAGATCTCTTCGATGCCTCTCGTCTCGACGTTCAATCCCTTGGCTTGCTGGAGGTTCTCAGGCAGCTTCAAAGAGGTCGGCACTGACGAGAGAAGGAACTGAGATCCAGTGTCATAGCATTCTTGAGCAATGCATGAGTACTCCAGCGAGGACCACTGCTCCAGCTCCGGGTCCAGATGCTCAACAACAAATGTCTTTCCTGTGCCGGCCATCTTGGGTATGATGGAGAACTTTTTCGGTTTGGTTGTGGGGTCAGCTGTTCTGAGAGGAAATAACAGCAATTGGCTGTAGCTTTTCGCGACTTGTTGGATCTTGCTCAAGTAGGACACCTAATTGTTCGACTAGGTCCCAGAACGGTCTTTGACACTGTGGTGGATGGTGCGAGCCTTGCAGTAGCGATTTGCTAAGCGGAGCATGTGGTCTGCAGACGGCCAACAGGGATTTGGCGAGCGCACTAAGAGATCGGAGCTAGCAAAACAGCCTATTACGTGAAGGGGAAGACGCAAAGCAATCGTAAGTGGGGCTTGATGCTCTGTACTCCTAGCTCCAGCACCCTTCATGCAGTGATTGTCTGCCTGAGGCCGTGATACAGAGTGGTGGGGGCAATCAATTGCAGGAGCACTGAGCATGTAACACCAACGGTTCGAAGTAAATGCAGTTTTGGTACAAAAGCGCAGCGGTCCTGGCGGTCCGGGACGCTAGAGAGCACGCGTGACGTAGAAGTTCTGTGAGTGGTAAAGTATACGGCAATCCAGCGTAGTTGTCACCCAGCGGTCGTCAAGCGTCGAGCTTGCTTTGCTTTTGGCGGCAACAGTACTGTGCATACCCCCTTGTGCTCCCGGGACAGTCTAAATTGCCGAATGAGAGCCCTGGTGGTGTGCTATCGGCCCACTCCAAGTCTGCTGCATGATATGCTGCAATACCCCTCTCTGCGAGTCTGCCGGTGCCCCTTCGATTCTCTGCAAAAGGCCAACCAAACCCATACTTTGCTTCTCATATTCTATTATCATATTTTGTCCACTGTCTTTGATCTGTCCATTTGACAGTAGCAAATTACACAGTGGTGTGGCACAGCTCATCTCATCTCTCTTACGTCCACTCGTGCTGTTCGCAGGGAAGGCGCTACCTCGGACGATAAAGGCTTATCGCAGCAATCGATTGAGGGGCATTTCATTCTTCTGCTTCTGCTTCTGCTTCTGCTTCTGCTTCTATCCAGAGCTTGGACACAGCATACGAGACAGGTCTGAGCTACCGAGCGAATTAGCCGTGTGTTGTCAGACAGCAGCTGCAAGTCACGTCCGAGCTCCATTGACGTCCAATAGCCCCGCGGTGAAGAGTCGGCAACCAGCTACCTAACCATAACTGATCTGTTCCCTGTCACGACCCTGCTGCCCAAACAACCTTACCTTACCGACACACCTCGACTCGACCCTTATTTCGGGCGACAACATTGGCGCGGACAAAGAATAAATAAGGACCTCCGTTTTCCCACCACCAGCAACAACCCCTCCAGCCAACGTTGCCCGCACCCACAGCGCACCATCAACCGCAAAGATGAACCCCCACCAGCAGAACAAGGTGGATGTTAGCGTACGTCATTCGCGGCCCCTGCGCAGCTGCAAGAGAGCCCCTCTGGCAACGCGTCGCAACCCAGAATCAAATCTGACGTAGCATAGAAAATGTCGCCGGAGGAGGCCAAGCTCTTCCGCCTGTACGGAAAGCTGCCAAACAAGAAGGACCTGCTGCAGAACAAGCTCAAGGTAAGCTGTACCCCGTGACCGACCGCCGCTCCCGCTCCCGCTCCCACGCATTACGCTGACCATACAACACAGGAGCGCAAGTACTTCGACAGCGGCGACTATGCCCTCTCCAAGGCCGGCAAGGCTTCGGACGCTGGCGTCACCCAGGTCGGCCGCGAGCACCCCAACCCCGAGAAGATCCCGCACATGGCCCCATCCACACCAGGCAACGGACAGACCCCTACAACCGGGGACCTGAAGGCCGGCAGCCCGTCAAAGGAGGGCGGCACTTTCCTCCACCGCGAGACAAGTCTGAACCGTGAGACCTCGGCTTCCGACTTCAACGACGGCGCGGACCCTCAGACCCAGCACGTCTAGAGTGATTACTCCCACCATGTCAGCATGAGGGATACTTTCTGTCTTTTCGTTCTCGGCGCAATGCGGAAAGAGGGGACAAAAAAATGCACATTTGTCATATTATATCATGGCCTTGTCTGTACTGGCTACAATGGATCACGGCGTCATCCGTGGCGCCCGGGCGCAACTTTTGGTCGCTGTCCTCTGCTTTCAAAATTGGCCATGACTACCCATCGACGCGATGGTGATGCATGCTCGCCAGGCACACGGAGCCTTTCGATCCATGTGCAACACGCTTGATATGAACCACAAACACTGGGAGTGGGTGGAGTTTTCGATGACTTTACGACACGAGATTTTTTTTTTGGATGACACGGCTGCATGTCTTCGATGCACATGTAGAGTACCCGTCGCAGGTATGAAAATAGTCAAATTGACGATGAACCTTGTCAAATCACAGCATCGACCGCGCCGAGCGATCGTGCTTATGCTGCGCCGTGCAATTTGGATACATATGCAGTGGCCTCCTCGGAGGTCCGACAATCATTCTGACATTACCTCGTGTCAACATGGTCCTAGGAAGCACGACGTCACAGGCCCCATTCTTGAGTGAACGACAGCCCCCAAAACAATCAGGCCCACCCATTAAACATTCCGATCCCCCGCCCTCCTCACCCTCCTCCAGCCCCTCCACGTGCCCGCAAACTTCCTCCGCGTGAGATACACAAACCCCACCAGCACGACCACGAACCCCACACTCCCTGCGCTGTAACCCTGATTCTGCACAGCTTGCTTCTTGGCCTCGGCGTACAGATCCTTCACCTTATCCTTCACGCCGTCCCCCCGCTGCAGATCCGGCATCGCCATGATGCTGACGACCAGGCTGGTCCAGCCCGTGAAGTGCTGGGTGCGCTGCCCGTGGCCGCCGACGGGGTCGTACTGCTCCCAGGCGTAGCCCGTCTGCAGCCAGGAGCTGAAGACGGCGTGGACCACGTTGCTGCGCAGGTCGGTGTAGATGGCTTTGCAGCGGGCTTGGTGGGGGCCGGGCGTCTTGGCGAGGGAGAGGAGCTGCGCGAGGAGCAGGTAGTTGATGTTCACCCAAACGGGGCTGCGCCAGTAGTTGTCGCCGACGCCGTACTTCTTGTCTTCCTGCGAGAGCGACTTGATCCCGTGGTCGGTCCAGAGGTGGTTGGGGTCGCGCAGGAGGGTCAGTGCTGCGTCGAGGTGGGGGTGGTGGGCGTCGAGGAAGCCGGTCATGAAGGGGAAGAGGGAGATGTAGCCCTTGTGGCAGACGAGGGTGTGCTTGTCGTTGCGGACGACTGTGTCGCAGTATGTTTTCTCTGTGGCTTCCCAGTGGAGGACGTCGAGGTTGGTCTTGACGCCGCGGATGTGGTTCTGATACGTGAACGCGTCGTGGGTGCTCTCGAGGAAGAAGGCGAGCTTCTCGAGGGTGCGTGACATGAGGCCCACCCAGCACAGCGCGTCGAGATGGAGCTCGGTCATGTCCGGGGGCTCCGCTCGAGGGTAGTCATCAAGACCGCTGGCGTAGCTCGTCTCTGGCGTGCGCCCTCGCCATCTGTACCCTTCGTTGAGGTTTGCAGAGGGAACAGAGTGGGTCTCAATGTCTCCGGATTGGGACTTCCGCCACCACTCGTAGTGCTTCTTCAGAAGAGGATACAGCGTCGCTATGAACTTCTTGCCAGCTTCGGGCTGCAGAAGCGTAGACTCGTGACCATAATACTTCGTCTTGCCTTCCAATATGTCGATGAACTTTGACACAACAAGGAACAATGTAGGTGGGTTCGCAATGTGCGGATACTGGACGACGGAATAGTCAGGAGTGCTGTTCTCTGCATCCTTACCGACGACTTGCTCCCTGGCTATCCAGCCGTCATCGTCCATAGTGTTCAACCAGCTTTGTACCACTTCCATCGCTAGATTAGCATCCCAGTCAAGGACAGGAAGTAGGTGAAAGCCCTCATCCCACAAGAAACCTCGTGGAAAGAGCGCTCGAGCAGGAGTATGGGTGAACAGCTCGTACGGCCCTTTTGCCTCGGGAAAAGCATGTTTCTTAGCATCATCCGCCTTCTCCCAAAACTTCCCCGATGTTTCAGCATACATGGCTTTGTTCCTCGTGTCGACCTGTAGTTTGCCTTCGAAGTAGCCCAGACCGCCCAGTAGATCTGCAAGCATCATCTCCCCGAAAGTAGTATGCTGATCCGTCTTAAAAGGCGCTTTTGGAGTGAAGACGCGAGAGTAGGTCTTTCGATATGCGACTATTGCATCTTGAACGCCGATCGCCATCTCGGCTGCAGTCATGGCACGCGATGCTTCCCGGCTCGAGTAGAGTACTTCGAATTCGAAGCTGTCGTGCATGATCATCTGCACGAATTGCATATTGCCTGATCCGGGTGCGTTGCGGAGTACGACGTCCACCTTGCCGGTTTTTGCCTGGTCCGTTGATTGTGCTTTCAACGCATTTAGGAAAGTGGCTTCTTGCACGCAAAGAAGTCAGTACTCCGGGTGCTGCTTGTGCCAGAATCGTTCGAGAATTGGGACGGTACTCACACTTCGCTTGCCATAGCTTCTCCTCGGTCACGTTCAGCGTGTGCACGATCGTACCCGCGTGTCGACTGTCTGATCCAACCGTAGTCGGGATGTGAATGCCGGCGGAACCAAGTCGCGGATGTTTGATAGCGAAGTTTACCGCCTCGACGGTCTTGTCGCCAGCACCAAGCTGCTCGAAAGCCTCGAGCTGGCAGTCTGCGCAGCTCTCTTTTTCCTCCATACCGACATAGAAGACGACGGACGTCTTAAGGTTGGCGGGTGCGCCGTTGCGTGGCTTGCCCTTCACACGCAATGCCCAATTGCCAGCACTTGGCCCTTCGGTCTTCTTCACGAACTCGGTCGTGATGTCGATTTGATTGCCCACATCTTGAATGATCTGGGTACCACCAATGCGCGCATCATATGTACTCCAACCGTACATGGCCATGCCATCGTCCTGTTCGACCGTGTGCCGCAGTTCTGCAAGGCCAGTCAGCCTTGTCCCAAGTCCGCATCCTCTTCGTCCAGTTGCCTACTCTTATCTTGCTCATCCAGCTTTCCCCACATTAAACCTGCGATCAAACTCTTTGGGACTCGAGGACGAATACCCAGATACAGATTGGGTCGGTACGGGCCCCATAGCAGCGGCGCTTCGTTCGAGTAGAGCGAGGCATCGACCGTCTTCGCGAACACAGGTGCGACAAGGGCCAATCCAACTGCAATCACTGGTAGCTGCATGGTCCGGGGTGGGAGCTATGACGCGTCTCGGACGCGCCAGCAATTTACAATCTTTTGTAAATCTAAGGAACGACTAAGGTGAGTATCCTAGCATGGCATCTGTAGTCTGCAGAGTACAGACGTGATACAACGCACGACGTTTGTCGCCTGCCGTATTTCGATCCTTTCTCTCGGCATCAAGCGCCCCCCTGATAACTTCCGCTGTCGTCTCGCGCACCGATTGGCTGTGGCTCCTGCGCAAGCAGCAATCCATCCCTTCTCAGCAACGCAGAACATCCGACACCTAAGAGACATGCGATCAATATATTGACGAGACAGCCCCTATCTCAGGGTGCCCTCCATGTCTCACTATCTGCAAAACCTGGCTACATTCGCCCCGCGATGTCCATCACGTGCAGGACTTTCGTGCGCCAGTGTGCCGTGACAGAGCATGGCGAAGACCATGTCCCCACACAACGACGTCAGCGGTCGCTCGGCCTTTCACGGAGAGGTCTATTCATGAAGTCAATCGTTTACAGAGTCAACAACGCTCGCTCGAAAGCAGAGCATACATCCCCTCACTGCTTAGTGACACCGACCGCTATTGAATTGTTTATCGCTTATAAGTAATCGCAAGGAAGTCGGATCGATTGCTTGCAAGCAATATCATAATCATGCAGGAACAAGTTGACCGTTTGGTCGAGAAGACCTGGGGTGTGAAGATATCCCCCATACTATCCTGACTACATACTAACATCAAACTACAGAGAAGTTCCAAGACATCAGTGCATCAAAGCGGTTAATGATCGCAGTCTCCGGAATACCAGGCTCAGGTAACCCCCCCCCCCCCCAAAAGGATAGTCCTACAAGCCTAACTCATCCCCCAGGCAAAACCACCCTCGCCGCCAAAGTCTCCACAGGCCTAAACCAAAAACACGCCCAAAGCTCCCCAGCGACCTCCACCGGCAGCCCCGTCGCCGCCTTCATCCCCATGGACGGCTACCACCTATCCCGCGCACAGCTGGACGCCATGCCGGACCCGCAGAAAGCCCACGCGCGGCGTGGCGCAGCCTTCACCTTCGACGCGGGGGCGTTTCTGCGCCTGGCAACAAAGCTGCGCGAACCCATCTTGCCCGAGACAAGAACCCTGTACGCGCCCAGCTTCGACCACGCCAAGAAAGATCCCGTCGCCAACGACATCCCCATCGCGCCCTCGGCCCGCATCCTCATCTTCGAGGGGAACTACCTCTCGCTGAACCACGGGCCGTGGAAGGAGGCTGCCCAGCTGATGGACGAGCTGTGGTTCGTCCGTGTGGAGTTTGAGGTTGCGAGAAGGCGGTTGATACGCAGGCATGTCGAGGCGGGGATAGCAAGGGATGAGGCCGAGGCGGCGAGGCGGGTGGACGAGAATGATTTGGTGAACGGGAGGGAGATTGTGGAGGGGATGTTGGAGGTGAGCGAGGTGGTGGAGAGCAAGGAAGATCCCGAGTGGGCGCCTGAGTATCAGGGCGAGGCGTGATATGCGTTCGTGGGTCCTGGAGATGGCGAAGATGGGGCAAACGATATCAAGACCTTTCTTCATCAGCATGCTCAACTTCAGTCACAAACTCGGGTGAACGGTGTCCTACAACTCTCGGTGCCTGAAGTCTTTGATGCAAATGGTAGAAATGACGTATCGTGTTCCATCGCAAAGTTCTTTTGCGAATCTTGACTTCATTTCATCCCATTGACCGAACCAAGTGATATCCATTCCTAATTAACCGCACGACCAAACATGCTTCTCATGTTGCGCACTCTACTATTACACTCGCTCTTCCGTTCCGCTCGCGCCAACTAATACGGGCGGTAGCCAGAGCCTCCACGGCCGCCACGGAATCCGCCACGGTAGCCGCCGCCACGGGGAGCGTAGCCGCCTCCGCCTCCACCGAAGCCTCCGCGACCACCAAAGGGCGCACCGCGACCGCCTCCACGACCGCCTCGCGGGCCGCCTCGACCGCCTCTTGACATGCCGGGCAGGTTTGTTCGCTTGGGGACCACCTGCAGAATGTCAGCGCAAGCGTCCCTGTTGGATAGCAGGCTGGGTACGTACCTTCAGATTCCTGTTGCGGAACTGGCTGTTGTCGAGGACAAGAGCCTCATTGACCAGACTGGGTTCTGTGAACTCTACATAGGCATACCTGCATACGCCCATTAGCGTTCCAATCTTTCTGCCAAACTCTTGCCAGGTCGCGAAAGATGATGCCTAAGAGAATGATGATGAGGTTCAACCAGACGCGCAAAGAAAACCTCCTCTTGGTACTAACCCTTTGGGATGCCCTGTGAACTTGTCGAGCAGGATTGTGACGCGGTTGATGCTGCCGACGCTCTGGAAGTGTGCCTGGATCTCTTCCGGGCTGGCCCCGTAGTCGACGTTGCCGACGAAGACACTGCGTGAGTCGACGTCTTCTTTGCTTTCGCGCATCTCGTGGCGCTCGTGGTCGAGGGATTGCTGCATGTCGCGCAGCTTCTGGGCCTCTTCCTCCATCTCCTGCACGCGGCGCCTCATGGCTGAAATCTCCTCCTATTGCACTGTCAGTCTTGCGTCGGAGGTAACCGCTCCCGCGTGGCGATTTTGTCTTTCGCATGCGACGGAGCAATCGAGCGTTTGTCTGATGGCAGGGAAGCGTGCCGTACCTCTTCGGTCGCATCGTCTCCGCGGCGCTCGTCTTCGGCCGTGTCAAGACGCTCATCTTCTTCGCGCTTGAGCTCTTCCTCGCGCTTCATATCGGCTTCGATGTCGGACATGATGTGGAGCTGGAGCTGCTTCTGGGTTGCTGCAGGCGTCAGTGCTACTGCTACATACAAAGACGAAGCGTGGATAGTGCAAGCGTACAAGGCTATCTAGTGCAACGGGTGTCTGTCAATAAGCGAGGCGTCCAAGTAGATGGATTTATGAGCAGTTTGCTCTATTTGCGCACTTTACGCGACAGCAATGTTGCTTCAGTGAAGGAAGGAATGGCACCGAGGTGAAGGTAATCCGAGGTGTAGCTTCGAGGGAGTGACGAAGCCGTGGGTCGGAGCTGGAGCTGGAGGAATCACGCTAACAACAGTGCATGTGGACCGTGGACCGAACCGGGGTTGCGCGATTGCCTCATTGCCTGGAATGGAAAAGGAAGTGCTTGTCCAGCATTGCCTCTAATTGTACCAGGTAGCCACATGGAGCGGAAAAGCCGTGCTACTTGAGTGTCGTGCCAGTCGATGATTATAGATTTTGCACGTGTTGATTGTGTATTTGCAAGAAAAAAAAAGGGCATATGGTAAGATGATACGAGCGCCCATAAACCATCCCTCTAGAGCTCAAGTGAGCCGCCATCAAGTCCGTCACTCCAAACGCCAGGCCGTGGATATATCACGCATGCCCTTTTCGATTCCCGCTGTTCCCAGAACATGTCCATCACCGACTGTGTGCGCTTGACAACCTAAAGCATCGCAAAGGCTTAGGGCGCCGGGTTCTCCCTGACCACGGCGCGCACCTTCTTCTCGTACGCCGCGCGATCCTTCTTGAAGAGGTTGAAAGCGTCTGCTTGCGCCGGCGACTCCGGGTTTGGCTCGTCGAGCAGCGACTGGATGCCCAGCAGGATCTCCTTGATTGTGATAGCAGGCTTCCAGCCTTCCTCCTCGTTGAGGATGGAGAGGCAGACGGTGCCGGAGGGATAGACGTTGGGGTGAAAGAGCGGAGGCACAAATTTGCCTGCATCATGTTAGAAGGCGTCGAGTTTGAGAGCAGCAGCAGCAGCGCCGTAGTTGCACTATGCTGCAGCTTGGGACTCGTTGCACACGTACACTTTGGTGGCTTTGTGGGGTACTCGTCGGGGAAGGTGACCTCAAGCTTGAAGAGGCCGCCCTCCCAGATGGTCTTCTCCTTGCCCGGCACACCGCAGTCCCACTTCTTGAGCTCCATCATGCCGTTCGCGCCGCGCATAGGTTTGGCGAAGAAGCCAAATGGGTGGTCGCGTCTCCATTGCTTCCTGGATACACTGTCAGCGCGTGCACGGCTCTCCAAGGCTGCTTTCTTACCTCTCCTCGGAGAGACGGTTCATACACAGTGACATAATGTGGTTGTAAGGCTATCGCCAACTGTGCATGTGGGTCAAGCTGTGCCTGATGCGGGGGTTTGTTGACGCTGCAGCACGTGGCGGTGTGGAGAGAGGCGTGCAGGTGGCGCTACACGTTATAGAGTGGTGAGGTGAGAGAGGCGTCTAGAGTTTGGCGCAGAAGTGAGTGCCTTGTTCAGCGCTGCAGCGACTCGAAAGGTGCACGTGATGTACAATGATTAAGCATCCACGGGAATTGGAAGTACTAGGTACATCTAGCCCAGAAGGCAATCCTTGCGCTCGGTCGCAACTGCAGTGCGCCCCACTCAGCAGCGGCCGAGGCTGAAGCTCCCCCGGCTATCAACGCAGAGGGATGGCGCGTGGGCAACCTTGCATGCACATATCCAACACCGGCCATTCGCGCGCATTACTACACAAGAGACTGCTCTCACCAGCACCCACCTAGACTAAAATCATCTTTGCTCAGACCATGGCGGACGCGCCCGCAAAGCAAGAGAAGGAGCATGTGAAAGCTGCCCCTCCCCCAGCCGACATCGCATCCGACCCCGAAGAAGACGACCTTTCAGACCTAGACGACGTGCTGGACGAGTTTGCAAACACGAAGCTTGATGCCAAACCTGCCGCCCCTAAAACCGCCCCTCAGCCCGCCGCACCTTCTGCCTCTGGTCCAGGGAGACCGGAGGACATTTCGCCTGCCGAGCTCCTGTTGCAAGATGAAGACGAGTTTGCGAAAAAGCTGCAGGAGGAAATGGCGCAGCTGCTCGGCCAAGGCGACTTCCAGAAGCAGTTTGAGGAGATCATGAAAGAAATGAATAGCGAGTTGGGCGGCGACCACCTCCCTGCGCCCACCGCCGAGCAAGCAGCCGCAGCAGCAACTGCATCGCTGAAAGACGACTCGTCCTCGAAAGCTGGCGAGTCGGCCAGCAAGGCGGATAAGAACTTCCAAGACACTATCAGGAAGACGATGGAGCGCATGCAGGAGTCTGGCGATGCTGCTTCCTCGGCTGCCGCCTCATCCGCCAACCAGGACGACATCCTCGCGCAGATGCTGAAGGAGATGGAGAGCGGCGGGTTCGGGGGTGAGGGCAGCGACGAGGACTTCAGCAAGATACTGATGGGTATGATGGAGCAGTTGACCAACAAGGAGATTCTGTACGAGCCAATGAAGGAGCTAGATGACAAGTTCCCAGCCTGGATGGAGAAGAACAAGGAGAAGGTGTCGAAAGAAGACTTGAAGAGGTATGAGGAGCAGCAGGTCTTGGTCAAGGAGATCACAGCGCGCTTCGAGCGCAAGGGGTACAGCGACGACAATGCAAAGGACAGGGAATATATTGTAGAGCGAATGCAGAAGGTATGCCAATCGCTTCAGCACAATTGCTGTTGTTTGCTAACTGTTTGTCTCTAGATGCAAGCCGCCGGCTCGCCGCCGCCCGATCTCGTCGGCGACATGAACGCTGCGCAGGAAGCGCTGGCAGGAATGGACGAAGGGTGTCCGACGCAATAGTGTATCATGTACAAAACATATCCCAAAGTACACATAGAATGCTGCATTTGCGTGACCTTGTGCCTTTCGCCTGGAGCGCCTTTGCTGTTGTGGCTCAAAAAGCGCAACACTATTCTTTTCTCGACAAGTGCGACCTGGAAAGATGTCACTATTCATCCGTCCGTCATGTCCATGTCGTCCACGTCCCTGTCGTCGCTGCCATACGGCTGTACTTGTTGTTGGTACCGCGTGTCAAAATTTGTCGCGCACTCCATGAAGATTTGGTCATAATCCTCATCATCGCTGCCAAAGTGCTGCTGCGGCACAGTTTCTTGGTCTTGGTCTTGCTCCATCGATGCGACCAGCTGCTGCAACTCGTATTCTTCCTGCGCAAGTAGATAGTCCGCTTCTGTCATGAACAGCTCAGGTCGTGGTTCGCTGCTCGATATTTGTGGTATTGCCGCATCGCTCATGAGCTCTTCTTCGGTATCGTCTTCTGGTGGCGGCGCTTCCTGTGCCTTCTTGCTTTCCCATCGCTTGCGTTCTGAGACGAAATCCAATTGCTGGAGCTGTAGGAAGTTAGAACTTGCGTATTAGTACAGAATGTGTCTCCTGGTGTACCTGTTCGCCTCGCGATTCCCACTTCTTGTCTTCTCTGTTGTTCTGGACGCGCTTGAAGAACATGTCTCTCCGCCTCTTTGTGGTCGCGTCGCGCGTTTGCAGCATTGGGTTGGCTTTGAAAGCGCGTTGCGACTGATTTGTTTGGTTCTCGCTATCCTGTGACGCCATACTGAAGTCGAACAGCCCTGCACCAGCATTTGCGGAGCGTTCGCGGAGCGGTGATGAGCGAATTGGCGCGTGGGTGGCGTAGTGCTGATTCGGCATGTGTGAGTAACACGTGTTGGTGAGCAGCATCGTGAGCGACCAGTATATTATTTGGAGTTGGCTAGAGGTCGAAGCGCGTGGGTTGGTATGTGTCGGAGTGCTGTGTATGAGATGGAAGCGACGATGCCGTCGTACTTGAGATGGCAGGCGCGTCCCGACGCGCTTTCCTTATCGATAAAAGACGTGCAGGTGGTCCCCTCATCTTGTACCACGTGACACGAACAACGCGGACTCAATCCTTCTAGGTTGATCGCGTGACATGAATCTCTCTCAAGCACAACGATACATCGAGACATCCAATTCTCAGTGGATTAAAGATCTAGAGAGGATTCAGAATAGCCTCAAACCTTCTGGTTGCCGACTAGGTTCCCTTCTAGTGATTCTCCTCTTGGAGAGCGTGTTTGAAGGTCAATTTACCACATTACAGCCTGCAGCTACCTGTCCTCATAGCCGTTCTTGCTTAGAAACCAGATGTCAAGGTTGAGATTCTAGACGCAAACCACCAGCCTCTCCCTGAGTACAACGACGATGACGAAACCAGTCAAGCAGGTGATGGGAGCATCACAAAGTACATCGAGGCGAAGTCCGGGATGAAATTCCGGGTAAGCGTTTCGTTCAGCGAAGGGTTTGAGACCATCCACAGCGTTCGCATGGAAATCACGATCTATGGTCGTGTGTCGACGACTCTTATTATCGGGCCTGACAGCTTACATACCCGCGATGGCCATTCGGTTTCTGGCATAGCCGACTACGATGGGCAACGCTTTCGTCTTGGTTTCAAGTTCTCTGATCTGCGTATTGGTACGTTTGCAACGTTCGCAGTATCGCTCTTTACTCATCCGTGTAGGCGAGACGGCAGAGGGCGAACTGCCCTCTGATCTTAGGGGTAGTCTGAAATCGGTTGGCACAATCTCTGTATCTCTCTGAGAGATCATTGGATTGAAGACAGACCCGCTGGCACGACGCAAAAATCCTCCGTCCCACCTCGAGAAGATCAAACAGGTCTCTGAAAAGTCTCTGAAGGGCGAGGCTCGCTCTCACCAAGTAACGTATGAGGGACAATTGACACAGCTGAACACCAAACTCACACATGGACAGTTTTAGCAGACACAGAGAATCTAGACATAGGGAAACCAAATGTTCCTTCCGCCTTGTTGACAAGAATAAACTGCCTTTCGCAGAATACCATTTCAAGTACAGATCAATGGGTCAGTGCAATTCAGCTGGGCAGGCGAGAATGGAAGAAATTGCTGACAGGTACCACAGCGGCACTCAGATCATTCTACATAATTCCCAGAGAGCTCACGCCTCCTCCACAGCGGCATGACCCGGGCTGAACTGCAAGACTTAGTCCGGCAATTAAAGGTAAGAGACCCAAGAAACCAAGAAATCCTTGCCGACGTTGTACACTACAGGGAATGAAATCATTTGCTGTTACTATCAAGCAAGAACCTGATCGTAATGATGATAATCCTACAATTAATAGAGGTCGACGAGGTGACTTGCCCACCGAGACCATCGACCTGACGGGGGACGACTAGGTCTTCTGGGAAGCCGATGCATATGTCTGGTACCACGGTCAGTAAGCTGATTCCAGCAAGCAAATTGCTAAGAAAAGTTTCCATTCGTTGATTAACGTCTCCAACAATTATTTCCTTCTAAGGGCTAAATGCGGATTTCCCCCACTGTCCCTGCTGCCTTGAGAACTCTGGAGTATGCAGCGGCTGCAGCTGAAACCCATCGTTGTGCTGCCCCGAATGTCTCGACCCACTGCGTTGCGAATACCCGGTGCTTCCCGAGCTGTTTGACGTCCGACTGAAAGTCTTCGACGGTTTCGTTGTGCGAGAGTCGATCTCTTCCTGCCAATGCGTATGCTCGCGCTCCTCGAAATACTTCGGCTTCTTATCGTCCAGGTCGATATTGTCCCAATTCGAAGTCTGCTCCACAATTGTCTGGCCACTCATTGCTGAGTTTCGCTGTGTGTCGGTCTGGGTACCTGCCCTTCTTTTGACCATACTCGGGATGGCAGAGAAAGGAGTTGCTGCGTGTGACAACACTTTCTTGACCTTTTTGCCCTTCGATTGAATCAATTTGGGTATGCAGAGTGTACATGCAACGACAAAAACAAGTGCCACCTCCAAAGTGGTCCAAATGCCAATGAAGAGGCCGTACCAGGACACATCGGCCTTGGATATGACATCCGTAATCTTGAGTGTGAACCAGATGCGCATTGCTGAGGCGATGCATGCACTGCGTATGATGTTAGTTTCTAAAAGCCTGAAGGATTCGCATCACTTACACCAATCCGGTTGCGAACATGAGAGTAATCCACAACTTGCGCACGAGTGGCACATCAAGCTTCCAGAGCGACCACGAAGGAAGCAAGAGGATGATCACATCAGACACCATATTGAAAGCACCCTGGCTCAGTATAATGTCGTTCACATCGTAACATTTGCCGCCAGGCGTGAGCTTGTCCCAGATGAAGCGTCGTGGTCTACAATAGAACATTGTCCAGAATGTGAAGAAGCTGTAGACCATGAACGTTGCTCCGATTGTGGCCCACGCACCATACCACATGAACTCGTGGCCCTTGCGCGAAGGCGCGAATAGGCGGAGATACTGTAGGAGAATGGCCATCTTGACGACGAAACTTAGTGGACAGTAAACGATCTGGGCAGCATTGGCCCACTGCGAAGCTGTAAGTCTGTTGATTACACAAAGTTTTCTATGGGAACTTACATAGAGCTGTTCGAACAGTTGGCCCAGAGTGACTTGCCACTGGTGTACTCCCGCACCCCATTTGACCATCTGATACCCCAGGCCAATCTCTGTTATGATGAGGGGCTGATCCTCGGTCAGTAAAGTCGATATGCACAAGATACTGAACAACATACAAAAGCCAAGAAAAGAAAGTCTGGTCTTCGTTAGCATTTGACTGTCATAGATTTGAGCCACACTTACAGTCTGCTGGCTCAAGACTCCGCATGATCGCAAGTCGAGTGTATACGCGCAGTATCAAACAAAGCCCAGGAATCGCGATCGCAAGGATAGCGACGACCAAAAACCAGACTTGATCAGGGCCATCGGTTGTCATCGTAGTGTCTGCACCCTTGGGTATCTGATCAGGACCCAGTGCAGGTAGAGAGAGTAAGAATTGTCTGGGATCCACGCCTGGTGGGATCTGAACGCCTTGCGGCAATAGTCTAGACATGTCGACTGGTGGATATACAAGCAGAAAAACAAAAAACAGGAAGCGATTTGGGTATTCAGCGTGTGGAACTTGCGATATGCGGCACCGCGCGCAGTTTTGTCTGTTTACGGGGCCACAGTCAGGACCACAACCCGCGCGGGCTCAGCCATGCGCAACTCATATTCTGGGTGAGCAAAGATCAGTCTGAAACGTATGGGATCTATACAAGGTACAAGAGGAAGGTGCGGACCGGACATCCTCCGTGCCTGCCTTGTGGTATCTCTCGCCAAGCGCAGTCCCTGAGAAAAATATGGGCACCGGCGACGGGAAGAGCTGGCTACACAAGCGGACATCGAGAATCATCTGGGCATGGGTCATACAAGTAGCTTCCGAAGTCCGAGTGTGGTGTTGCACGTGAGGCGGTGCAGTCGATCTCGGGATTGTACAGTGTAATGGGGGCCAAATCCGACGCATCCCGTCAGGCACCATGGGAGTCTTTTTCGTATCATGATGTTAAGTTGGATTGATCTGCGTGCTTTGCATTCACTGATTTTGGAAGTACTTGATTCGAGTATCGTCCACTTAGCCAGACAATACAAATTTGAAACAGGCTGGCCCACGTCGTATGTTGGAATACCGGCCACGTATGTTGAGTGTTTTGCATTTGAAAAGTGCATCAATGTTTCGTTGGATTAGTCTTCATGGTGTCTATTCGCAATTGTGTTTGCGACATCACCTTAAAGGGGGAGATTAGTTACTCCTGTAGAGAAGTTCGTGTAACCATTTCCAACATACTCACGATGTATTCCGTGTCTATGTTCCAATGGACCATGATTGTGCATGTATAAAGTTAATTGCTTTTAGAGGTATCATATCTCCCACTTTCGCCTTGGCCCGCTATCGATGTTTGTCTCCGGCCCCATATTCTGCGCTTCAGCACTGAGCGGATCAACGCCGACAGAGAACTCCTTGTAGCCATCTTCTGAGCCAGTTGCTGTCAGCTCTCGCGTAGAGGTTGTACTACTGCCTCTCCTGTGTTGTTTTTGACTCTTAGTATGCTCAAGCTCATAGGCTAGACCATGGTTCTCCACCCGTGTCTCCACCACCTGAATTTCGTGGCTAATGAAAATGGCTTCGAATGATTTCTCGATTACCGGCCAGAAGATTGGCATAGAAGCACATATGATGGCCAAATCGATCTCGAGGCAGGTCAGAACAATGCTGGTCGGCGTCCACCATGTGAAGTCTGGATACGGTGCTAGAGCGGCTTTGTGCAGTACGATGGAATATAACCGCCATATCGATATCATAACAGCTCTGTTTATGGTCAGTTTTCGCTCTGGATGATCATATAATGCTGTGATTCCACAATACTTACACAGCGCCGATTGAGAACATTCCAGCCAGTGCCAGAAAGTTCTTCCCTTTCAGATTCGGTGCACGGAAGAGCACCAAGGGTATAACAAAGACAGCAAGGTCGAACACCATGTTTGATGCGGAGTGGATCTGGAACATGGCTATGAAACTTTTGTGATCACTATAACCGAAGCCATAGCATTTGAAGTGTCCCGTGCGATCCCACATTGCCCTGACAGGGAAACAGGGGAACCAGCCGATGAAGCTGAATGCCAGACCCCATAGGGTAATGAGGCCCGCGAGGCCTAAGCAAAGCCATCTCATACGCCCAGCCTTGAATATGCGAAGGTATTGTACTAGAAGTGACACTTTGATGACTGTCGTCTCGGTCAGATACACGCTGTGTGCTAACCAAAAAGTCTGTCTCAAGTCAGCCGTGTATCAGTGTCAAGAGTCAAGGTCTCAATTACCAAGAAGTACGTTGAGATCGTGTCCGTATCATGATATAGCATGTGGTGACCCAGCCCACCATACTTGACAGCTAAGGTTCAATGTCAGTTCGTGAATGATCGAATGGCACAAATTTGTACTTACAAAAACAGACAGTGATGGTTGCTATTGTGTTGCAGAGCTAAGAGGGAGTTTTAGTGACCGTGAAGTATTGATAGCAGTAAACGGCATTAACGTACCGCTGCTACGAAGACAAGAAAATCGTCCCATCCTGGTTCTTTGACCAGCCTTAGACGTACCCATAATCGCAGGAGGACCGCAGCCCAGGCCACAACCTGCCAAACCAGTCAACTTAAATGGCATGCCAACACTGAAGAGACAACATACCAGAAACGAAAGTATTGACCCGTAGATTGTTTCCGGTTTATTGGAAAGAGGTAAAGGCTCGTACTTATCTGGCGCAGCCAGAAATGCTGCAGTGAGTAGCGATTCCCATTCCTGCACCTCAGGTGATGATTTCGACGACATCTCACATGTGGGAGAGCTGAGCGCGGAGCGGTGACCGCTTGGACTGGGGAAGATCGAGAAGTATTTGGCGCACTGAGTACCTGTGGTCTCGAGGCGCGCCTGTAAAGCTCACAGGGTCACCCTTCCACCGGTCGATTGGTATGCGATTCATGCTAGGCCCATGCTACCCACGTCGTGATTCCGTCCCGCAAATCTGTCACTCCTAAACGCAATATTGGCCTAGACTACTACGCCTTCGTGCCTTTCGGATGTAGATAAACGAGAGCTTGGTGACGCCGCCATACTTAGTATGGGTTAGTGCTACATGCTACAGCATGAGAAAGGTTGTGATGTGACTGTACCTGGCTTAGACGAACCTGCTCCCAGACATCGCCGGAACTTGTTGCACGAGGAACCACATTTGCCGCACGAGTCGGAGCTGTCCGAGCACCTTCCATTAAGAAGATTTATGGGGTACGTAGATCAATCAGCGCACTTACCTGATGGGAAGCCTTAAGATTGTTCACCAATGATCACGTCCAGCATCATGATTCGCATCGGGCGGGTTGCACAAATCCTCAGACAAACCGATAAGAATAAAACGGCACCGGACCGAAATGCCTCGGAGAACGTGCGCACGAATACCAAAACATGGAGCGGCAGCTTGCTGTTGCACGTACCTGATGCTCGACCGCAACACAAATTCTGCAGGGATAGCGGAGGGTTCGAATTCGACCCATGTGTCGTAAAAGAAGCCGTCGACATTTCTCGAAGGTAGCTTCGCTAGACGCCAATCTAACCAATCGCAATGACAGCGTTGTTCTACGTTGTGTGGTAGTGTTCCGCGAGTGGATCAGATAGGGGCTTATTGTACTAATACATATGTCGTCTCAATCGGCACTGGGCAGGATACAGTTCAAGGGCTTGCATTGGATGGCGTGTCATCCCAGGAATACCTGACAATCCTTTGAGATCTATAGCAGTTGCTGGCATAGTACCATCGCAAGTTTGAGATCGGTAGTGGCGTGACTGCGCTTACGAGTTCGACATGTTGTTTCGGATTAAGTGATTCGTGGATTTCCGGATGGAAGCATCCGCTACCTAGCCTGAAAAGCGACAAATTCGCCTCCGATCAGCTTCCTCCTCAGAACTGAGCAACTTACGCGAGACAAAGTTGCGGTAGTAAATAGTTACAATTCGGAGACCTTCGCTAGGCTGGCAAAATTATTGTCTTCTGTAGAAGCTCCTCTTCTTCATATATGTTGTTTCTGCCTGCAAGTCGTTCGTAAAACCGAAGTGCCCATGCCAGCCAGGCACCCAGGTTACGATGAGATGGCGGCCTTGAAACGTCAGGAAGAAAAGGAAAGAACGCCGGCAATGCGCAACAACATGTTCGAAGATCTCCCGTATGATGATCCGCCAGCGATCGAGCGTCATCCCCCGATAATTGCCGGTGTCTGGCGGACGTCACAGCAACATGACTTGAATAAAATGTGTGAACAAGCTACTATGTACTTGTTGATCTAGGATAGGAATCTAAGAGTACCCATTGGATCCTGTGCCAGCGCCAAACGCTAATCATCAAAAATGTGAAGGAATTATCTAAGTCAAAATCACTGATCTACAGTGCGGGCAAGAGGTGCTCCGGCGTACCCATGAATTCTGAGTGCTGAAGAGTCATGGCAGGCGAATCTATTCCTCGACAATGTTCTCTTTCGCCTTAAGATTTGTCGTAGGTCTCGTCATGCTAGTCTGATTGTTCAAAGATGCTGAACTCCGCTTTGCTCGGATCTTCATGCTCCTAACGCTAGAAGAAGGACTTGGAACCGGGCTGGCCCTGGGTGTCAACCGTGGAGACGCAGTTTTCGAGGCCGACATCTGCTCGAACTTGCCGGCCAGGTTCTTGACACGACTAGGTGAGCCTTTTGTCTCCCCTTTCAGGGAATCCTCGCCTTTTATCGAATTCTCGCGGGGCAGCGAGAGAATACTGGAGCCATCAGGGTCGGCATTGACAACCCGAAGTTTCGACTTGGGCACGGTGAACATGACCTGAACGACGCGGCGTTCGACAGCAGCCTCGACGTCCCAATCACCTTCGTCAGCAGGAGTGGAGGGTCGTTGACCAACGGTTGGTATGCCCAGTTCGTCGTGTGCTATTGGCGTGCGTGGTGTCGGTAACTCGTCGTCAGACGTCAGGTTAACAAGCAGATTTCCTCTTTCTCGCCACTCCTGTCGCAATCGGTCTTTCTCTGCACGAGCAATATCTTCAGGTGCCCCCCAATCGTCGCCACTATTACGTGCCCATCTACTTTCTACCTCTTCTTCCCAATCGTGCCGCCCTCTCCGGCTCTTCCAGAATGTTGCATCCGAAGCTGCTCTCCGAGGTGGCTGATTGGAGGGAAAAGATTTTCGATGATTCGATGCTGAAGCCTGGCTTGGAGAAGCAGGATTGTCTGTATACGGCTCATGATAAGATACAGTGTTGGTCAGAGACTGAGTCCGATCGGCGCCGGAAACCGACCTGCGAAGAACTCTCCTCACACTGCCTAACCAGCTCTTTCTTGCGTCTCGACTTCCTGGACGTGAGCTGTCAAAAGCATGGGAAGTCGCTGGTGTGCTCGTTGTTGCGGGATTACCTCTTGCTTCAGTGTCCCCCGATATATGCGAGTTCGATCCGTTTGAAGTCGATGAAGTGCCAGGCCGGACCTGCTCCGGATTGCCGCCAAGTAAGGTCTCGCCTTCAGCCTGAAGGTGTGCAAAGGAGCGGGGGTGGGCAGTTCTGGCATCTGCCAATGCTTGTTTACTACTTTCGCTATATCTGCGTGGCCGTTCGTGGGTTGGACTTGGATCCGGAGATCGAAACGGGTTGACTGGCGTTGTATTGGTGATGGTGATGGCTCGTAAAGAAGGAGTCTTTCCAACACTGTCATGCGAAGATGTCCACGAGAGATTTGATTTCGCGCTTCGTTCGCTAAGGTTAGAGTTTGTGCGTTCATCCGAGGTAGTCTTTTCCGGAGATACATGGCCGGTGGACATTGTACTCGAACGGCGATTTCCTGCTACAGCAGGTCCAGGCCATTCAGTCATACGTTGTTCGTGATCTCTTGTATCCTCAAGTATTGGAGAAGAGGAGGTAGAACGCACTAGAACTCTTTTGTTGTCGCCTTGGCGATAGGCCTCATGAAACGGGTCAAACTGCGGCGCATTATCGAACACGGATGAATCTGGGCCGTTATTCCGCTCACTCATTTCGAATTGTTCAGTAAGAGGAGTATTGTCGGTGGCCTTCTCGTTATCGTCCTCATCCTCTTCCAGTTCGTCGATTGGATGGATCTGGCCCGGACCCCGAGCCATACCCATTGCATATGCAGGTCTTCCACTGAGATTACGTCGCAAGCCCCGTGTAGGACTTGGAATCTCGAGAAGGAGGCCTGTTCTCTCCACGTCTTGTCCATGAGCACTCTTCCAGCCTTGACCACCTTGAGTGCCTGGCGGGAAATAGTACGATCCAGTCTGACTGGCATAGTCGTCCATGGTATCAGCATGACCATCGCGTCCGTCGAACCCAGGGGAGTAGGTCTCCACGTTATACCTATGGGCTGTAAATGAAAGGTCTTGCAGTTGCTTCTCCCGCAAGTTGCGTTGCTTCTGCAACCGCCTCGTATACCACATGTAGAAAGCGAACAACCCACAGACAGCTGCCAGCCCAATCCCTATTCCAACACCTAACCCTGCTTTCTGGCTGGGGCTTGACAAAGGGCCTGTCTGAGCTGAGCTCGAGTCTGAAGATCCGGAAGGGGAGATGTATTCGTCAATCCAAGTATTAGAGGTAACATTGAGAAAGTAGGCCTTCGTGTTTGCAGCCGAATTTTCCCGTCGTTGGAGCGACCCAGATGCCGCAATCGAGTAGCCACCGGTAATCATCATGACGTCTCCAGGAAGCATAACTGCACCGTGACCGTAAAGGCCAGAGCCGCTTGATGGGCCACCGCCTGAAGATTTGCTCGGTAACGCCCACTTCCATTGGCCATTGCCACCATAACCATCTGCGATGTTCAGAATTGCCAGTTGTGGCTCCGCTGGAGTGTCGATGTCTCCTACCCAACCTCCATAAACAACAATCTGTTGTCCATCTGACGATAGCACGGCAGTGTGGCCGGAGCGCGGATCAATGGTAGGTGTTGCATCGGACGGTTGGACGCCAATGAATGTCCAGCCTTGTTCTGGTAGTGAAAACAGGGCAATCTGAGACATGTTGATGAAGGCAGCACTGGTATGCCCACCTATCAGGACGAAATTCTGCTGTTGTGTCTGTGATCCATCGTTGCGATTCGAATAAGTAGGCGACAATCCGGTCATTGTGAAACCAGCTTCTGGTACCGGTGGTCCTCGACTCGATGAGACGTCCATCTGATAGGATATAACGCTGGCCTTGTCACTTGGTGGAGTCAGGGTGACCATCAGGTTTGAGTAATTCGCAGCTGACTGCCAGTCGCTCGAAGTATCCTCCGCAAAAGGGCACATGCCGCCGAAGATATAAGCCCCAGTATTTGTAGCATCTCCTCCCACAATGCTCGAGAAAGATATACCGTTGCTCAGATAGTTCGCACCCACAGCAGAGGCTTGTTTGTCGCTGGAAACAGTCATATTTTCTTGTTGCCAACTGCCCTGATTATCGCTAGAATCTGGGATGAAGCTCCACACTTCGCTTCCGGTCGCACCCTGGGTGCAATTGCCAGTGTAAACGCTCAGGTTGCCACCGTTGTCGAGGACTGGTGTAAATGCGCGCGAGTTTTGGTCGTTCAAAAATGGCAGGGACGGGCTAAGTGTCGTGTATGGCAGACTGGCAGCATTCAATTTGCTCGAGACATCGATGGAGCTCAGCTGAAACTGGTAAGACGGCTGAGATGAAGGTCTGAATACATAGACGTGATCGCCATTATGGAGGAGTCGAGTCGGATTGTACGGCATCTGAGCGACAGAAGTAGACAGCAAGAGTAGCACATATGACAGCGCGAGCCACTGCGGCCAAAACGCGGACGGCGTCATAGTCGGGCGCAAGATAAGATCGTAATTTGAAGGCACTGCTGAGGACGTTCACCCCGACTGCTGTTTGCGGCGCCCCATGGACAAGACTGTGGGGTAGGGTGAGGTAGCGTAGTACAGAGCGTTTAGAGATGGTGGTGCTGGGACCGTGTAGCAAGTCGAAGTCAGAGTGTATGCTCGGATCTGCAGTTCATGCACGGGTCCAACGAAGGTGGCTGGTAACGGATGAGCCGTTCGTAAACAGAAAAGGCCAGAAGGCCTCCACCCGCCTGTTTGCGCAAGCTACTGTGGCGCCTGATTTCCGCTCAACGGTCACGTAATCCGTCCAATCACGCATGTAACAAAATCGGAGCAGGGAAGAGCAGGGAAGTTATGGAATGCGGGTTGACTACTAGTCAATCTCGGCGCATGCGATATCTTGGATCGAGAGGATCACCCCAGCAACCGCGTTGTGGCTTACGCGCTTAGCATCATGTGAGCATCGAGCAACACAACGGTCCAGACTGGACCCTATCTGGAATCTCGCCATTGAATGCCTCTCGGGCGTACAATGTATGCCTTCGGAGATGAGCTGGGACGGAAGGTCGGAGGAGGCTGGGAGGTACGAATCTTGGAATCAGGGATGACAGCATCCATGTACGAACGTGCGCAGCTGCCCCACGAGTACGGCCCAGAACAAAGAACCGCGCAACACATGCAAGATGACTGCACTGTATCCTGTCAGCTCTGGGCAGCCACTTGGTTGGATGCGAGACTTCGAAAGATAGCAGAAGCTGGCGTTTAGAACCGTATAAGCAAATAAGATGGCTACATCTATTATCAGCCGCATTGGGTGTTTGCTTCTTCCCATCTAAAGTTTTTGCAAGCGGTAAGTGAATGGTCGGAATCGCAGCGATCACGCCTCGTGTCATTTACGCGCATGGCACAGTGTGCTACCTTATACCCTGGCGTCGCAGATCTTTGAGGATCCCGCTTGTCAGCTCCGAGTCCGACTGACTGCTAGGCATTTCTGAAGATTTCGATCAAAAAAAAAAGGGAAGTGCAGATTCAGCCAACAAATGCTGCAGCCATCGAACAGAGCTCCTACACCCTCATGTCACCTCCGACCGCACGCCACGAGATGCAGGGGTGATCAATCGTAGTCCTCTGATTAGTCTAGACTGCAGTATGATAGAGCCTCGTCGTTTTTTTTTATTAAATTCCTAGTTAGTGTACACTGCAGAGCGAAGCTTTGCTAAGACAGCAAGACAACTTATTATCCGCTGTATTTGTAGCTCTATCATTTCAAGCTAAATCCTGCTAGGGGTTTCAGCGTGCGGAGGTGACGAGAGGGTGTACTCTCCCTATACTACAACAATTAGGACTGATGTCCTTCGTTCAAAACACGGCTTTCGCCATTCGCACCCCGCTGAACGCTGCTAGAAGTTGGTCATGTGCTGAAACTGAGTGGTGGTTTGATTTTCTCAAAGCTACATTGTTGATTCGCTCTCACACGCTGAACTTCATGCCGCCGTTTGCGCAGATGACACTGCCGGTTGTCCATCCCGCCTCAGGCAAGCACAGCATAGCCACCACACCGGCAACTTCCTCACTGTATGCTGGTCGCCCTCCAGCACCTTGCGATGCTTCGTAGATCCTCTCCTCATCGATTCCTTTCCTAGGTGCCGCAAGTGGGGTTGTCTCGATGAATGGCTTGTTTTGGGCAATGAACTTCTCGTCGTTGCCCCAGTACATGTCTGTTGCGACCGGGCCAGGGTTGATGGCATTGACAGTTGCGCGCTCGGCCAATTCGCGGGCCCAAGTTCTTGTCATGGACTCCAGCGCTGCCTTTGTGCCTCCGTAGATTGACTGGCCCTTGTAGCCCAAAGAAGCGCTGACCGATGACAGGTTGACGATACGGCCAGAGCGGTCGTTGGGCAGGTAAGGTATAGCAGCTTGCACGAGCAGCAGAGGGCCCCTGACGTTAACGTTATATTGTCTCGCGAAGTCCGCCGCATCCACGTTCTCTACAAAGTTGTTTCCAGCTACACCTGCGTTGTTGATGATAATATCGACTTGAAATTTTCCAGTCTTTGGGTGTTTGAAGTTGTTGAGCGCCACGTCGACGATGTGCTTAGGCCCGGTCTCTGAGCCCATGTTGGCTTGTACGGCAATGGCTTTGATGCCATACTCAGCCTGCAACTCGCTGGCGAGGTCTTCAGCAACCTGTGCAGACGAATCGGAGGTGTAGTTTAGGACGAGGTTGGCACCCTTGCTGGCCAGATTACGTGCGATCTCGACACCAATACCTGGGGCTGTTAACGGGAGCTCCAATGCATCATGAAGTCGGACGCGTGTCTTACCCCTCGATGCTCCAGTAACAAGGGCGATCTTTCCCTCAAGAACTCGCTGGCTGGAGCCACTGCCTAGATTTGTGGAGGCGGTGCGGGTATGCTCAGGTCTCGACATCTTGATGATTGCAGATATTTCAGGTCTTCGTGCATCGAGCGCGGGGCTGATATCGAGCTCTTAAATACAATGCGGGGAGCTAATGTGGAGCAACTCGAAGCTCTCCGAACGGATAATTCGCCGTTGCATCGTCGCTGTCGCCGCCGAGTTCTTGACATGAGACTGCAAAACTATTCGAGCCAGCCTGGAGAAGCAATGCATAAGAGCGATCCGGATTCCATACTAAGAAGCTTGGTGTTGAGCCTCACGATGCTCTGTTAGTGCCTCAACGTGGTTCATCGTGATCATCAGGGTCCACTTGAGGTGGCAAAACAATGAATATTCTTCATCTCGCCATACGTAGCATGGAGTATTTGAAGGATGAGTGCAAATATCAGAAGTGGACAATGCGTATTGTGCAAGCAGCTCGGAGTAATTAGATTTGCAAACGTGGCCGAGCGCGCGCAAGAATCGCCGAAAGCATCTGATGGAGTTTTGTCGAGTACAAAAATCATCAATGCGCAGATCTCCGGTCATCGGCCGGCCGGCGCGCTGTGGGGTGAGCTGTCTCCAGAGTGGCAGAAAGCCGACGAGGGCCGCGCAATGACGATGGACTCATGCCAGCAACGTCCAACGAGCAACGTCAGGACAGATTGCAGTTTTACAAAACTCCACAGCGAATGATCCTAGTGGATTCGAGATTGTACCGCCGACTGCAGAAATAGGTAATTCTGTTGATAACCGCCGAAGAAGATCATCACGTCTTACATCAAATAGCGCGAGGCGGGCGGTGAGAGCAAAGCAGCTAGGGCGACCCCGCCAATGCATGAGCCAGAGAAGAATTCAAAAGCACACCATCGCGCCCTCTTTGTTATCTCTCACCCTTCTCATACTCTCTCACTCTTCCATTGTAGTTTGAGAGTCGATAATTTTCCTTCTTCATAACTCTTCTGTCCCATTGCTGAAGAGCCACACATCACAATGGTTCACTCATCAGTTCTTGGTTTCCCCCGCATGGGTGCGGACCGTGAGCTCAAGAAGGCCAATGAGGCTTACTGGGCTGGCAAGCTCTCACAGGAGGACCTCGTCAAGGAGGCCAGCCGTCTGAGGTTGGAACACTGGAAGCTCCAGAAGGATGCCGGTGTCGAGATCATCCCCAGCAACGACTTCGCTTTCTACGACCACCTCCTCGATCACATTCAGATGTTCAACGTAAGCCCGTCTTAGTCAGATCTAATGATGACCCGGCTGACAGTCCTAGGCTATCCCTGAGCGTTACTCTAGCGCCAAGCTGTCCACTCTCGATGAGTACTTTGCTATGGGCCGTGGTCACCAGAAGGATGGTGTCGATGTTCCCAGTCTGGTAAGCCAAGCGAAACCTTATGCATCCAGAATCTCAACACTAACTCATCGTAGGAAATGGTTAAGTGGTTTGACTCTAACTACCACTACGTCAAACCTACCTTCCAGGATGGCCAGACCTTCAAGCTCGCATCCGACCCCAAGCCCGTTCGCGAGTTCAAGGAGGCCAAGGAGGCTGGCATCACCACCCGTCCCGTCCTTGTCGGTCCCGTCACATTCCTTGCTCTTGGTAAGGCCGACCGCGACCAGTCTGTCGACCCTATCTCTTTGCTCGAGAAGCTCCTGCCCGTATACGTCGAACTCCTCCAGCAGCTGAAGGAGGCTGGCGCCGAGTACGTCCAGATTGACGAGCCTGTCCTCGTCTTCGACCTCGAACAGAAGGTCAAGGATGCCTTCAAGCCTGCCTATGAGAAGCTCACCGGCAGCGGTCTGCCTAAGCTTGTCCTTGCCACCTACTTTGGTGACATTGTCCACAACCTTGACGTCTTCTCCAGCATCCAGAACGTTGCTGCTGTTCACATCGACCTCGTCAGGAACCCCGAGCAGCTCGACACCGTCGTTAGCAAGCTTGGCTCCAACCAAGCCCTTTCCGTCGGTGTTGTCGATGGTCGTAACATCTGGAAGACCAACTTCAAAAACGCTATCGAGACCGTCGAGTCGGCTGTCCAGAAGCTCGGCAAGGACCGCGTCATTGTCGCTACCTCCAGCTCCCTTCTCCACACTCCCCACTCCCTCGACAGCGAGAAGAAGCTTGACGAGGAGGTCCGCGACTGGTTCTCCTTCGCTGTTCAGAAGGTTGCCGAGGTTGTCGTGATTGCTAAGGCCGTCACTGAGGGCCCCGCGTCTGTACGTGAGGCTCTCGAGGCTAATGCGAAGTCCATGCAGGCTCGCGCTACTTCCAAGCGCACCAACAACAAGGCCGTCAAGGACCGCCAGGCCAGTGTCACACCTGAGCAGCACGAGCGCAAGTCTGAGTTCCCTGCCCGTTACGCTCAGCAGAAGGAGCACCTCTCTCTGCCCCTGTTCCCCACCACCACCATCGGCTCCTTTCCCCAGACCAAGGAGATCCGCATCCAGCGTAACAAGTTCACTAAGGGTGAGATCACTCCTGAGGAGTACGAGAGGTTTATCGAGAAGGAGATCGAGGAGACCATCAAGATCCAGGATGAGCTCGACCTTGATGTCTACGTTCACGGCGAGCCGGAGCGTAACGACATGGTTCAGTACTTCGGTGAGCGCCTTGACGGCTATGCCTTCACCACCAAGGGCTGGGTCCAGTCCTACGGATCTCGCTGCGTTCGTCCTCCCATCATCGTTGGTGACATCTCCCGTCCCGCTCCTATGACCGTCAAGGAGTCCAAGTACGCTGCTTCGGTCTCCAAGAAGCCGATGAAGGGTATGCTCACAGGTCCCATCACCTGCTTGCGATGGTCTTTCCCTCGTGACGATGTTCACCAGTCCGTTCAGGCTCAGCAGCTTGCTCTCGCTCTCCGCGACGAGGTCATTGACCTCGAGGCTGCTGGCATCTACGTCATCCAGGTCGACGAGCCTGCTCTGCGTGAGGGTCTTCCTCTTCGCAAGGGCACTGAGCGCGAGAAGTACCTGTCTTGGGCTGTCGACTCCTTCAAGCTCGCTTGCGCCGGTGTCAAGGACTCTACTCAGATCCACTCCCACTTCTGTTACTCTGAGTTCCAGGACTTCTTCCACGCCATCGCTGCCCTCGATGCTGATGTCCTCTCTATCGAGAACAGCAAGAGCGATGCTAAGCTCCTCAAGGTCTTCGAGGACAAGGAGTACCCCCGTCACATCGGCCCCGGTGTCTATGACATCCACTCTCCCCGTGTCCCCTCTGAGCAGGAGATTAAGGACCGTGTCGCCGACATGCTGAAGTACTTGAAGCCCGAGCAGCTTTGGATCAACCCTGACTGTGGTCTCAAGACCCGTCAGTGGAAGGAGACCAAGGCTGCCCTGATCAACATGGTCAACGCTGCCAAGTACAACCGTGAGAAGTACTCTTCTTAAATTCTTTTGCCATTTGGCAACTTAGACTGCGTTTCATCAACGCAGTCGCTTCTAGTGGCATATCAACATGCCACTGTGTAATGTGTGTAATGACGTTTTTATGATACCCAAAAGTTCAACCTGCGATCGGGTCGTTACGGATAGTTTACAAAGGGGACATGGAGAGATGAACGATCTCAACATCGGCGTTCATCGATAGCAGCATGCTTGGTGCATGCTGAACGGCGTTATTTTTTAATACGGGACCTCTTGTCAGTCCATAGACTGGCAAGTGCTTGCATGTAGATACATCATCCATCTTGTACAAGATGCGAGCAGATGGAGGTTTAAGAATGTCAAATCCATTCAGCTTCCAACTTATGTCCCTTGATTTCTAAGAGTGGCTTGTATCTTGTGTGATGATATACCCATCACTATCATCACCCTCTGAATTGGAGTCTTTCTTGTACTTTGAGCTCACTATGATTGACGAAGCAGGCCGTTTCGATTATCTGAAAGTTGATAAGAACACCTGCAAAATTCTCTCTTACTTACGCTACTACAACAGCGCAGCAGATTAGGTATATACAATATCAATACAGTTTTATAGAGAATTCCTTACTCTACTATTCTACGTGTGCTAAAAAGAATTGATAGGGTTGTGGTGTTGGAAGACAGCGGGCAGAAGTGGGAGATATTGAACGGTATAGCTCAGCAGATCGGTCAAGCAAAACGGCCTCGTTCGTTGAAAATGAAGACCCAATTACTAGGCTAGAGACACAAATCTGCAGTTGACGTAGGCCTCCTTTGTTGTGTGAGGTGCGTTCTCAAAGGGCGATAACGCAACGTTGCCTCGGCCCTCGATACACGTCAATCAATTTGCCCACGCCAAACTTCAAAGACCACCACGCACACGATCACCTCACCACCACGTCCATGATACTTACCGGGTCAAGATGTTTAACGTGCGCTCGATCGTTCTTCTGGTCTTATCCTATGTCGTAATTCCACGCCTCACATTCCTTCCCCAGAACGTGCATTCGCTGCTCATACTGTTCGGTCCCTTTGTCCTTCCACGCCTCGCAGACTGGCTCAACACCGCTCGCGCAACCTCTCGAAGCGTACCCATACGACCGACCCCTCCGAGAGTTCAAAATGCACTCAACGTACTCTTCGTCGCCGCCATCGCCTGCCTCGCGCTGTCGCTATCACGCTTTGCGCCCGAGAACATATTCCTCGCAACACAAAGCCACATCCGCACCGAGACCAGCGTCTTGTTTGCCAGGCTGCGGCATCTGAGGCCTCTTTCAGAAGAGGACCAGGTGCTGCGATCAAAGTTCGAAGTCAACGGGCGCAACAAGCTCTACTACCTTGCGTACGGGCCAGAAACATTGCTCAACTGCGCGTGGTGCGTCACAGCAAACGGCAACGATAACAATAATTATTTCATATACACTCTGCCGAAGATTATTATGCCTCATATCCTACAGCTCGCTGTACTAGGTCTAGCTACCTCGTCCTTGGTCGGAACGGAGGGCTCAAGGTTTCGCACGCATGCGACCATGCTGGGGCTTGCGACTCTGATCGGGGAGACATGGTATATGGGAACCTACGACATCACGGCCAACAAGCGGGCGAAATTCCTTCAGGACATCGATTCGGTATACTGGCGCATAAGGTTTCTGCGATACATCATGTTCGCTGTACAGGACATCGGCATGGCTTTCGTGCTTTGGGCTACAAGTACAAATCGATGGCTTGCAAAGCCAATCTCGATCGCGGAACGACTGGAGATGGCGACACGAGTGTCTGAGGAGACGCTGAACAGAATGCGCGGTCTTGGACTGATCATAAATTCGGTCAATCGTGACCCTGCTCTACGTGGTGTCAAAGAAGACTACTGGCGGACAGAAGGTCAAGTCATGTCAGAGACAATACAAGAAGAAGCGGTTCTAGAGCTAATCAATACCGCCATGAGCAAAATGGATTTTAACGGATTAGAAGGACGGGTAGGTGAAGTTGCAGATGGTATACTCAAGGGCATAGATGGCCTTCGCCAATCTGGTCAGGAGGCTGAAGTGGTGTTGTAAGGCAATTTTTCTCGTAATGGTGTATCGGTGAAGCGGATATAGATGGGTAGGCTACCAGCGGTATCTCTAGCACGAAGCTGTGGATGTCTCGGTACTTGGACTTATCTCAAGATCTGACTTCCCCCTGCGATCTTACAAAAATGGATCCCCACCTGCCACTCGAGTTTGCTTGCATCCTGGTCATTTGATCCTTCTCTAAAACTTGAGCCGCCGCCTCCACCAGACGGCTTCGTTGAACCGCATCTTAAGCCGAGCTCGTTGCACACTCCCTCTGCTCAACTTTGCAGCCGAGCAGTGTACATAAGTGCAAGGCCGATGTCGCTTCTTGTCTGGGTATCGATCAGTGCATTGTTTTCTTTGCCACTTGCGAGTCGGTGCGTGATTCGTGAGGCTGAATGTGAGTCGTTCGTGCATCCAGCAATCGGAGGACTACCAGAGTTGCGGTACGCGGATACTCGAGGGCTAGGGGAGCTGGATACTGCAGGCCTAAGCGTGACTGTACGCCCTACGACGACGCAACACGCTGCACCCCCTGCAGAAATGTTTCCCGACTTTCTTGGACTTTGAAGAGAAATTCCGTCATGGTCGCAAGAGAAATCATGTACCGGAGGCAATCTCCTCATAGTTTAGAAGAGTGCGATAGCAATTGACGATTGCATGAACAGCTCGAACGGCAATAATTTCTTTCAGCCGCGGCCAGGGTCCACAGAGAATTCCGTCAACGTCTTTCTTTATCGAACACCGCCATGATTGCAAGGAAGACTAGTTCTTTAGGTTCCGCGGTACCCCGTCTGATTAGGCCTGGTTCTCTGCACGTGACCAGATATTTGTGACTCTTGAGCAAACTTCGTGTCCTTATAAACCTTGTTCCCCAGCTCTTCAGCTTTGCTTATACACCAGACTCTTACCTGCCATTGACACCCAGGACATACACCTTCCAGTCATCGTCATGGCTCCTATCGCAGTTACACCCACCAACGACGGCGAGACTGTCACAGACCTCACCAGCTCGGGCATTCAGCACGCTCTTGAGAAATCGGCTCCCTCACAACTGAAGTCGGCATCCCTCACAAACACCATCACCGCCACACCACCGCCAGAGCGTGAAGTAGAAATCCTCGAGTCGCCGCTCGCTGAACTCGATGCATCCAAAGTAACATGCACCTACACTGATGCTCCGCGAGCTGTTCCCGCCCTTGGGTCGGCCGAAATGGCTTCCCAGAAAGTTTGCACCGACCACATGATCCAGGCCAAGTGGACTGTTGAAGAAGGCTGGGCTGCACCATCTCTCCAGCCCTACGGTCCTATCTCCCTCGCACCCACAGCATCTTGCCTGCACTACGCGACCGAGTGCTTCGAGGGAATGAAGCTCTACCGCGGCCACGACGGCAAGCTCCGCCTGTTCCGCCCGGACCTGAACTGCAACCGTATGTTGATGTCGACCAACCGCATCGCTCTCCCCGCTTTCCCTCCCAAGGAGCTCCTTAAGCTTATCGTCAAGCTGTGCGAGACTGATGGTGCCAAATGGCTCCCCAAGGACCGCCCTGGCAGCTTCCTGTACATCCGTCCCACAATGATTGCATCGGATCCAGCTCTTGGCGTTGAGCGGCCTAAGGAGGCTCTTCTCTTCGTCATTCTCTGCTGCTTTGCACCTATGGGCGACATGTCTGGCGGAATCAAGCTCCTTGCCTCTCAGGACGACATGTGCCGTGCATGGCCTGGAGGTTTCGGCTATGCCAAGGTCGGTGCGAACTACGGACCTTCCCTCGTTGCACAGGGCGAGGCGAGAGCGAGGGGATACCACCAGATTCTCTGGCTGTTCGGCGAAGACTGCACTGTCACAGAGGCTGGCGCTAGCAACTTCTTCGTTGTCTGGCGAACGAAGGAAGGCAAACTGCAGCTCATTACTGCTGACCTGAACGAGCGTATCGTTCTTGATGGCGTGACGCGTCGATCCATCCTTGAGCTCGCGCGTACCAAACTGGCACCTGGCTACGAGGATCTCGAGGCCCTCGAGGTTGTTGAGCGTAAGTTCAACATCTTCGAGCTGCTGGAGGCTGCCCAGGAAGGCCGCATCGTCGAGGCTTTCGCTGCTGGCACTGCCTGGTTCGTTACTCCCATCAGCCAGATCCACTTCCGCGGAAAGGACATTGATATTCCCATGGCAAGAGGCCAAGTTGGTGCCTACGCCGATACCGTCAGGACATGGCTGAAGGGCATCATGTGGGGCAGCGATGGCATGGAGAGCCACCAGTGGGGTCACATTGTCGACGAGCAGTAAAGCGGTGTTTGAAGGGATGGCTTGACGTCGCGACGATGAGTTTTATAAAATGGCGCGGATATCTCAAGATCCAGTTGGATCAAAAACTTCGGGCAATTTTTTCCTTAGCATTTAGCATGGCGTTTGTATTTGCGCCACTGGTATGGGTGAATGACGACCAATACAAAGTCTACATACTTTTCCAAGTTACAACAACAACAACAACAACAACAACAACAGGAACAAACAAGTGCTTGAAGAGCATTATGCAATTGTTTGCTTGCTTTTCCCCAATTATGACATGTGAAGAGCGATGCGCGACAACCAATGGGAGTTTGGTGATATCATCTCTTAGCTCCGATTAATCATCACGAAATTGTAGCAGCTGCGGCGAAGAGCCTCGGTGCCGTCATCTATCACCTCGCAACCTACACAACTCACCATGTTCTCAAGACGTGCAATTCCCCAGGTACGCACTGTAATGCAGCTCCCCGTATGGCCAAACGCAGAATTCTGACGACTGCATCAGGCCTTCCGCGCCGTCACGCGCGCAACACCCGTCCGCGCCGCCGCCCCAAGCACCCGCTTCCTCACACCATTCCAAATCCGCTGCCTCTCGGACGAGGTCCGCAGCGCCATCGATCGCGCAGTCGCCTCTTCGCCCGTCGTGCTATTCATGAAGGGCACCCCAGAGACACCGCAGTGCGGGTTCTCGCGCGCGAGCATACAGATCCTGGGCATGCAGGGTGTGGATCCGGACAAGTTCACGGCGTTCAATGTGCTCGAGGATCAGGAGTTGAGGGCTGGTAAGTGTTCTGTGTAGTTTTCCAGCCGTGGCGCTTGAGTCGGGAAGAGCGTGGCGTGGAGATGGAAGCTGACAATTGCGATAGGAATCAAGGAGTACTCTGAGTGGCCGACGATACCCCAGCTTTACGTCGACAAGGAGTTTATTGGTGGTTGCGATATCCTCATGACTATGCACCAGGATGGTTCGTTGGCGAAGATGCTCGAGGAGAAGGGTGTTGTTGTGCCTGCCGAGGCCGAGCAGAAGTAAAGGGTTAGGCGCGATGAGTATCAGAATTAAGAGTTGGGCAAACCAAGGATCACGACGACTGTAAAGTACTGGCTGCGAGTGGGTGGCTTAAGCGATTTATTGAGAAATGTATACATACCCCAAAGACTGGCAGCGAATGCGCGCACGCCCGGCTTGGAGCGATATTCTGGTCTGGCTTTCTACCATCGCTAGATTGGTGACGTCAAGGCGAGGATTACTAGGTGCTTACGATCTATGCTCCCACAGACGCCCTCAAACGCACCCCGGAAGTCAAGGCCACTCGACGTAGACACAGCAGGGACAATATCCACCCTCTACGTCGAAGCAGAAGGCCATGGAAGTGATCCAATATCAAATTGAAAATGCTACACGGACAGATCAACATGCTCGTATTGGTAGACTTACCAAACAGCGGGCTGTCAAGTCAGCCTCTCACACATTGAGACTAAGGATGTTACGAGCAAGAAGGATAAAGTAAGAATTAAAGTGAAAGCATAGAGGAAGTGAGAGCAGACAGAAGGTCAGGACAAACAGAAAGATGAAGGTAGACAGAAAGGTGAAGGTAGACAGACAAAAATCTCTTTCGATTGTTGGCAATGCATAAAGGGAGAGAGATTCAGGAAACACGACGGCAATAAATGTGTCTAAAGATTCTCTTACCACGTTATGGGGTGGTTCAAAGCAGGTGCTCCAGTGCAGACGCAGTACTGATTCACATACAGACAGTCATTCGGACTTTGGCAAGGCACAGCTTCCGAGATCATGTTTAGCAAAGCCACGTCGTGAGGTTCCTATCTACGTGGACTTTCTTGCAGGTGCTGTTATTTGCTTCGGATCATCTGAGTTGTTGCCTCTAGGATCTAGTCGTGCCTTCCTGCACAAGTTGCTCCTGTTCACCTCAACAACCGCCTCATTGTTGCCACCTTCACGTTCACAATGGCGGGCAGAGGCGTAGCTTCTGCGATGCAGTTGCGCCATGAAAATGCCTACAAAACACCGAGTCTCACCAAGCCTCGTGCACAGGCGGCGACTGTCTCTGCAGCTGCAGTTTTCAAGAACCAGAAGATCGATGCATCAAAGGACAGGATTGCTCAGCCAAGTAAGAAGAAATTGACCGCGAAACTCAACAGAGAGGAGCACGAAGAGGACGAACATCCATCAGCCTTGGCTTTCAAAGGTTCAGCTATGTCCTTGTCAATGGGAGAGCTGCACTAACTGTGTGTTCCAGAAGCAAGTCAAGACTACCGCTGTCAGCTCTACGATAACACTGTCGCTAGAATCAACCAGGATCTCGAGACACTACTAAGCAATCTCTACGAAGGCAATCTCGAGGTCGTCTCGTCGGATCCTGTCTCGGATGCTCCTTAGGCCTCACCCCTCAAGCTGACCGTGACGGCCAAGTACCAGCGCGTCGTCCAGAAAATCTGTCAGCCTCTGTCCATATACCGCTACAACGTGAGAAGACGCTCAGGGGGAGATGTCGTTCGCGTTCAGACAAACCTACACGACCGCATCCAAGCTTTTGAAGAACGAGTGTGACCTGAGAAGGAGTAGATCAAGGTATTGCAGCGTCAGTGGGATGAAGTTGTAGCGGAGATCTTCCAACTTGGTATTGCCTATCTGGGCGAATCCGACATAGCTGCTCTGCTGTCCCCCTCGGCTGCAGGCTTAAACGCTTCTCACTCTTCGTCAGGAACCGAACCAGCTCTCTTCGTCCCAGAGCAAGAGATTCCAAGCAAGAGAGCGGGAGAGAAGAGGAAGCACATGTCGTTTGCTCTTCCGGACATGAAAAAGCTGTTCCCAAGCTTCCTGCTCCATACATCGGGACAGCAGAAGTCAATTTCAGCTGTCCCTGATCTATCTATGGAAGGAATTCGACGATTCGAAAAAGAAATTTCCGAGCTTGGAAATCAACATGTCGCCGAGTTGTAGAGCACCGAGGAAGAATACAAGGCCTGGTGGAAGAAGAAACAGCAACACCTCGCGCAGCTTTTCATGGACGACTGAGTAGCCTGTTGCTATCCAACCAGCTGCAGGCTAACATTATATAGCGTCATATCGGCAATGAGCGTGGGTCTCTACGTATACAGTCGATGGGTAGCGTACTAGCAACGTTGTGTATGCGAATGATTAGACGACTGTGGAAATGGCCGATGAGATCGCAACCCTGTGGCACGATGCTGCAACACTTTCAGTATATATTGTACTCGGATATTTATGTGCCTGTTTGTCGACCGTAAATGGTTTAAAGAGGCGGTGCCCTCAAACATACACTACATAATCCGTATAAATCAAGCTACATTCAGCATATGTAGAAAATACACATGTGTGATGTATACTTCGTTGATTCAATATACTGGTACAGTCTAAAGACTTCAACACAACCTCCGTGCTCCTCAGCTTACAAAAAAACAACGGTCTAGTTGATCTAGCTGGATATCTCGACATGAAATGAAATCCTCCGCTCTAAACTCTCCTCTTCTTGCAGGTCCGCGCTTAATCGAAGGAGCTCTTGAAGACCCACCTCTGGTCCTCGGGGTGCTCGAACGGCACACCAAGCTCAAAGAGGGTAACAACCGCGTTAGAGAAGTCCTTGAAGAAAGCATCGTTGTCCTTGGCGTACAGCTCGGCATACTTCCTGAAGCTCTTGTCCTTGACAATCTCCATGTCAGTGGGCAGCATCATGAGCGACTTTGTCTTGACGTCCTCGAACTGCTTGGGGCCGTTCCACTTCTTGTACGCCCACTTCTCCTCAATCAGCAGCTTGAAGTAGTCGTTGGTCAGCGTGGTGGGGCTGAAGGTCCAGGGGCCGTCGTAGCCCGAGCGGTCCGTGTGGCAGCGGCCGAGCGCGTGAGCGCCGCTCAGCGCGACCATGGCGCGGTCGTCGAAGCCCATGCGCCCGAAGATGGCGCGGATGTGGCTGCGGTCCTTAGAAGCGTCGGGGAGACGGCCGTCAGGAGTGCAGAAGGCGACGTCGCGGTCGCTGCGGCCCGCGCGGTACGGGATCTTGGGGCCCTGCATCTCCTGGATGGCGGCGACGCCACCCAGGATCCAGAGGTCCGAGTAGGTGATCCAGGGAAAGGCGGCCTTGACAGGCTCGAGGAAGTCGCGGGCGGCCTTCAGACCGGCGTTGGCGCCGTGGTCGCCCTCGGGAGCGAAGCGCATGGTGGCGCCGTTGGAACCGCCAGTGCCGGTCAGCTTGTCGTAGGTGCCGGAAGCGTGCCATGCGAGACGCAGCAGGACAGGGCCGTAGCTGCCGTCATCGTAGTCGTTGTGCTCCTCGAGCAGCTTCGCGATGTGGTTGTAGACCTCCTGGTAGTTCTCGAAACGGGGGACAAAGGGTGCCCTAGGCTTGCCCTCGAGGCCGAGCAACTCAGGCTTGTAGGTGTAGGCAGCGTAGCCGGCAGCACCGACGAGCAGGATGCCAGCACCGACGAACATGCCAGTAGGGTTGCCCTCGTACTTGTCCTTGGCCTCCTCGTTGCCAGTGGCGTAACCGCGCCTGCTACGGAAAGCATTCTGAGCCGGCACAGCAAAGCGAGCAGAGCGTGTGGTGGTGGAGCGGAACGAAGGCGCGGCGGTGCGCAGAGCGCGGGAGAAGGTTCGCGAGGCGGAAGCCATTATGTGTATGTGTTCTCAGATAGAGGCCGTGATCCTACTGAGCTGATTGTGAAATGGTAAGCAGGCGGAAGTGCTCAATGGCAGCTGGTAGCAAAGCCTGGGGTATCAAGAGAAAGTGAGGGTGGAGATTGTCCTACGGCCAGGGCACACAGACTTATAAGGGACAGGTTATCCGAAGCAGCAAAGATGGCAACATCTTCTAGAAAACGCAACGATAAAGAAGTGGAGCCACATGCCGACCGGCCAATCAGCAGCTTCAGATTGACTAACTGTCTGGACTGCAGTGATTACGGGATCCGAGGTTGTTGCATCTTGTCAGGGAGAAGGCCGCCATGTTTGGCCGGTCAGAGAAGGTGATTCCATGACATCGCAGACGCGCGGTATATGCAGTCCAAACTGCAGAGGGACACATGCAGTTTTGTAGCTACAACTGCCCCCCCTCCAAGCCATCCGCACTCCAGGCCACCCCATTGGCTACGCGTCCTGCAACCCTGGCTAGGTGAGGGGTAACGAGGCTCTGCGGACACGCCGGTCCAACGTGCATCTTGCATAAGAGGCAAGTGTCTTCTCGCTGCTCATGTTTTTGCGTCTGCGCTTCTCAGAGATTCCCCATCTGTTGTTGCGAAGTTGGAGCATCGTGGGATCCACCTGATCCACCCTCGGCAACAAATCGGCTTTCAGACTTTATAATCGCGAGCCACCGAGGCCTTTGCCGCATCCACATGCCGTCGTCTCCCCGGTGCGGCAAACAGTGGACTTTGTGGGATGAACATGGTTCTCCAGAATCTTTACAAGGCAGAATGTGGTGTGGCGAGAGCATTTACAGAAACCGCCAACGCAACAATGTAGAGTCGTCATGGCTTCTCATTCAGTGCGCTGTCATAGGCAAGGGTTGCCGATCTTGCCGTACGGTTGCCACGGATACTGCATTGTAGGACGAAAGATGCGTAAGAACAATAGAATGAGCATGATGGTCAAAAGGCACTCTACATAGGAAGGCCACACAGTTTATGGGCAGGCGTTTGGTCTTTGCTGGTTTTGACATGACTCCTTCCCGAGTACCGAGTGGTGCCCGGAGCTGGCAAGGTGCATTGAGAGAGCGCCTCCGTCATGACTACTGACTTAGCACAAAGTATGGAAGATGCACACAGCACCCACTCTATCGAACACAGACGACCTCCCATAGTTATGCACGCTGGCAAGCGCGCGCCAATTTCTCGTCAGCCCTAATTACAAACCCCAAGAAGGCAACTCACGACAATTTCCATCGATGACAGTCGTCAAACTTTGGTTGACACGCCGCCCCCCCTGCATCGCACAACCCCGTCTGCTTCGTGGAATGACGAACTCGGGCAGCTCGGCTGTCAGTCACCATCGTGACGCGTATGGAAATATGGTTGGCTATCCACTACGTGAGTCTTCCAACCACGGAACGTCAGCCATCAAACCTCGTTTGTACAGACGGCGCTAATCCTGGCGCCTACCTGCAAAATCTCTGCATACCCTCCTATTCAAACTACTGCATGCAGTAGGCCTGAGGATTGTCGTCGATATCCCTAAGCAATTCTACGGTTGCGATCCCGTCTTTAATCTCCCGTTATAGCAACTTGTTGGTGGAAGTGTTGGATGCTGTGGGACGACATGGACGCAGAAACAACCGCTCAGAAGCCCCCGACACGATGCCAGCACCTGCCGTTGCGGCTGAGGCCTCATCCGGACGCCATGTACCCTGTTGAGTAAGAAGCAGTACATCTGTTGATTACTGCAGGATTTCTTTGGGACCAACCCCTGTCAAGCTCCGCTTGAAAATAAAGCAGACCGGAAAGAGTATGTTTGTAGAATGGCCATCGACTTCTGTGGGATTTCCATGGTTGCCAAACTGGACTCGAAACCAACACGCCAGTAGCCGCTCACGGCTGTACGGTACAAAGTCCCCCGACTAACGTCGTCATCCTGCATACGGCACAAGTCCCATGGAACCTACTAATCCCTGCAGAATATGTGGTGAGTCGGCTCGGCAGTCATGCTCGTTCCCTTTGAGGTTTTTTTTGTCTGGGTATTACAGCGGAGGGCATTGACGCTCATCTGCAATGGTATGCGAGCTGGGTGAACTCATCGTGAAGCCGGCAGTCTTTCAATTCGATTGCCAAGATTCGTCAACCACAATGAGCGGTAGTTTGGAGACCGAACAACGCCGCGGCAGAAGTGAACCCGAATGGTTTCATCAAGCCTGAAACCGAAGACACCAAACGTAATGTTCGGCCTCGGGAACCGCCTGACTTCGACACGGGGCTTTCAAATCAACTACCAGAAACAGTTCTTGGCTCTCCAGTCTCTCACTACTTTTGTTGCACGAGAACATCAGACTTTCGACCAATGCATTTCCATCTATGCCGGTTTTGATGGAATGCGTGCAGAAAGAACTAACTACTCTCCCTCCACTACGTTTTGTCTTTCCATCATCAGCATACTGCGTTGAACCTGTTAGGCTGTGGTCTAGTAATCTCTCCTCAACACCACATTCATCTGTATCTCTCTGCGTTTCATCATACTTGACTTGCAACTTCTGATGATTCTCTTTAATCTCCTCACCCCGATTCTAACGCAAAGTAGGCGGTGCTTCAGCACTCGTCTGCGCAGTATCAAGCTGAAATATTCTGTCTCCTTGTTCACGCATAGGTGGGCGCTGAAAGTAAAAGCCTCAAGCAAGAAAATCAAAAAGCTCTGTTACAAGTATACTCTAAAACCTCGAAGCTGTCATTCAGCCGGGGGAGTGCTCGACTGGCCCTCTACCTCTCGTGCTTTATATCCATAAATCTCTAGCTATAATATACAAAAATGACACAGTATATAGTACAGTCATTGAGAATTCTCGTAAGCACTTCAGTCACCTTCCGTCTTGGGTGAAACATCACAATTGGTCCAGGATTGTGAAGAACCACGTTTTGACACGTCTCAGTGTCTTTAGTAATCGAATTCGTCCAGCGATCCGATTCCAGCAGTGGCCAAAGCACACTCCACAGCCTCGTGACGATCCCAGAAATACTCGCGCATCCAGGAGGCAATCATATCGAGAGCGGAAACAGCAGTCGAGCTGGTCCAGACCTTATCGTGTCGGTTCCAGGCTTTTGTTTGCCAAAAGGTGTCCGGGAAACGTTGCTGGAGCATTGATATCAGACAGCGTGGTGCAGACGCTCGCCGCTCCCAGAGAACTCCGCTCTGAGCGAGGTGGAGAATGCCAGAGGAGATGCTGAAGATGGCATGGAGGTCTGGGCTTGAGCACTGTGCGGCGAGAAAGGAGGCCGCCGCCTCTGGTAGCGTGTTTGCCGAGAAGGAACCAGGAACAAGAATAACGTCGAATTGCGGCGCATTTGCAAATGAATTCTGAGCACAAGTCAGCTTCTGCAATTTATAGGATAAGTGCGGCGAATGACGATAGGGATGTAGGGTATGTGTTAACCTTTATCTCCCTGCCAGAGACTCTTAGATGACCAGAATGGCCAGGTACAGGCGAATCCGGCAAGACCAGGAAGTGGTGCTTCTTGACACAAGGAGTTGGTTGAATATGATGTTGGCCGTGTTTGCTGCAGGGCAACCCGAAACTAGCTCACCGTCACAGGCATTCGAGCGCCAGATGTGACCGGGAACGATCCTTCTCCCGTCACCGAGACATATCGAATGTCCACTTCATCAACAGCTTCATCGATCGTACTAGGAAGGGAGTTGAGTTTGTCGATTCTGCTCCTGCTCAGTGTCGACAGGAGATCAACAGCAGCCAGGTCCGAGAGTTGGATCTGATCTTGACCAATGATAACTACGCCAACTCTTAGAGATGACTGCGACGGAGGTGCGTAGTTGATGCCAAGATCTTCGGCGGAAGTGGAAGACGTGGTACAGAAGTAGAAGAGGTCTGCGTCACTTGGAAACGTAGTATATCCTCGAGGTGGAGAAGGCATGGGGATGTAAGGTCGTGTTGTTAGAACGTGCAAGAGGGTATACAGCTAGGATAACCCCGATGGAGGATGTAATGGTCAAGCCCATACCAGCTTGGGCTCATGCTTTATATGAAGTTGTGAACGAGAGAGCATCCTTCGACAGCACCGACACCGTCTGTCCAATAAGCCGTAGTCTGGCAGGGTTGACAGCGTCATTGCTAGCGTGGACTGCAGGCTTACCTGAAGTTTCTATGCTATACGGCGACTCACTTGTACGAAGTGGCCACTGCGCAGCATGGTGGAGGCTTGTCTCGATGCGTTTCCGTCTTTTCGCGAGGTTCAACTTCCGAAAGACATTCTCCAACCAGCCCCGACCATGTAATCTGGGCGAAGATCTGCAGCAGTAACATATCTCACTGGGTAAGTGAGCCGCTGAAATATGTCCGGATTTATAGTATTGCATAGTGATGAAGTCGACATCTCACTTTTGACTGCCTGGTGTGGCCTACGCGGAAACTGTGGTCAAAACGTCCCAGGCAGCACAATTTGTGGCCGTCTGGTTGGAGCAACTCCACAGCATCGCTCAGGGTACGGCACGAACGACGGGAGCCCCGAATGCAGTAAGCACTTGCTGCACAAGATGAGTCCAATCTGATTAGACGGTGGCTGTGGCACCGGTGCGCGCAGTGCCTGAGGGAGAAGCCGGAAGACTGGACGGCCTCGACGACTCAACCACACGAAGTTTGATGGTCATCTGCCTCAGGCATTACATCAGCTGGAAACCGGCGCAACTAAGATAGTAAACTAGGTCGCCTGCCGTGAGTCAAATGACAGCAAGTCCCTCGATTGAGGATCCGAGCGAGAATGGGCCGGAAGACAGAAGGGGCAGGCGGAGTCGCGGCTGAACGCCGAAAGCCCGAAAGCAGCAAGCAGCACGTGGACTCTCTACGGAAGCTGTGTCCGTCTTCCATGTACCTAATATAGGACTGCCAATACAACTAATTTGTTTTTACATGCGCAGGTCTGGTGGTGTCCGTCACAACGAAGGCGCAAACAACGTGCAGTAAGAAGGGGTATATGTTGATTCGTGGTTCCAGGAACATTTCTATGAAACATAGCCTGCATGATGCGGGCAGGTAATTGTAGCAGGGCAAACGGCTCAGCTGCTACGAAAGGTGGTATCCATTGCTCACGCTGACAGAATAAGAACAGGTTGTAAAGAGAAGGTTCGAATGCTCGCCCAGCTCCTAGACATCCCTGGGAGCGCCATCGGCCTCGCCAGACTTGACGGTCTTGCCTGTCTTCTTGATCTTCTCGAGAACGGTTTCGTAGGTGAGGGACTCCTCGGCAACGATGTCGGCGGTCTGGGTTTCGAGGGAGACGTTGTACGACTTGACGCCTATAATGGGTTAATCTTCCAGTTCAGCCAGCAGTGGTGGAGGGCAGTTACCTTCGAGCTTCTTGAGCACGCGCTCAACGGCGCCGGAGCAGCCACCGCAGCTCATGGCGATGTTGAACTTGTAGTTGTGCTCGGACATGGTTGTGGATTTGTGTGGATTTGTGGAATGGGTTGTGTGAGGTGTGAGTGCGTGGGAGAGCTTGTGACGGGGTACTGCTGAAAGAGGTGGTGATGGTGGTGTGGAGCTATGGAGAGGAGGCGGCGCGGCGACGTGGATTATATACACGGACTAGTTTGCAATCTGGACAATGGTGGATTGCGCAAGTTTCACAGCTCGTGTTGCGATCCGCTGTGCAGCGTAGATTGCCATTGATTGCGGCGACTGTGCTGACAATTCCATCCACAGGAAGCACAGCTCGGCTTCCGATGATACTGGACGCGCTTCAGCGCCGTCCATTGTTTCAGCACTGACTGCACTGTGGCGCTAAACTTGCTCACTGCAATGTTTTGGATCAAAGATGGGCTTCGACGACGATCATGGCGGCATCAAAGACATGAAGACACAGTGTTGTCTCTCAGTGTGTGGCTACGCGCATGGCGACTGGTGGGCACAAGAGTCTGGTGCACCATATTCAGCCAGCTCATGATTAAGCATAGTCGCCACGCTCGTACCTAATCATGTCGAGTTTGCGCGACTGCAGTCTCGATATGTGACGTGCATATGCAAGGCATCATAAATCGTTGTAAAATGGCAGCTTTGGGCTGCTCTGTTCCTGATTAACTGATGCGTGCCCCGCGTGCTTGGACCCGCGGGGCAACTGCTCTCGCGAGGATGCTGGCCGCTGGTGACGTCTTTTCGCCTATCAGCTTCCCAGCTGGACGACAACAAAACGTTTCCCACGATGGCTTCGTAAGTAAACACTAAATTCTGTACGGCCTCATCATACTGAACTATGGACAGCAATATTCTCTTCCTTCCGTTCCGCAAGTCGCACTCGGTCAACCTTACCGAAGCTATCAAGCAATACATATCCTCCAAATATGACCAGCATCCGGACATGTTCAAGGACGACCTTGAGAGCATCGAGAAGCTCCGATCGACCGCCATACACGCGCAAGAACCCCACCCCAGCAACGTCCCCAAGCTACAGCAGTATGCCGGCCAGCTAGTATGGCTGAGCGGAAAGTTCCCAGTGGACGTGGGCGTAGAATTTCCTTGGTATCCAGCTCTGGGTTACAACACAGGTCGTCCAGTGTCGCGCAATAACCTCCGTTATGAGCTTGCAAATATTGTCTTCAACCTCGCCGCCATGTATTCGCAGCTTGCCATGTCGTCGAATCGAAGCACACCCGACGGCCTCAAAGTCGTCGCAAACAACTTCTGCTTAGCTGCTGGAACAATCTCACACTTGAGAAACACAATCCTGCCCGAGCTTCGCACCGAGCCGCCCGAAGACATGGACCTCATGACACTGGACTGTTTGGAAAAGCTCATGCTGGCTCAGGGACAGGAGTGCTTCTGGCAAAAAGCTGTCAAGGACGGCCTGAAGGATGCAACTATCGCAAAACTAGCTGCTCGGGTGTCAGACCTATACAACGAGGCCACCGAGGCGGGCATCCAATCTGACGCAGTCAGCAGCGAATGGATACACCACATGACAGCCAAGCATCATCACTTCGCTGCTGCTGCTCAGTACAGGGCAGCCTGCGATTCACTAGAGAAGCGAAAATACGGAGAAGAGGTCGCAAGGCTCAAAGACAGTCTCACCTGTGTGAGCGAAGCGCTTAAGGAGCAACGCTACATCAATAAGGTGGTGCTGGCCGACCTCAATGGTCTTAAGAACAGAGTCACGGAAGATTTGAAGCGAGCAGAGAAGGACAACGACATGATATATTTGTTACCTGTCCCACCAAAAGCCGAACTAAAGATCCTGGACCGAGCGAACATGGTTGTCTCAAGAGTGCCCAAAGAACTTGCTGAGTCGAACGCGATGCTTGGAGACCATGGCGAACTTGGTCCTGCACTTTTCTCGAAGCTTGTTCCCTACTCAGTACATCTGGCAGCGAGCATCTACGTCGATCGCCGCGATCGATTAGTCAATACTACCATCGTCGAGGAGCTCGAGAATCTGACTGCTCAGATACACGAAGTGCTTCGCAGTCTCAACTTACCTGGCTCTCTACAGGCTCTTGAGAAGCCACTTGGTCTACCACCAGGTCTGATGGCGCATGCAGAAGAAATTCGACAGCAGGATGGTATCCACCGACTCGAACGCTCCATGGAGGATACTCAGAAGCTCATGTATAGTGACCAAGCTGTATACAACGAAGGCGTAGAAATCCTCAAGTCAGAAGCCGTTGAAGACGAAAACGCACGGCGGCGGTATGGAACCGCTCAGTGGACGAGACCGTCTGCGGAGCAGGCCGCGCCCAAACTCTATGCCCAAATCAAAGAGATTGACGGATACTTCAAAGCTGCGGCTAACAGCGACAACATTGTCAAGACTAAACTTCGGGAAAATGAGCGCTTCATCAGATTACTCAGTGGACCTGATCACGATCTGGAGAACTACGTTCCAAGCGGCCGGCGGCCGGCTATTACAGGCGACGTTGAGCGGGAAGCGGGCAAGCTTCGTGGGTGTTTCAACGAGCTGAGCCGCCTTGAGAGCAGGAGACGACGAAAAATTGAGGCTCTACGTACCAAGGCGAAGCAAGACGACATTAGTAAGTCATTTGACAACCCCTTGTGTTCTTGCTGACAGCATTAGACCCCGAGTTGCTTCGTGAGGCTGCCCGCTTGGAGCGGGAGTACCCTATGCAAACAATCGAGGCTGTCCAATTCGAGAACCTGTTTGATAGGCGGCTACAAATGTATGACGTGGATCAGGACATGGTCCAAGAAGAAGAGAAGGAACAGGCTGAAGCGACTAAGCGACTGCAAGACGCCAACGCGTCTTTCCTGATCGCACGACGTGGCGATCAGTCTACGAAACAACGTGAACAGGCTCTGCAGAACCTGGAGAATGCTTATTTCAAGTATAAGGAGATTATCTCAAACTCAGATGTCGGCCGAAAGTTTTACAACGATCTGGCTAAGATCGTTAATCGTTTCCGTGATGACGCACGCAGCTTCGCCTACCAGCGGAAGTCCGAGGCGTCACAGATAGAAAGGTGCGTTATACCCCTTCGAAACACATTCATGACGTAGGCTAAACAGATTATAGTGATTTGGCGACGCGAATGAGCTCGCTGAATCTCCAGCAAGCAACCTCAGAATCGCTACAAAAGCAGAAAGCAGCAGACGCACAAAATCCACAATACGGCGCTGATGCGCATGCGGAAACGCCATTGACTGCACCGAAGCCCACGAGGGCGAGCGTAGCACCGTCTGGCATGTGGACGCCAGACGTTGGAATTAAATTTGGCACTGTTGGCGCTGTACCTACGTCGTCCGGCAATGCGCGACCTGCAAACGGCCCTGCGCAAGACGGGCGGTGGGATCCAACCAAGGGTCTGAAATTCGCATGAGCATCGCACCATGGGGCATGTAGCATGGCCGCGAGTTCTTGCTTCGTGATCAATGTGCCATTCATAGGCAACGCTGTCAATGTTGGAGTAGGGACACAACTCCGGCAAACAACGACGTAGGGCCAAGACAGCAACGGCGTGACAATATGATGTAATGGGCCGTAGTTGTGACCACTGGTTGCGACACAAGCTTGCAATTGTAGAGGCGGGAATAGTGATAGTGGAAGGAGTCTGCCTCAGTGAAGTAATCTGCCTCACACGTTTGTGGCTGTGCACGCCTTGAAATTGTAGCACCTAGTTACTATCACAAGTGGACCACGGAAATGACATGGCCTACGAGTACGTGTTGTTGCATGTGTATGTACACACGAGAAGAAGACTTTTACTACATAAAGAATTTGCGTGTGCAACAAATTCACCTGGATTATTGGTGAAACGGAATGTCACTCAAGGCGAGTGTTCTGCGACTGTGACAAGGATTGTCCGCTCTAGAAGATGGTACAAAAGTAGAAAGTACCAATCGACCGAGACAACAACCCATTAGTCTACAGACAACTCGTGCGGTTCTCGAATGACGGTAGGGCTGAGGCTGTGCAAGTGCGTACCCATACCCACGGTTCTTTCTCCCAAGACGCTCGAGAGGCAGCCACGGCAGCCACACAAACAAGCACCTCGCTACAGCAGATCGACATTCCTGGCGATCAGGAAGGTGCGCTCCAGCTCCCAGGCACCTCGAGGCTCGCACGCACGCAACACTTTACGTTGGTGCTGTACCGGTACGTTACTGTCTTTGGGCTACGCCGCTGCCGATATCCGCGATCAACGTCACTGCGAACACCCCACACTGGCGGCATCGCGTGCCACGCCTGTCTCCCGTGCCGCATGCTCGTATCCAGGACAGTTTCATGTGCATGTTCCTGAAGGTCTGAAACCAGGAACGCAGTCGCGGTTCTGCTGCAGCTGCAGCACGCAGGCAACGCAGCACAGCGCGCGTAGGCGCTGGAAACTCAAGGCGGGGCACATCAGCCCCCAGAATAGCAGTCCCCTAGCCCGTTCGGGGATCATCTCTCTGGCTGCACAGCCCTCCTCACTGTGTTGTGCTCACCGTGGGTAGGACTCACACAGCCTCTTTCACTCTCCAGCCTCAGCCAGGACCAGCCAGGACCAGCCAGGAACGCGTCGCTTGCGGCCTTCTGACCATTCAGTGCGCGCGATTCCGAGCTTGACGCTGCCCGCGCCCCCGCTCGTCGCTAGACAAGGCCATCTATCTCACTGTACACTGTAGGGGCCCTAGCTCGCTGTCAACCCACCCGTCTCCCGCGCACGCCAGAATAGCAACACGACCATGAATGAGATGCAGCAGCGTGGGCGCTCGCCGTCTGCGGGCCAGCACGCCCATATAAGGCAAACACCCTCACCGTCACCCCATGCGCCCTTCCAGAACAACGTCTCTGGCCTCGGCTTCGATCAATCGCAGCAGCTCCTCAGCGACCCCTCCGCCTTTGGTGTCAGCAACGCGCAGCTCACCCCCTCACAGTACCTGTCCACGGTGCAGTCGCAGCCCTTCCCGCAGCAGCACCAGCAGCAACAGCAGCAACACCAGGTGCTGTCCGACCCGAGCTTCCTCCCGTCCAACCAAGCCCTGTCGCAGCACAACACGCCGCACTTCGGGCCGCAAGGCAACAGCCTCACCCCCGACCAGCTCGACATCACGAACCCTGGACCGGCTGATTTCAACAACTTCTTCGCTGGCAACGACTTGAACCAGCCCCAGCCCTCGCCATTCGGCAGCTCGCTGGACCCCCACCTGCTCGAGAACCAGCAGCAGAACCTCTCGGTCAATCCCAACGACCTCATGGCCCAGATGGCCACCTCGCAACCCCATGCGCCCACCCCGCCACATCTGCTCCCGAACACCATGAGCAACCAGCGCAGCCCGAGCCCCCACGCATCGCCGCACCAGAACCAGGGCGCCTTCTCCCCACCCTCGCACTCGCGGCACGCGTCCTTGGGACATGCCACTCTCGATCCCAGTGCAGCATATGGCCAGGGTACCGAGTGGGCGAACATGGCCAATTTCAGGGGACACAGGAGGACGCCCAGCGAATCTGCATATTCGGATATCTCCTCGGCGCATGCATCGCCGTTCCTGGTCACCCACGACAGCTTCGAGGACGCACAGCCCTCACCACACCTCAATGCACAGGCCGACCCTCAGCTCTTCCAAGGTCCCATCTCCCAATTCGATCAATTCAACCTGAATGACGGCACGCACATCAGTCCCGGTCACAGCCCTGCTATCTCGCCGCGCCTGATCCCACAGCAGCAGTCCTTGCCAGCCTTCATGCCCGGTAGCTTTGGTCTTGAATCGAACATGCAACACCATTTTGCTAACCAGCAAGGCATGGGCGCTTTTCAGAATCAAGGCACAGAAGCATTCCCCATGCTGAACGAGTTCGGTCAGGCTGATACAATGTCCCCTCCCGAGATTAACATTGACTTTGCGCCCCCGTCGCGTCAGGCGAGCTTCGAGCCCCCAAAGCCAGGATCTACTGCTGATGCACTGACCGATACGCTAAGCCCGCCTGATCGATGTAAGTAGACACTCACTACGCGATCATCGATGCAATCGCTAATGCACACTAGCCAGGAGTCGCAACAGGACGCGCGCCAAGTCTGACCCATTCAGTAGCGCCAGCTCACGTGCTTCTACACCTGGCTTGGAAGTACATCGGTCATTGTCTCCAAGCGCAGCAAAGTCACGCTCACCTTCTCCTTCTGGCAAGTCTTCCCGTCGGTCCTCGACATCAAGTGTGCCCAACCGGGACTACATCTTGGATCTCGCGGATCCTTCAAGGCCGAGCAACCCTGGGGATGGTTCCAACCCGAAACGCACGCAAAAGCATCCGGCTACATTCCAGTGCACCTTATGTCCCAAGCGCTTCACAAGAGCTTACAACTTGCGGTCGCATTTGCGCACTCACACCGATGAGCGTCCGTTCGTGTGCAGCGTTTGCGGGAAAGCATTCGCCCGTCAGCACGATCGAAAACGTCATGAAGGCCTACATTCAGGCGAGAAGAAGTTTGTTTGCCGTGGCAATCTCAAGGAGAATGGCCACTGGGGTTGCGGTAGACGCTTCGCTCGTGCAGATGCGCTTGGTCGCCATTTCAGGTCCGAAGCTGGCCGTGTCTGCATACGTCCGTTGCTCGAAGAAGAAGCGCAAGAGAAGGGTGGTTGGGACGGCCAACAACAGGCAGGAGCCAACGGCAATGGCATGTTCAATCCTGTGCCCCAGAATTATGGCGGCATGATGCAGACCCAACCAGGATACGAAAATTTCCCTCAGTTGACGCAGGCGCCTCAAACCTTCCTTCCCGCTGCACTCCTCGCGCAGTACCCAGCTCTTGCTACCATGGACTGGAACTCGATGCCCCTGAATGGGCCAGACGAGGCCGACGATATCAGTGGCCGCAGCAGTTTCGACGCCAGCAGCGGAGGAGAGTATTACGAAGATGAAAGCGACAACTACCAGCAAAACCAGCAAGGCGTCTTTGCAGGCAACAACAGTGGCTGGGTGAGCGACAGTTACGATGGGCGGTCTTAGGTGTTTCGCTTTGGCGACGCATTGTCCCGGCGTGAGGGCACTTGCTCTATTCTACTTTACGGCCTGGCATCTGATGATTTTTTCGTGCTATTACCCTTCTGATACCTTCTTGTCTTTCAGGATACCACTGTCACTGCAGACATGCATGTCACATTTTGCGTTGTTTACCTAGGGTCCGATATACCCCGGTTTCGGAGAGCTTTTAAGTTCGTGTTACACAGACCTGCAATTGCGGTCCCCTTGTAAGGTGTGTTTATTCAATAGATGATACCATAGCAAATACTACTGAAAATCAATGACTGAACTTATTGTGGATTGTATTGTGCAGTGTTTGTACTAAAGATTATGCCCCAAATCGAATATAGGGAAACACGGAAATAAATCGCGGGCTTATAGATGCATATACGAACACCTTCGAGATGTGATGGGATGGCGCGTCGCTCGTGTTAAGTCAGGGGAAGCGCACAGACTAGGGAGCATAGTTCGGCTCTATTTGGACGCGTCGAGTAGGCCCTCGAGAACATTCTCAAAAAGAGACCGACAATGATTTCTCCAAACTGACAACATAAGAGCTGGGAATCTCGTGGAAGACTGAGAATCAAATCTGGAGAAATAAGAAACCGGGAGCAAATTCACCATGCACCGGCGTACGCTATCCCTCACAGCGCCGCCCCTCAAAACCACCTTCGGACGAGTTCTCCTCGTAACAACCATCCTCTTCTTCATCACCATCGCCATAGTCTTCACACCAAGATCTGCTATCAGACCCCACATCACCGGCGCATACCCCTACACCAAACCCCAAACCCCACACATCAACACCCCCCTCCCGGACCCGCCCGGCGCCAACCCACCCCCAGCCCGCCTCATCGTCAAAGTGCAACTCCCCGGCGAAGATCTCACCTGGCTGCTCAAACTGCTGCCCTCGTGGAGAAACCAGGTCATCACGCTCGACGGGGCGTTCGCGCGACTGCACGCGGGCGGCCAGCGCGTCGACCGCGGCCGCATCGCCGCCGCGTATCTGGAATGGCTGATCACGCACTACGAGCAGCTGGGCGAGACGATGGTCTTCGTCGGCCCCGGGCTGGAGCAGCAAGCCGCCGACAGAGAAAAATGGCGGATCCCGGGGAAGGAGCTCGTGAGCAGCATCCAGGCGCTGCAGGTGCCGTACGTCCAGGACAAGGGGTTTGCGCCGCTGCGGTGTCCCGCTGAGGACACGTGCGAGGATCTGGTCCGCCCGTTTCGCGAGCCGAAGGATGAGTATCGCACGCTGGAGGTGAAAATGGCGAGGGCGTGGGAGGGGCTGTTTAATAACACGAATGTGCCGGAGATGCTGGCGGGGCCGGGCGGGAGCGAGTTTGCGGTTAGTAGGGGGCAGGTGAGGAGGAGGAGTGTAAGGGAGTATACGCGGATGTGGGAGTGGCTGGCGACGACGAAGATGGACGATGAGAGTGCGGGCGCGGTGCTGGAGAGGCTGTGGCATGTCATCTTTGGGAGGGAAAGCGTGTGGTGTCCCGCTGAGGAGGAGTGTAAGTGTGATGTGTTTGGGAAGTGTTAGATGTTCTGGGGACGTGGTGTTTTCTTATACATATATGTGTGTGTATATATCAGTTCAGATGCAATGCGAGGATAGCACCACAAACATATTGGCTCTAATTTCCCGTTAATTAAACTACCCTACTGCACTTTGCATTAACTAACTAATCTACAGTTAATGAAAAAAAAGAATTGGCTGTATAAGAGAGAAGAGAGATTCAACCAACCAGAAGCTTAACAGGGACAAGCCTTAACAGAGGAAGTTAAAGCTCTCTCTAAGCCAGATTTAAACCTAAGCTCGAATCTAGCTAAAGGATGTAAGCAGAAATTTCTATTAAATAGAAGGAGGAAAGGGGAGGCAACCTACTTACAGGATAAGCGCAAAACTTATATTCACTTACACTGTTACAATCTTATTGATAGTATCCTAGGAAAAGATTAGGAGCTTGAAGAAGCTCTCACTATGTTATTAGTAAAGGTTACTGCTGAACAGACGCTGAATTCACTGCAAGGGTAGTTTATTCACTGCGAAGACGATTACGGCGTTTACCTACTTCCAGTGCCAGAGCATTTTAGTTTCGTGCGATGACTTTAGAACACCCTTCCCCGCCGAGCGATTAGTACAAGAAAGCACTGCATTCTTTATCTTCGCTCAGATGCTCCGTCTATCGCTCCCTACCGTCTCCGCAAAGCTGCTGAACCTGGTAAGAAACTAAATAAGAAGAAACGAGGTAGAATTTTAGGACAAAGAGAAGTGGCAGATCCCGAGTCAACACCTTGTAGAAGAAATTCGACAGTTGAGAAACGCAAGTTTTGTCAGATACATACGCGAACGCCTCCTACAAGGGAAAGACATGGTGTAATGCTCTGTTAAGTTAGGTACTGTTAGGTCGGCAATGGAAAGGTAATTGTTTGGCTATGTGCGAACGCGCTGAGGATGCCAGATAGACTATTTATGCTATCTTCAGACTATGTTACAAGAGCTGAAGACCTCGAAATATCTTGAAGCTGGATTTTGGAAAGACAGGAGAAGATTACTATGCAACAGCGCACACTCTCTATCAAAATACCGCCCTTGAAAGTGACAGAGAATATGGTACATGTACACGAGTTATTATGTTTGATCGAAGAACATGGGCTTTACAAGATAACCCACACAACCATGATGAGTTACTCAGAAATTAGCCACCTTAGCATCACATGCTGGACCAATGTGAAGGTCCCACCTTGAACCGCGTGGAGGTATGGCTTTTGTCAAGGCTGGGGGTTTTTTTTCGTCGGAGGTTTTAGCCCGCCTCTGGTGCCTCAGAAGTCTGTTATAATTTTCGTTTCTTACGCCGCTTTGAATTATCGTCGGCCATCTGGTTCACGGCCTGCTGCAGAGCAGCAGCACCGCCAGTCGTGGCCTGTCGAATCATCGCAGCCAGGACTTCCGCCCTGTTTGCGTACTCCTGCTGAGGCTGGTCTTCCTTGTCAGCCATATGGTTGATGGCCTGTTTCAGAGCAGCAGCATCACCCACATGACCCAACATGGCGGATTCTCTCAGCCAGGACTTCCACCCTGTTTGTGCATGCCTGCCGAGGCCAGTGATGCTTGTGACACCGCTGACACTCAGGCTTTGACATCCATCTTGGTGATACACACCGCACTCAGAATAAGAGGCTCTCTTCTTCTTGCCTGTTGCGGTCTGGGCTTGGGATTCAGCGGGTCGAAGCGTTATTGCTGCGGTGGACGCTGCCTTGTCCTTGCCCTTCTTGTCTTAGGCAACAGTGGGTCGAGGTCTTACCACGGTAACCGCTTTCGCACCCCCGGCAGTAGTCAAAAATTGGCTCTGCTGCTGCTTCGCCGCCTCTGTGTGTTCTCGCTCCTTCCGCAATAGGAAGAAGCGAGCACTCTGATCTGCGTTCACTTGAGTATCAAACATCTTAGTTGTCAGTTGTCGAGTTGAATGCTGTTTTGCGAGAGATCAGCAATTGTGCGGCGAAGCGGAGCGTTACGTACAATGTGGTGAAGGTTGGATGAACAGAAGTGGTGCCTGCTGCTTGCATTTGGAGCTTGGGCTTGCACCGCGCTAGTCTACGACCAGTTAGGCTGCCACAACTGTGATAGTGCGGGTGTGGTGCTACCGATTCCAAAGAAACAGGCGAGAGAAAACCATTCAAGTCCAGGATATCGCAAAGCAAGAGACATTGTGCCCTTGAGACACAAGATAGTTTCGTCCGAACCTCCCCAATCTAATGTATAGAACAACATATACAAATGAGCCACAACCACCTACTTCTCAACAATGCCCAAGCCACTAACACTTCTCGGGGGCGGACTCACCGCACTCCCCCGTCTACTGGCCTCCTTCCCGTCCTTACCCTCTGCTGCCTCGCGCTCCAGGAAGTCCTGCCACAGCTCTGCCAACGACTCTTTGTTGCTGGAGCTACTGGCCATCAACATGGGATCAGACATGGACGCCAGCGAGGGCGTGCTGGGCGTGCGGCGGAACGGCGATATGGGAACGCCTAGCCTGGACGATGTACCGGGACGAGCGAGGCCGGCCTGCTCTTTTTGCTCTGAGGCGAGTCAGTATGCTGGAATTGTAGTCAAAAAGTTAGACTGGACGTACCGTCTGTCCAGCCGAGCAGCATAGAGATGAGCTGCAAGGCCTCGAACTTCTTGGGATCGGACCGGTCGATGGCCAGGAAGTGGAGGAAGTAATTCGTGATGATCTGGCGGTCGACGTTGTCCTCCGGTCGCCCCTTTTTCAGGATACGCAGCGCTTTTGTGAGGTGCTCGTTGAGCGTCACTGCCTCGTGACGCAGCTTCCCAATCAGCAGGTTCTTCTCTTTGACTTCCTTCTCAAACGGTAGAGCTCTTTCAAGCTCTTTCTGCGTCGCTTCGGCCGAGGCTTTCGCCGCTTTCGAGGCTTCCTCTGCGGCCTGAACTTGCTTTCGAAGATCGTTGATCTGGGATTCGTACGTCTCAACGGATTTCTTGAGCTCGGATCGCCGCACTGTGCTGCGTAAGTACAACGATGAACAACACGACGGCAAGACTCACAGTTCTGAACTTCTTGCAGGGCCTTCTGGAGCCCTTCAACGGCCTGACTGTTCTGATCCCGTTCCCTTGCAGCTCGCTCGAACTCGTCTTTGATGTTCTCCAGCTGCTCCTTTAGCTCGGCTTCCTTCTCAGACAGACTTTCTCGTAATGACCGCTCGTTCATAGCAAGCACTTCCCAATCCTGCATTGCCTGTTTCGCGTTCTCGAACTCTTCTCGCGCATACGCTTCGCGAGAGATGAGATCATCACGTTCCTTGACCCAGTTTTGTTGCGAAAGATTCGATCTGCTTCGCAGATTACTGATCTCGGACGCCTGTTTTTCATTATCTTGCCGCAGTTTCGCAAGTTCCTCGCTGAGGCTGCTGTTCTTCTCCTCCAGCTCGGTATTCTGATCCTGTAGATCTGCCACCTGTGTTTCGTATTCCTCGATCTTGGCCTGCTGGCTGTCAGCACGTCCATATCCTAGTGAGGAGTCAACGAATAGAACCCACCGCATCGGCTTTCATACGATTTCCCAGACTTGTCTTGATTGTGTTCACGCGCCCCACAAGATTGTTGTATTGTGTCTCGAAGTGCTCCTTGCCGTCATTCGCTTCCTCGAGCTCCTCTCTCAAAGCTTGAATCTCATCCTCATGGCTTGCCTGAGCACCCTCAGAAGCCTGCCCATCATGCTTGCTTTGTATGCTTTCCAAGCTTTTTCTTAACTCGGTGACTTCTTGTCGCAAAGCGTCCCGCTCCTTCGCTATCGCATCTAGTCGAGCCGCGGTCTCCGAGTCTGACGGTGGGGATGGTGACATGTGAGGCGAGCGTGAGCGTGAGAAGCCAAGGGCGACCGCAGAGGCTATACTGTGCTGGGGTGCGCCGTTTGCCTGCGCAAACGTAGGTGACAGTGGCTGCTCGTCGTCATCAATATCGTCGGCGTCTCGGTCGACAGCTGGCGCCGCGATAGGCTTCTGCTCGTCCTCGTCCGCGGCATCGTCGTCATGGTCTGTTTCGGTCTTGTCGTGATTGCCGTTCACTTGCGCGCCCTCGTCGGCCTTATTTGCGCCTTGACTCCCGCCCTTCTTCTTGTTGTTCTTCTTCTTCTTGGATTTGGAGGGAGACCCTGTCAGTACACTGTCAGTGCTCTGTGCTGTGTACTGCCAAAGCCGGCCCCGTCTCATGCGAGTCCAGAACAGAAGCTTGGAGCTCACCTACCACTCTGGTTCACAGGATCTGACGTTACCGGTGCCGACATGCTGCAAATTACAATGCGACTGCAAGAACAAATACACAAAGAAAATTACGAGGCAGTGAATTCATTAATAGCGGGCAAGGGAGCAGCGCTCGAATGTCGACTTGGCGCGTCGTGTCCCGATGGACCCTTTGGCCTCGGAGAACGTCACTAGCCACAGCACGAGCCACGGTCCCGCTGCAGTGGGATTTGTTGGCGGACGCCAGAAGACGCTCCGAGACAACCATATTCAAGACATTGAATTGAAGCAACTATTTGCAACTCCATAGTTCATGGTACAGAGCGTTGAATGCCGTCATATTACAGTAGCGGGTTGCTTCATCCCATTTTGTCGACTCCAGGGTCCAGAACTCCCTCCCCACTCCATTGCTCCCTCCCATCAAGCCTGTTCGAGCGAACAATATGAGATACTATAAACCAATGTTGTATTCGGCAATGGCCGTCATATCCGCCTCCCTTGGCTTCCGCATCTTTAGACTGTCCTCCATATCGAACCAAGTTCGCCAACAGAGGTGTCCAGATCAGGCATAACTGAAACCTTGGTAAGCTGCTTGAATTCAACTTATGGCCCATCATCACGGTATACAAAGTGGATCAGTGGGTATTGCTTCGAGCTCGGGTCAACTTATCTTGAACGATCAGGATATGTATTAACTTCTTCCAGAAGCTGAAGAGTGCGCTATTGAAGTGTCTCATGGAATTGAAAAACTGGTTTTTGTTCTCTTACTATAAGATTGTTCGCAACTTATTCGTCGCTGCGGCTCGAAAATCCTTCGTTGCCTGCTCTGCTCATACCATCATCACCACCCTCTCGTGCAAAGACATGACACACCCCTGATGCCGCACCTCACAACGCCACGCCTCAGTTGAAGAGACTAAACCAAACATCCCACTACGATGTTTGGAGAGTCACCTGCTCGACACCACTTGACAGAGCCTCTTCAGCCTTCTTGTCTGCAGGGCCATCCTTGCCCTTTTCAGCGGTTTCAACACCCTCGGCCTTGCCAGCAGCCTTCTTCGCCTTCTTCCTCTCCTTGTCGGCCTTCTTCGCTGCTGCCTTCTTAGCCTTCTCCTCCTTAGCCTTGCGCGCCTCCTCTCCTCCGAACTGTTCGCGCCATTCTTGTTCCTTCTCGGGCTTAATCTGAGAGAAGAGGTAGGCGGGCTTGCCAATCTTGTGGCCGACAGGGAGCGACTTCGCCTCCCAGTTATCGGGGATGACGAGGAACTCGGCGTTGAGCTGGCTGAGGATGTTCTTGGTGGTGTCAGGCCTGTAGAGTTAGTTGACAGAGATCACTAATGATTCGACTGCGATCAGGAACTTACATGTACGGCTCGATCAAGCTAGCGAGAAGATGGATGTGGCTCAAAGCCAGGCCAACGACTGCAGCGCATCGGTCAGGCTCGGTTGTGGCCAAGTTGTTGTCGAGTTTGTTGTCTTGCAGCAGCTGGTTGCCCAAGCTGGATAGGTGCAGCGCCGTGCTCAACGCGGCGCGAATCTTGACATCCTCGAGCTCCTCGATGTACTTGTTAAGCACATCGTTGACCTTCTTCTTGTGCTGCACAAAGTAGTCGTCCTCAAACTTGGTGTAATCCGGCACAACCGAGTCGTAGACCTTGGAGTTGACGAACTTGATGACGCGGTTCACGAAGTTACCCAGGTTCTTCAAAAGCTCATTGTTGTTTCCAGAGATAAAGCTGTCCCATTCGAACTCCGAGTCTCCGGTTTCCGGTCGATGCGAAAGGAGGTAGTAGCGCCAGACGTCAGACGGGATGCCGGTGTCCTTTGCGTTGTTGCCGAAGACACCAATATTTCTCGACTTGGAGAACTTGCCCTTCTCGTAGTTGAGGTACTCAGTTGTGGAAATGGTGTTGAGCATGGTCCACTTGTCCTTGGTGCCAATCTGCGAGCAGGGGAAGACGACCGTGTGGAAGGGAACGTTGTCCTTGCCCATGAACTGGTACAACTTGACATTCTCGGGGTTCTTCCACCACTTCTCCCACTCGTCTGTGTAGTTTGCTGTAATGGAAACATATCCAATACAGGCATCGAACCACACGTACATAACCTTGTCCTCATAACCCTAATAAAGTGTCAGTATTCCACACGTTTGACTTCTCGATTTGCTTACCTCGAGAGGGACCGCAGTTCCCCACTTCAGATCACGGGTGATGCCTCGTGCACGAAGACCCTCCTTGAGCCACGAAGCTGTGATTTGTACGCCGTTAGAGCTCCAGTTGCCCTCTGTGCTAGACTTCTTGAACCACTCCTCCTCCAGCGGCTGCAGCTTGTCCAAGCAAAGGTAGACGTGCTTTGTCTCGCGTGGAATTGGTGTTGCGCCATCGAGCTTGCAGCGAGGGTTCTTCAACTCGAGGGGCTCGAGCAGGTGGCCGCACTTGTCGCACTGGTCACCTCGCGCATCCTCGTAATTGCAAAGCGGACAGGTGCCCTCGACGAAGCGGTCCGCAAGGAAGCTCTTGTGTGTCTCGCAGTAAGGTTGAGTTGTGGTCTTCTCCTCAAGGTAGCCGTTCTTGTGTAGTTTTGTGAAGATATCTTGGGCGATGTCGGTCTGCTGCTGTGTAGGTGTGCGGCCGAACTTGTCGAAGCTGATGTTGAACCACTTGTAGACGTCGGCGTGCAGCGCGTAGTACTTGTCGCAGAGCTCTTGGGGCGTGCACTTCTCTTCGATAGCCTTCGTCTCCGTCGCTGTGCCGTACTCGTCGGTTCCGCAGACGTAGAGCGTGTTGTAGCCTCGCGCACGCGAGAAGCGGGCAAAGACATCAGCGGACAGAACACTGCCAATGATGTTACCCAGATGGGGAACGTTGTTGACATAGGGAAGAGCGCTCGTGATGAGCACGTTGCGCTCGCCCTCCACGGGGAGGACAATCTTCTTTGTATCGCTCATTGGTTACTTCTGTGCTTGTTGTCAGGATATTGGTCAAGTTTTGAGCTTCGCCAGAGCTGCAGAGCTTACCTTTTGTTACGACTACGGGGTTTTTGGGAGGTTTCCGTATGCTGCTTGCCAGTACTGCAGCTCAATTGTTCATCTGCAGCCCTTCTCGCGTGTGGTTGCGCAGTGACTCAAGAAACTCCGGGCAATCGCGTCAGACCGCAATTGCCCCTCCCCCGCCGCCGATTCGCACAGGCGCACCAGCCACAGCGCCACATCGCGTCGATTTGCTGTCGAACAACCGATTGATGTACGACTGAATAGGGGTTAGAAAGATGTCTTGCAGTATTTTGACTCTACATCAGTACATTACGACTATAGGCGTGATCAAGATATATTGATTCGTCAGCAAAGTGAAATTGGACTTGCAAAGAAATCGCCGAGTGACCAAACCACAATTTTACACTTCGCAAGGCAAACCAAAACAACTGTCTTGGGGGACGCACACATCACTAGGAACCAAAGAAGACTGCTTCGTGAGCTACAACCTTCAACACTGCCACTTCAAACCCTAAGGAGGACGGCAGCATTGTCATGGAACCAGGAACTTTCCTAAGAGCCGGAACAACAATCCAACAACCCCACCCAAGAAGAACAGCCCCCAAATCACTACATACTTCAACAACCATGGCTTCTCAACCCAACGACCCGTTCGACGACCTCCTCACCCTAGAAGACACCCTCTACACCTCCGCCCACGCCCAGGGCATCACCGACGGCGCCCGAGCAGGCCGCATCGAAGGGCGAATATTCGGCCTCGAAAAGGGATTCGAGAAGTTCGCTGCACTGGGGGAACTGCATGGGCGGGGAGCAGTGTGGGGGAGCAGGATTGCCACATCGACACCAACATCAACTACATCAACACCAAACCCAACAGAGTCTCATTCAGAGGACAAGCAGACTCGCCTGCCCCCAATTGCTAATCCCTCGACACGTCTCACGTCCAATACTTCCCTGCTGTATCACCTGACTGACCCACCTACATTCGATACATCTAACAACGAGACCGCTGTCGCGGACTACGACGATCGATTCAAGCGGGCTGGTGCAAAGGCGAAGGTGATTGAGCGGATTGTGGGGGAGACTTCGACGAGTGCAAATGCAGAGCAGGGGGGAGAAGGAGCCAACGCGCGGGGTGTGAGGATTGAGGGGAAGAAGGGGGCAAAAGGAGGCAAGGGGGACGATAACATAGAGGATTTTGCAGGGTCGAGGTTGATTGGGTGATAGGCCACGCTGTGGTGAGCAGCAGGTGAGGAAACGATCCTGAGCTAGTCGTGAAGAGTGCCCTTCAGGGCGCAATTGCAACTGCAAGACACTCCTATAAGAAGAGGAGCGTTCTAGCTATCAGTTGAGCGAGGGTCACGGTTCACCGATTGAAAGCGCCATCTTGGTATTACTTTCCTCACTACACTATCCCGAGGGAACAAGGGTATAACCAGTTAAACCCATGCGTGAAACCCACCACTGCATGGTGCTATGGCATAAGAGATCAAGAAGCTCATCGAAACTAAAAAGGATATTGAGAAAAGTGGTAAAGTGAAGTCTGGTGAACATAATAGCCCTCACTGCTCCCCCGGGGTTGGTGCTAAGCGTGCACTGGTATCAAAACATGTCGAAAACGCCTAGACATGCACATCTGCGCTGCGTCTCCCACTGCCTCCCTAGACATCGATGATTGGCGCGGGCCGTTCCATGCGAGGCGGGGGCGGGCCACCCTTCATCCCAGGAAGGCTGTCAACGCGGCCGTGATTCGGCAAATCCTAGTAGCCGTTCATGGTCATGCGCTGACTGTTCCTGCTGAGCTCGCGGTCGGCCGATGGCGAAATGGGGCGAGACGAGTGACCCGCGGCGGAACTCTCCTTGAGGGCAAGCAGTTGCTTGGCACGGAAGGACTCGTAGTGGATCTGGGCGGTTGTCTCGATGAGGTCCTGAAGGTGGGTGCGAGTGAGGAAGTTGCGGAGGTAGACAAACTCGCAGTGGTTCTCGTCCTCAACTAGGTACAATTAGGGTCAAGTGCATTGGTGAGATGATGTAGTGGACGTACCGTTGATGACACCCCACTTGGTCTGGCGACCACGAACGTTCTGACCGTTGACGACAACGGTCTTCTCAGAGCCGATGACGGCGAAAGGAATAAGGTCCTATCATGGGTCAGTGACGCTTCTAGTGCCCCATGGGCTGTACCCGCGCACCTTGATCTGGTTCTTGTGGGCAACCTCGTCCTGGTCGTCCTCCTCGTTGTCGTAGGGGTACATGCGCAGGTTGTGGAAGGCGAACTCGGCCTTTATCCTCTCTTTGAAGGCAGCACGCTCCTCGAGGGTCAGGCTGTCGGCCTTGGCAATGACAGGGACGACGTTGACGAACTCGCTAAGCTTCTTCAAGACAACAATGTCAATGGGCTTCAGGGCGTGGCCGGAGGGCTGGATGAAGAACAGGCAGCAGTGGATGCGTGTGTCCTGGAGGTAACGCTCGCGCTGGGCAGTGAGCTCCTTGCGCAGGTAGGCGCTGTGCTGGTCCTTGATGTACTTGACGATGGGGTCCCAGCAGCGCTCGTTGTTGATCAGATCACCGTAGCCAGGTGTGTCGACGATGTTGAGGCGCAGACGCACGCCGTTCTCCTCAATGGTGTGCGAGACGGGGTGGATGGTGGTGGTTGTGCGCGGCTCCTCGTCGGGGTAGAAGCGACCCTTGCTGTCAATCAGGTGGGACGCGAAGATGGTGTTGATGAGCGTCGACTTTCCGAGACCCGTCTGGCCTGGCACTGCATTAGCGGCTGCAAAGGCTCATGGAGCTGCACGAAGCTCACCAACGCAGATGACATTGAACTGGAACCCCCGCTTGACCGACTTCTTCTCGATCTGCTTGGTGATGCTGTCGAAACCGACGTAGCTGTCCGGGAAGATGGACGGCTGGGGAGCGGCAGCCATTGCGATTGTTGTGGGCCGCGTGGGCGGGGTTGCTGGGTGCGGGGAGCTGGGGACGGTGGTGTGGGTGGAGGGAGAGTGCTGGGTCGGCGTGGACGTGGGCGTGGAAGGCGTTGCAGGAGTAAACAGTCAGGGACGTTGCGCTGGCGACTTTCTGGCGGAGTCGCAGCACAGGCTCAGGGAAAGGGGCAAGCGAAAAACCACGCTAACGACTGGGATGGCAAGTGCGGACCGGCGCTCGGGCTGGGCTGGGCGTGGGCGTGGGCGCTGGGGTGCATTTTATTCTCCATCACCACCGCGCGTGTCACGAGCCGCACGCCGCACGCCGCACGTCACGTCAATCCCCGCCGCATCTCCCACCATGGCGCTCGCCCGACCGCTGCCCCCACTATGGCAGACGCTTCTGCCCGGCCTCAGCGGCCTCAATGGCCCCGTCCGCCCCGTCCTGCACCTGCCGTTCCTGCAGCGCATTGCACAGTCGACGCCCTTCGCCGGACTCGCCATTCCGTCGCTGTCGCTGCCGTCGTTCCCGTCGCTGGGCGACATCTGGGACGGTATCCTCAAGGCAGTGCCCAAGAAGAAGACGTCGTACATGAAGAAGCGCACACGCTTCCTGGCGGGCAAGGAGATCAAGGACATCACATCGCTGAACAAGTGCTCGGCCTGTGGGCGGGTGAAGCGCGCCCACATCCTGTGCCCATACTGCGTGGATGGTAGGATACATGTCTGAGACGGACCGTGTGCACAGCGCTGACATGCCATGCAGCCATCAAGACGAACATCTTCCGCCAAATCAACTGGTCCATTCGAAGGCCTACCGAGAAGCAGAGCAAGCAACTGGCCCGCGACAAGCGCATAAGTAATAAGCAGAGTCGCGCCATGGAGGCAGACCCTCGGGAGGAGAAGAAGAAGGAGATTCTCAAGCACACAGGCTGGACCTTCAACAAGGCCGAGGCGAGACGGTCTGGAAAGTAGAATCTGGAAGGAAGTTTGGAAAAGTAGGGGCGAGGAGCATGGTGACCCACCAGAGCAGGGCACACTCTCGAGCTCAGGAACGAGCCCTGGGATAGATGTACAACACGGCGCCATACAAGGACAAGGCGTGGACGATATTGTATCATACTTGGCGAGCATACCACTGGCGCATTGGAATTTGCAATCAGCCATATCACACAAGTGGTGGCTTGAAGTACAATGAACTTGATCATTGTGAATAGAGCGAGCTGTTTGCGGAGTGAGGTTTGATCTTGTATACATATATGAGTGCTTAAAAGAAATGAATGCTCGAGTATACTGACAGGTCGTGCTCTACAAAACAATTGCTCTGCATCACGCTGGAATGCCATCATTGCAAAGAGTGGTTATATCTCCACTCGTCTTGAATAGTATGATGGTTTGATGCAATGCTCGTACGCACTAGATACTGCGCCTTGCGAAGTAAAAGCTCCAAGCAGAGGTGAGATGCGGAAGTAAGCAAGGCTGGTGGACAATAACTTGCTCAATTGCTGTACTACAGCCAGGCTCAGAACGCCTCAGCGACAATCAATATAGTATAATTTACTTATGATCAGCTAAATACTTCGCGATGTCAACATAAATACGCAGAGCTGATGATGTAAGGCTATGGTTGCCGATGCCTCGGCGGCAGTCCCCACTTGGGGCAGTGCGTCCATCCAGCAAAATTCCTTCACAACCAACACCACCACCACAACCCTAGCATAACCAAGGAGTCTAGACCAGTCAAAAATAAAAACAATGGCATCTCTCCAACAGGGAATCGAACCCTGGCCTCCTGCGAGCTGTTTCTAGAGGAATGACAAGCAGAAATACTGACCACTATACTATTGAAGATGTCCAACTTCTGGTTGGGAACAGACGTGATCGATGGGGAAAACTGGAACTGTGTTATTTTAATAGCACTTAACAGAAATTCTGATACTTCCTCGACGCTGTCACAGACATGTGTAATTTATTACTATCCTATGAGAAGATTGCTGCCCACATATGTTGACTAGTATCTGCCTGCGCAGTCTCCATCGCAATCAGATAGACGAGATCAACGAGGCCATCTCTTAGTAGCACCTTCTCAGGCCAAACACCTCAGCTATTGACGTGCTCAAAAATTGCTCCTACACTTGCAACACCGGCTCACCATCCCGCAAGCTCCTCCCCTACCGTCCTCAGACTCGGCGGCATCACAGGCATCCCGCTCTTCAGCGCACGCACCATCGGATCTCTAGCTAACAGTGCCTCTACATCCTCTTGCGAGTCCACCTTGCTCTTCACCCTTGCATACGCCATGCGACTGGGCTTGTCAACGACATCTGCAAATTTTTGCCGCCGCGCGTCAGACCAGGAGGAAAGGAGGCGGTCTGCGTCTGCTGCTTTCCCAGAGAGGATGTGCGCAAGAACGGGTGCCAGAGCGTCGGCATCTGCGATTCCAGAGGCAAGGCCAAGCCCTGCGTAAGGGTTGGTCACTGTGAGTATGTCAGTGAGTCTCGTTCAGGCCTGAGGATTCTGAAGATGCAGTGAGTAGACTTACAGTGAGCGGCGTCACCTACAAGTAATACTCTCCCACTTATCTGTGTGTCTGCACAGCGTTGCTGTGCTCTATATGGCGCGACTCTGACGACTTCAAAGGCGTCATTACCGGCTTCATCTTTTCCGTTGTTTGGCAGCATGGTACGCAGGTTTTCGTCGACAGTTCTCCTGATGTCCTCCTCGGTATGCGAGCCTGGTACGCCGTAGCTCACGCGCCATAGCCCAGCGTTATCTATACGGCCTATAAGACCGTAATTAGCTTTGTCGACGACAAAGTTGGCATCAAAGAAGCCGTGTGACTTGAACGGGAACCTGAGGTCTGTAGCCACGAGCTGCGCATCTAGCGTCTCGCCAGAGAGCTCAACACCCATACACCTCCTCACGCGTGAGTGTGCGCCATCCGCCCCGACGAGAAATGCAGCATCTATCTCCTCTGTCTCCCCCGAGGGACCAGAGATCTGCACAGCGACCTTACTCCCGTCCTCTCCCTGGATGAAATCATCCACGCTCCATCCAAGCCTGACCTCCACCCCCTCAACCTTCGCCAACCGCCCCAAAAGTACCCTCTGAAACTCGCCCTGCGGGAGCAACAACTGCCCCTTCCCCTTCATCCCCTCGCCCCCGTTCTCGAACGTCTTACTCGCGATAACGCGACTCCCGTTGCCCACGCTCGTGCGGAAGCACAGGCCCTCGCTGAGCGAACCTGCGGCGATGAGTTCAGGGAGCAGTCCGGGTATTTGCGCAAACAGGGGGAAGGTGGGTGGTTGGTGCGCCATTGCGCGCGTGGAGGTTGGATCTGGGTATTGCGGCTCGACGACAAGGATGTGGTTTGGTAGGGGCGATTGGGCGAGGAGGAGCGCGAGGAAGAGGCCTACGCAGCCGCCGCCTGCTATAATGATGGGAAAAGCCGCATTGCTGGGCGATTCTTTTGCAATGGCCATAGTGGTGGTGTGGCTGAGTTGGGGTCTAAGTGATGGCCTGATATTGGTCTGTAATGTCAGGGCGGAGAGTAATTCTGCAATGGACCATGTTTGGGATTATAAGTTTAGAGCTTCAGAAGCAGATACCGAGATTATGGGTTTGTGCAAGGCGTTGTGCGGTCATACTGCAGATGTCGGAGTCGGGTGTGGGGAACCGGCCGTGGTAGTTCAGCCTCAAGCGTGAGATTAGCGCAATCTAGCAGAAAGAAGCATATGAGTGAAGAAGTGTTCAGAAACCAGAGGGACTTTTGTCTGTTCGTAACTGTGGTAAAAAACTTGAGGAGCTATGACCTGGCATGGTTGAAGAATATGTGTATGCGAGACGCAAGACCTACACACACTTGATCATTGGAGTGAGTATATCCTTGTCGCTTGCTTATAGTTTATTCTAAGACTTACGTTAATAACACTAAAAGTTCAAATGAGAGCTCTTCGAGATCCTTGACTGGCAGTGACGTATGTGCAGTGAGCACTCACAGTCCAAAATGCGAACGACGTAGATACTGGCTCCTTACTGAGAAGTCACAGCCGTCTCGATAGAGCAAGACCTTGAGCCAACGGTTGGGTTTTTGCAACTTGACGTCTTGACAAAGCAGGCATACTCGCTGTCTGGTATGAGCCTATGATGAGCTCATGTTACGCCTCCTCGAGTGACTCTCGAGCCTCTGAGCGCATCGTTGCTGACGACCCACGATCGTCGAAGCAAGAGAGTCTGGGTGTTGTCGATAACATCAATACTCACGACAGTCGAACTGAAACTGCGTTACAACAGTATGAGCAACCGTTGAGCAGCCTCTGCTCGCATTTACCAAGGCATCTTCGAGTCAGTCAAGTCTTGTGAACCGATGCCAATACCGTTCGTTAAGCTCCTGTCGTCAACTCAAATACCTACTATCATCCTGTTTGCTCTTCCGTAGGCCCGTAATAGAAAACATGTGTCCATGATGGGTATTATATATGTGTACAGTACGCACCAAGATCCACCCGCAGTTTGGTCACTGGGCGCCACGACTCCGGACCATGCTCCGCAGTGGCACTAGGCAGAGACGATCGACCAAGAGCCGCAACCACGCATACAATATCGCGACTTTTATGCCCAATCGATTGCAGTTGTGAAGGTTTGGCCAGCTTCCGGCACTAAAGACGTGCTTGGCTTCTGAGAACCGCGTGGTGGCGAGCCTCGTGGGCAGGATGAAGGTAACTCCATTTGGCACTCCGTCCTTTACACCAAGACCCCGGTGCTTGGTTGTACATAATAAAGGCAGTCACAAGCTGACTTGCTTCATGATCTCCTAGACCGAATCAGGTGAACAGTAAGATTGACTGGCTGAAGATACGGAAAGAATTACTCGCGAAAATGGTGCGTTCCACGAAACGTCAATGATTCAGGGCATCCTGATAGTATGGCTCACCTCGCACTCGACAGATGTAGGCAGTAAGAACACTCGGCGATCCCGAGAGTCCAGTCCTTCGAACGGTGCGAATGGCAGCAAAGTGTTATCAAAACCAATCAATGATAGTTAGTAGCACCACTGCATGGGACTCTCACCGTGTTTCGATGAAAAGGGGTAATTTCTGGGGGAACATCACTGGGAAGTAAGACTAAGCCGCGGTGTTATGCCCACACTGATCATCCAAATGATTATATTCTATTCTAAGCATATCACAACCCGACCCACACCTAGAAAATCTGCTGATCGTCATACGCCCTGACCTTCTCCAAATGCGCCTTCACCTGCGAATAGTCGCGGCACACGTGTTTACTATCCCAGCCATCACTCCCGCCATTATGATCGGGGAAGGTCGTCTCCAGGCCCTCGAGCGCTATATCAGCACTGCACATGATAGCTTGACGCATGTAGTCGAAGCAGTGGATCATGTGCCAGTGGTGGTCCTCAGGTAGGGAAATGTTGCTCTTCAGCCCGGAATAGACCTCGACGACGGCGTACAGGCAGTGCAGCTGGTGCGTCATGCTGGTGGTAAAGACGGTCTTGTTCTGGTCCCATACAATGGGTGTTGGCAGGTCGTGGTACTGCTCTGGCCGCTTGATGTGCTGGAAACCCATGCCTACGGGGATCAGGTCGTTCCAGGCCTGGAGTGTCTCGGGCTTGAAGAAGTCGGAGGTATTGTATGGCGCAAAGGTTTGGTTGATCTGGAATGTCGTGACTTTGGTCGGGACTGGGATTGGTTAGCTGGTGAAGTGAGCGTGTGAAGTGGTGGAGGCGTACTATGCGGTCCCCAACCTGTCATATCTCCGCCGACTTCCTTCTCGCTGGTTGTTGCCGCGCGTGTCCATTTCGAGTCCATGAGTAGACCTTGTTCGCGTGCAAGTAAACCGACGATTACGATTTGGAGTGCGATTACAATGAACCACCGCAGTGCTGAAAGGCAGGGTGTCCAGAGAGTCTCTCGTCGCGACCTCGAAGGTCTTGTGTACCCGTTCGCTGCCCATGATTTCTCTCCACCAACGAGAGATTCGACTTCGGTCGAGGAGTCATCATCATGGTGGTCCTGCACCTGAACGTCTGTGTACTGATGTTGTCGAGGCATTGTGAGTGATTAAGTTGTGACACCAGGTCTGAAGAATAAGATATGGAGAAAAAGAGGTGAGCACAGCTGAAGAGCCAAAGGCAGCAGGGCAACAGCGAGTGTAAGTACTCCAAAAATGCGGATCCACCCACTTCATGGCATTGCGACCAGACATGTTTGACATCGCCTGCCGCTCACGAGTCGGCAGTGCACCTCGCTGTTCTAAAGAAACGAATCCCCATCTTGTATGCAAGACCGCCATCCTGAGACTGCACTCGAACCATCTTACATGTTTGCTAGCCGACAAGCGTTAGCTTGTGAAGGTGAAACGCCTTATGAACCGCCAAGCGTGAGAGGCTAAATCCGCCTCCCGCACAAGCGAGCATGGTGCGAACGCAAAGCTGAACGTCACCAACGGTGTGCTAACCATTCAATTGATGTATTCGTTACTCGGTGTTGGTGTACACGGCTGGTGCAGGCCGCCACAACAACAAGCGCCGTCATGACGGTCGTTGCAAAGAACGGGAAAGCGCTTCGGCGGACGTTGAGCGAGTCTTCGAGGGGTAGAGAGCCTGGGCTTTTGTCTCGGGGCACCTTCGATAACGCTTTGATGGTAAGACGATCGACCTGATGGACGTTTTGATTGCGCCTGCGCAGTGACCACTGTGATCTGTGATTCATCCAGCGCGCGGGCTGCTGTAGAGAAATGATGGCAAAGAGCCGAGCAAGTATGACTCTCGAATAAGGAGATATTCATTTTGACTCTGAGCTGTGTGCGTGGCGGATCTGCTGTCAGCCACGAGTGGACACACCTAAACTGGTCGCGAGCAGCAGTTCCACAACGAAACACCCTGTCAGAATGTTTGTTATGACATCCAGCCAAGGCAGGATTGCAAACATGCACACCATATACAAGCTCGCCGGTCTGAAGCACTGTCGGTTCAAAGATGCATGATGGTGAGTGGGACTTGTGATCGCAGATTGATGTCTGGCGCAGTGCGGTGCTCGGTGGCGATCAATTACATGCTCAAAAGCATGCCGATCACCTCTCAAGACCCATCTTGGATGTTGTTGTAGCGTGCACATATGGAGTGGTTTTGGAGGCAATATGCATAGTAGTGAGACATCAAACTTTAAGGACACATCAACACCATACGTACCCAAACAAGCTGCTGAGAGAATCTAGACAGAGCTTGGAAAAAAGAACGGACTGTTTGACTTGCCAAGCTTGACCGAATGAACGGCACATCTTTGGCTCTGATCATCGCTTGACACATAGGTCGCTTCTAATGACCCATTTCTCGCCTTGGAGGACCTCGCGACCTTCATGGAGCATGCAGTCCGCGCCGTGCTTGTGCAAAAGTGCAAGTCCAACTTCGAGGTCAACAATGAATGGCTCCGGCTGGTGGGCTCTACTCTTCTTTTTAGGGGGATCAGGATAGAATACTGTTTCGCCGCCGATACACCCTGTTGCAGGCGAAGTGAGGTACAGTAGAAGAGTCCACGTGGTGCGCGCGGGCGTGGGTGGTGTACCAGGCACAATTACATTGTTGAAGTCATCGTAATGTTGGTCGAAGAACTGGCCCTTGGAATATCGATAAATGCGAATGTTAGGATTGAGTCCAATAACCTCGCCACCCCACAGCTCTTTGCGCTGCTCATCGGACAGGTCCAGCCCATGGCCACTTGCGTGGCCGGTGACAAAGTTCTTCAGAGCCGTTCCACTCCACAGTCGTTCAGCGAAGGCGGGGTCGTCAATCTGATAGCGGTCGTTGACTCGTACTGCATCGCCTTTCTTGGGCTTACCAGGCGTCGTGGTCAGAGACAGCGTGGATAAGAACGAGACATAGTTCTTGCACAAAGTAGCCGTGAACAGATTGGGTAGCGTGACAATCTGCCCAGGAAGCACCTCCCGTAGTGAGAGGTCTGACTCTGGGATCAACGGAGTGAAGGCTGGCCAGTTTGGGGTCTGTTGAGTTGTACGCAAGGAGACTTTGGCTTTCGAAGACGCAGCACTCTTCCCTTTTGTTTTGGGTGGCATGACGGCAGCAGCTGATGTTCAGGAGGCAGATGCGTGTCTTGAGTGGCTTGCCCCCGCCTTAATTGGTGAAGTTTGGAGGTTGCCTTGGGCTTTCAATTGCGAGGTGCATTCGATTGCGAGCAGGACCGTGGTAACAGAGAAGTCGCTGTATAAAAGCAATGAATGTAGCGACTGTCCGTCCAGAAGATGCAGCCTCTCGCTCTCGATCTCCGCGAAGATGTCCTTCACTATAGTCTTGGAAGAAAATGTTACGATTGAACTGCCTTCAGACCTGAGGGCGCTCCGTGTAGAGAGTCCCTTTCCGAATCCCCGTAGGCCGGCGGAACTCAGCAGCGACCGCGACCGTGCTTTTGTTTTTGCCGGCAGCAGCAGCAGCAGCGCCAATCACAAGCAGCAGCTAGTGCATCAGGCCGTGCAAGCCTCTCACGGTCAAGACCAACAGCAACCGCAGGGCAACGGCAACGGCAACAACTTCGCGCTGCACAACAGTCCCTCGCACCTTGCGAACGCGTTGACCCCCGACGAGACGCTTCTCTTCCTCTTCCGCGCGCAGTCGCCTGATCTGTCAGGTAAGCATGAGATGAGCATGCGCGACGACTATGACCTGCCGGGCGCGCCGCCGAAGTGTGCTACCGCTAACGTTGCGCGCAGAGTTCAGCTCACTGTTCGACTCCGACGACGGGCAGCCCCAACCTCCGACTCTGCGCAATCTTGAAGATGGAGACGGCAGCATGCTCGTAGCACCCGGCGCGTCTCAGCCCTCGCCCTTCGACCATGCCCGTCCCCACCATGCACCCTCCGACGAACCAGCTGCTGCAGCCGACATGGACATGGAAGGCGCCGCCTTCACCTCTGCCGCGCCTGCGCCCACGCCTACTCCGACCACCCCCGATGCGCCTGCCGCGACACCAGCGACACCAGCGCCAGCGCCAGCGCCCGCGCCCGCGCCTGCCGTCCCTGAAGGGACCCAGCCTGACCAGCCTGACCAGCCTGACCGGGAGGGCGCGTTGCCTGTCACCGCCGCCGACTTGAACCCTCCCGTCGCCGCCGCCGCCGCCGCCGCCGCCACATCAGCCAACGGCCTGCCCTCTCTGGATGCGCCCATCGCGCTCGATCAGCCCGTCGCCATGTCTGTCCCACAGCCTCTCGCCATGAGTCTCGCTATGGACATGACCAACATGACGTCCATGCCTATGGACATGGACATGGACATGGGCGGCCTGGGCATGGCCCCCAACCTGGCCCCCGACTTGATGCCCATGGACTTCACCCAGCAGGACTTTGCTAGCGATGAGCGCGTCAACGCCTTCGCGCGTCTGCGCTTCGATGACGGCTCCTACTACATGCACACCTACCAGATTTACTTGGGACGCAACATGGATCTCGCCCGCAGGGACATAAAGCGCCTTCAAAAGGTTGCTGAGTTGAAGAAGAGCGGCGACATCGCCAAGGCACATGCGCTGCTACACGGCAAGAAGCGCAAGCGTGGCGGTCGCAGCGCCCCTAGCGTCATCAGTGAGAAGGGTGGCATTGTCAGCGCCCGCATAGAGTCTATGCCCCTGGCATATCAGCAGCTCCGTCAGCCTTCGCAGTCTGCCAGCTCGGCCTCTCACCAGAATGGCGAAGTTGTCGAAGAGAAGCCTGCGGAACGTGCACCACAAGATGTCCTTATGCAGGCTTTCCCCGAACGCAATGAACAATTCGAAGGCCACATTCCAGAAGACCCCAACGACTGTCCTCTTGTTCCCATACATCCCGAGCGCGTTACCTCTAGTACTGGTACCGCTGGGCCGAAGGGCATATCACGACGTCACGCTAAGATATTTTTCAATTTCGAAGAAGGTGCTTTCTGTATCGAAGTCCTAGGCAACAATGGTCTATACCACGAGGGCACCTTCTATCCACAGGGTCAGATCGTTCCTCTCGAGCATGGTGACAGTCTCCAAATTGGGGCTGTTAACCTCCAGTTTTTCCTTCCAGATGTTGCACTCACTGAACAGCAGCGGCAGCGCCAAGAGTCTGGATCCCGACCCATGAGCTTTTCTTTTGAGAACGGGAATGGCGAGATGGAGAGCGATGAGGCGGAGAGTTCTGACAGCGAAGGCCAGATGAGTATCAACCCGCGTCAGGTCTACTACCATCCTGTCGACAGTGACATCGAGTCAGAAGAAGATGCAAACGACGAGGACATGGATGACTATGAAGAGCCTGCACCCAAGCAAAAGATCAAGCTCAAACTCAAAGCTCCCCGTGCGCGCGAGCCATCGCCACCGCCAAAGAAGTCAAAGAAGTCGAAACAGCAGAGACTCCAGGAGAAGGAGAGGGAGAGGAAACGAAAGCGAGAACGGGCTCGTGAACGGGAACGAGAAGAAGAAGACCACTCGCCTTACGAATCACCCATTAAGAAGCACAAGAAGATCAAACCTCCCCAGGAGGAGCCAGCCAAAGCTTCACCTACCAAGGAACCTAAGGCGATCAAAGACGTCAAGCCTGTCAAAGAAGTCAAGGAGAAGGAGGTCGAAGTCGTCAAAGAACCCAAAGAGCCCAAAGAGCCCAAAGAGCCCAAGGAGCCAAAGGAGCCGAAGGACAAGGGCAAAGCTCCTGCTAAGGCGCCATCGAAAACGCCAGTGCCTGATACAGCAACTCCGGATACGATCAAGCGAGAGACGCCTATCAGTGATCAGCCCGCACCAGTCAAGTCGATTCCAAACGACAGTCCACCCCTCCTGCGTAAACCGCTCGAAGCCGAGCTCGAGGCTGGCGGAGAAATTGAGGGGCTCATTACTCAAGAGATGGCTGAGCGCCACCATCTACCTGCAAGTCTCGTGGGACACGTGGTGGAGAAGCGAAAGGGTCCGGGTCGGCCGCCGAAGGACGGTATCATGTCCAAGAGACAGCGCTCGCAGCTCATCAAACAAGCCAAAGAAATCGAGAAGGCCAAAGCTGCGGGCATTGATCCAGCAGATATCCCTGCACCCTCTATCAAGCCCAAGATCACGAAACGTAAGGACTCAAACGCTGGGGACGTTGATGGCGACGATATCCTGGAATCTACTGAGAAGGGTGATGGTACCATGATGGGCGACAGGGGAAAGCAGAAACAACCTATCAAACCGCCGCGTACTCCGTCTCCAGAGATGCGCATCGAAGACTACACCGAAGAGCAGCTGCAGCGTCCATCGGCGAACTATGTGGTGCTCATTCATGAGGCCATTTCTTCTTCGCCTACTGGCCAGATGAACCTTCAACAGATTTATAACTACATCGAGAAGAAGTACCCCTGGTACAAATTCAAGACCACAACAAGTGGCTGGCAGTCCAGTGTCAGACACAATCTGGGACAGCACGATGCTTTCGTAAAGGGTGACAAGGAAGGCAAAGGTTTCAACTGGCGCATCAACCCGGAAGTCTCGATCGAGAAGGAGCGCAGGAAGAGACAAGTGAGTCCGCCGATCAACCACGCTCAGCGACCCCAATACTATCCGCCGCCAAATGGCTATCCTCCGTATCCTCCTCAGCCCGGTTATCCTTACCATCCGGGCATGCCTCCACCAGGTATGCCGCCTGCCCCCCCAAGGCTTCCTCCAAGCATGATGGCATCCGCTCCTCGTCTGCCTCCGAGTTTGGCACGAGACGCGAACGCTTCGGCCCCAGCCGCAGCTCAGGGTGCGCCTCCACCTTCGCCTTACGCCTCACCCTGGGCTGGAGGCAATACAGCTGGTAGTCCATCTGCAGCAATGCCTCCTCGTCCGTACCCCCAGCCACCACATGGACCACCACCAGCGAACCCATCCGCAACTGGACCTAGCGGCCAATACGGCGTGCTTTACCCCACTAATGCACCGCCATCGCACAGTGGGCATTCGGCAGCCAGCCCGTACGGTGGACCCTATGCTTCTGCAGGGGCGAGCCCATATGCTGCAGCACCAGGCCGTCCCTATGCCCCATATCCTCCTCAAGGTTATTCACAGCCTGGCCCTTCAGGCCCCCCGCCTCAAGGTCCTTCTCCCCAGAATGTCCCTGCAAATGGTCCTCCCTCTACCAATGGTGCTTCGCAAAGTCCAGCGCCTGCGCAACCACAGCCTCATGTACAAGCCCAGCCCAGCCAAGCGCCGCAGGCGAGCCCTGCACCTCCAACTGTCAACGTTACGCCTGACATAATCGCTCGCTACCCTGCCAACACCAACCATGATGTCATTCGCAACCTTGAGATGTTTAGAAGTCAATATGTGAAGCTGAGGACAGAGCCGGGCGAGGATACGAAGGTAGACAACGCGATCCGGGCTTTCATCGACCCGAACGTACCGCAGGCTAGTCTCACGGACCCTGAACGACAGTTGCTGGCTGCAATTACAAGGATCCCAAACCTGGCTGCTTATCGGTCAAACCCAGTTGCTGTCAATCAGGAGTGCGTGACAACACAGCTTCCTGTATCAAGCACTGCTGCCGCCGGCACTGCGGCGGCTATTGCGGCGGCTGGGGCTGCGAGCACCACTGAAGGTCCTAGTCCGAGTAGGCAGTACCCGCAGGCAGCTCAGCCAGGTAGTACGCAAGCACAACAGCGGCCAACGCAGATGACACAGCCACCGACTTCATCTCCTGTACCACCTATGCCTGTCGCGGCTGCGCCGGCGACACCTGGGTCTGCGACGAGCGAGCCACACAAATTCACCCCTAACATGACGGCCGCTCCTGCTCAGGCACCATCAGCACCAGCTGCCAGCATACCTTCTTCGCACCGGCCGAGTGTGGAGCCACTCACACCTGTACCAGGATCGCCAGCCGTGCAGACTGGGACACCTCTGGTGAAACGTTCCATTACTGAGATCACTGCTGAAGATCTTGCTGCGAAAGACGGCAAAACACCCGAAGACGAGAAGCCAGCCGAAAAAGCCGAGTAGGTCTCCGGCCAGGCGATGTTTCTCTCAAGACTGCAGGAGTGGTATGGAGGCCATCTGCTCTGAAGATACGGCCTACATTCTCTGCACATATTCTGACATGCACTTTTATCCTTTCTGTTTTCCACATCACGACACGAATCTCGTCACGACGGACAGGCGTTAATGGCAGCCCGCTATATCCCCATTCGCGATAGTGATACCCGAAGGTGGCTCATGATGGGCTTGGGCTTCAAAAAGTGTTTTCTCTCCAGGCGGCGCTTTTAAGGCGGAGCGTATATCTGAGTGTGCTCTTTGCACAAGGGCGCTAGGGAGGGAGGTACACTGTTCAGTATCAGGAGCCTCTCTGACTGTGATCTTTTATCTGTTAGAAATGCAATATTTACGTAATCCTTTTTGCCTTGAATGTGCTGTGCTGTGATGTGAGCTTGAGCTTGAGCTTGAGCTTGAGCGTGAAGATGGCTTGGTGACGTGATGCATCCTGCTGGTACTCAATGTTGCAGGATGGATTCTAGGAAGTATATAGACTCTGAAGTTATCTGAATTCGCAAAGTATATCGTTCCGCACGCGAGCGAGCCCGCATCGTTTCGCGACGTGCAGGCTCCGAGCCCGGAACAAGTCCATTGCAAGAGCAAGAGCAAGAACATACAAGCTCCTCATACAATCGCCGTACGCCGAACGTGTCTTCAATCCTTCCGCCGGGTGTCTCTATGCCTCGTTATCAAAGTGGTATCAGTGCAGGCAGGGTCGGGCGCCATCCCAAGTAGCTTAGCAGTAGCAGGAGTAAAAGGGGAGTGTCTGGTAGTTTGATACTGTGATGCTTTCCACAGCGACCTCTCTTGACAGCGCTCACATAGCCATCTCGGCCTGCAGTTTCCTCAGTTCCTCCTCCTCGTCGTCCTCCTCCACTCGCTGGGCCTTGCCGCGGACCTCTGTGGACGGCGCGGCGGGCAGCCTGCCGGTGGCGACCTTGTCGTTTACGGGGACGTTGCCCGTCTTGAGCATGTCCTCATCGAGCTTCTCCTGCTGCAGCTCTGCGAGCTCCTCGTCCAGCTCGTCCTCGTCGATGCCGCCTGTGGTGACGCCGCTGGTTATCGCTTCGCTGATTTCCTCGCCGATGGCGTGTTGTTCCCGGAGGTCTTCCCTGTAGGGCCATTTTAGCAGTACTCGAGGCAGGTGGAAGGCAGCGCGGGCTTTGCGCCGGTAGTAGACGTACATGACGTTGTCGACCTTGTCGATTGTCAGGCCAGCGTGGATCTGCTTCATGGCCTTGCCGGCGTTCGACATGGCGTCCAGCGTCTCCTTGTTGATATTCGCCGTCTCGATGGAGTATATTTCTCGTTCGAGGGTCATGATTTGTGCGGAGGTTTGCTCGAGAGAGTGCTCGAACTGCTTCTTTCTTCGTAGCGCTGCCTTGGCCGCTGTTCACAAAACCTTATCAGCATACCTTCTTCGTGAGGTGCTGCAGTGCTGTTAGGCAAAAGCGTACCGGCCTTGTTTGAGGAAACGAATTTCCGCGCGAGCGTGTCTTGCTCTTCCATCTGGTTCTGCAGGTGCTTCTCCCGCTTGTTCAACATCTCCAGCTGCCCGCGCAGCTGCAGGATGGCCTTCTTCGGCGCCTCCTTCTTGGCTTGGCCGCCGCCAAACCAGCCAAGGCCCCAGCCAGACATGTTCGTGTAGGTTCTGGGGGTCTCAGTCAGTACGGATGCTGAGTACGTGGTACGGTAGCGATCGAAGTGGGTTATCAGGCGGAAGGATGGCGGGGCTGTCGATGGCAGGGCACTCACTCTGTGGGAGGTGAGGGAGAAAGGCGATAAGGTCAGGAAGGATTTCGCAAGCGTCTGAGGTGTGCGCAGGCAGATTTGTGGTCTGTTTTGTTGGTGCCTGGAGGTTGTAAGTCAGTATCGGGCATGCGCATGAATCAAGAGTGCTATGACGCTCGCTGCGCTAACCCTAAGGCACGTGCCGGTCTCGCCTCGGCTTCCATGACCACCTGCAGGGTTTCACTCACCATTTGAACACCATATCAGATGACATGTCTGGTCCTGTCGCATCGAATCTTGTCATGCTGAGCGACCTCAAGACAATTGCGCAGGGGACAAAGGTTCGCTTCCTGGGCTGGTAATGGTGTGGTCCTTCTGCATAGAGCTGCAGCTGATTGTGGCAGCGTCGATAAGTATGTGGTCCAAACAGCGACCCTTCGATTGAAGCACAACTACCCCACAGCCAGCTTTGCAGAAGTCGCGAATGTCGACATCGTCCATGTCTTGGAACGCATCAAAAGCCATGAGATGGAGGTTGGTACCTGGATCAACGTGATCGGTTACGTCGAGCGGCGCAAAGAGAAAGGAGTGTTCGTCCAAGCCATCACCGTGTGGGACGCCGGTGTTGTTGACTTGACTGCCTACGAGAAAGCCGTAGAAGCCAGAAAGGCAGCTGCTTGACGATCAACATGACCTCGATTTCTTCATATCGAGTTCAAGCATCTATACTTTTCTCGTCTCTCGTATTGAACTCGTCTATACCGCCATCGTGGAATTTTGCTAGCAAGATAGGTCCTTGAAAGGTCGTCGACAGACATTCGGTCTTGAACGGATCATCTGTTCTGGGCAACGGCACTGCAGGTGCGCCTGGGCCTCATCCCCCGTATAATACGGTACAGACGGAAGTGGAAGCGGGAGGGGATACTCCACCTCCGCCGTTCTTCATTCAGCCCGGGGAGCAGCGTAGCAGTAACAGGGGCATGCTGACAGCGGCCCTTGTGACCCTGAATTACACGAACTTTTCTCGTACACTTGAAGTCTTCTCTAGGAGATCTATGGCGATTTGCTTATGCCGAATACCCGCAATTCTTTGCTCCAAAAAGAATGCTGCATTGAGGACAAGATAGCATGTCATTACGTGCCCCAGTAAGCAGTCCCGTTTCCCCAGCCCCATAACTCGCGACGATCCAGACCGCGTTACGTGGTGCGCTAAAGGGAGTGTCGGCATGCTCGTGCGGCTCTGCAAGTGAGTGGCTGCGATGATGCGGCTGCAAGGCTTAGCTTGCGTGGAACCCAAGCTAATACGTCACAACAAGGAGGTTGATACAAGCCAATTCCTAGTCTTGAAAAGCACTGTCGCTGCGCTCTGACTTGGGCCTCAACAACCGCCTGTTGTCGTTTGATCGCTGTTTGTCCTTGCCTGCCTTCTACACGATTGCTTTCGCTACCGGAGTGTTTGTTCGACGATAACGCGTTTTCACGACTTTGACGTTCCCACATCACTATCTCTATCGCACCTCTTAGGAGTCGGCTCCATTGTACGCCCACTATAATTACGCTCGACCCTGCGTCGATCATGAGAGTCACGGCACTGTTATGGCTCGCGGGCCTTGCTGCAGGTCAGAGTAGTTCATCCTCAGCATCCCCATCCGTCATCACCCTGACCGGCTCGCAAAGGGTACTGTCTGGCGGCGAGTTTGGCGGTTCGGTCACAGTTCCTTCAGATTTTGAAGGCAGCACGTTCGCAACCTTGACTAGCGCACCATCTGGCGGCACCGCGTCTGCTAATGCGACCATATCTGCGTCCTCAAGCGACTCGGTTATCAACATCGGCGGTGGAAACAGGACCAGAACACCAACTGGATCCGCCACAGGCTCGGCAGCGTTGCCCCAGAATACGCAGCCATGCAACAACTACCTCGAGTTCTGTAACCGCAAATACTCTAACATCACAGAGGTCGCGGCTCACAACTCCATGTTCACTAAGGCGCGCAATGTAGGCCGTAACCAAGACTACGGCGTAACCCAGCAGCTGAACGATGGCATCCGTATGCTTCAGGGCCAAGCGCACTACGTCAATGGTACCCTGTACTATTGCCACACCTCTTGCGATCTCCTCAATGCCGGCACGGTGGAGGACTACCTAAAGGAGGTCGTAGCGTGGGTTGAGAAGCACCCCTTCGATGTCGTGACCATCATCTTCGGCAACTACGACTACGAGAAGCAAGGCGCAGACGGCAAGCCACTCGTCACATCTTCCAACTTCGATGAGCCGATCAGGTCGTCCGGACTGTACCAATACATCTACCAGCCGCCGAAGACTGCCATGGAGCTCGCTGACTGGCCAACTCTGGGCCAGATGTTGCTCCAGCAAAAGCGCGTTGTGACCTTCATCGACTACAACTTCGACACAGACGCCGTGCCCTACCTTCTCTGGGAGTTCTACAACATGTGGGAGACACCTTACTCCCCCACTGACGCCCAATTTCCGTGCACGATCGGACGACCTGAGGGCGTTAGTGACGAGAAGGCGAAGGACATGCTCTACATGGCCAACCACAACTTGAACGTTGAGATCGCCATTGCTGGACTGAACTTGTTGGTGCCCAATGTTGCTGCAACCAACACTACCAACGGACTCGAGGGTGACGGCAGTCTTGGCCTTATGGCTAATTCATGCACATGTAAGCTTTCGACAGGCTTCAAGGGACCGAACATTTGCTAATCCTACACAGCTGACTGGGGCCGCCCACCGAACTTCCTCCTTGTCGACTTTTACAACCAAGGCCCCATCAACGGCTCCGTCTTCGAGGTCGCTGCTCGCGCAAACAACGTAACATACAACCGGGAATGCTGTGGTAAAGCAACTTCTTTTGCGACATCGCTCGTGACGCCATCCGCGACTTTCTCTGCGCTGATCATGGCTGTGGTCGGAGTTCTTCTGATGTAAGAGCATACATGTATGGGGGCTGGAGGTGGGATAATCACAAAAGAATATTACTGGGGGACTTGAGCATTCTGTGGCGTTCAGCGTGTACTAGCGATCGCATAGTATATCATAGACATATGGATACATCGTCAGGCAAACTTGTGTCTGGAACGTCAGATGATGAGCACGACCTCGCCTGCTGCGGTTGGGATAGATTAGATCTCAAACTCGCAAACTCTCGAACCCCGTGAACAGAGCAAATTGAACCCCACGACTATTCAGGTGGCTATCTTTCGTCGACGGATTTGCACGGAGTTGGGTTCAGGAGCTGGGAAGTTTCAAACCAAGGTCTAATCTTGCCTGATTCATCCGACCTAATCCTTCCAACCTGAACTGTGTTACTGATCACCAACTCTGAGCAGCCACCTGGCATTTCAGAAGGATCTAGTCGGGATGAAGCTAAGCACAAACGAGAACAATAGACCATGTACCATCTCGGTGGCTTCTTCTTCACCCAGACCATCTATTTGCCTCAGTTCGGTTCACCTTCGAATCTACGTCTCGACCCTTGTTCCGAATCCGCCTCTGAACCGCTCGCCCCTTCTCCGTTCCTCCAGACCCTTCGTGCTTACTATACATGATGTGGATGGCGACTACAATATCAGGAAGTTGCGCTCGTCCTTGGGCCTCAATCCATCACTCTTGTTCTCCACTTTGTTACTTCAACGGTGGCTTACCGCAGGCGCTAAATGAGAGAACTTCTTTCGATCCCAATCAAGCAGAAACCAGATTGACTGCGAATCACCTGCATATATTACCAATACTACTGCTGACACAGTCGCCGTCATCAACACCGGGCGTTATTGATGGTGACATACTACAGAACGACGTGATCAAAGATATGTCCTTCTTGCATCTGGAGCGTGTCCCGTGCAATGAAGTTGTGTCAGGAATCCAAGTGGTATCTTCGAAAGGGTTCGAGATTCACTCCAGAGTCAACAAACATCACGACCGTTCTAAGGTCAAGGTTCCAGACAAAGAAGCTTTGCAGACCAAATTGGTCGGGGATCGTTAATGTCTAGTTGACAAGTTGTTCTGTGTTTTAAAACATTGTGAGTCTTCAGAACAGCTGCAATTGCACACAAGGTTTGAATAAACAGACCTCGAGATGGCTCGCATGTCATCAGCCGCATTCGCTCTCGCTTTTTCGCGACCAGACCACCCTCGGAGGTGCGGCGTAGTAAGCAAAAAGCATATCTAACACGAGGTTCCAGAGTAAGGCGAGCAGCCTTGCGTCTGTCAGACACGGGTGACTAGCTAAACGTAGCTAGCTCAGCGTAACCACCTTCCTAAGTGAGCAACCACTGAGTTGCATACCACCCCTGGGAGAAGTGTATTTGACTCACGATGATGCCGCCCTATTCAACTTTTCAATCTCTGTTGGTTTCCCTCTTAGAGGTGCTGAGTACGCTCAGTGTCGTGGGCTAGGAACCCCCAGGAATTCGATATCGCCTGCTCCAACTTAGGATTCATTCCTGATTCATCGACAGAAAGGCACACATCACGCTCTTTGTACACTCTTCGGCCTTGAACCACTAATCTAGCCATGACACGCGCCCTTCTTGCCCTCGCGGCGCTCGTCCACCACGCAGCTTCGCAAGTCGAAACCCCACTCTACGAGCACGACTACCGCGCAACGCCCGACTGCATCGGGTGGGCAGACATCACGGACGGCACCGTCGACACGTGCAACGCCACACGAGAATACTACCATATTGATCCCGCCCGCTTCCGTGCCTGGAACCCCTCAGTCGGGCTCGACTGCACCCCCTGGTCCAACCAAACCTCGTACTGCGTTCTCACCAACGCCACCTGGGAGGACGCCATCTTCTACACCACGGTTACATCGACGCTGACGGATATCTCTCCCTCCTACGTCTACACCTACCCCCTCATCAGCCTCACCACCGACTCCGCAGGCTACACCATCCCCGCGACGCGCTCCAACGCGCCCGCCCGCCCGACCAGCACGCGCGCCCCGATCCCCAGCCCCTCCACCTGGGTGGACAAAGGCTGCTACGTGAATCCGTGGAACGATGACTACGAGCTCCCCCGCGACCAGTGGATCTGGATTCTGGACTACCGCTTCCGGCCCATTGACCCGTTCGAGACGGTCGACTCGTGCAAGTTCAAGTGCTGGCAGATCCAGTATCCCATTGCGGGGCTGAAGGGGAGCGATGAGTGTTACTGCGGGGACAGGAATAATGGGACGCTGGCGACTGATCAGGGAGACTGCAATTTGCCATGCGCGGGGGATGCGAGTGTGACTTGTGGAGGTACGAATCGCACGAGGGTGTTTGAGGCGGAGGGGTATGTGAGTGGGTTGGCGAGTGGGAATGGGACGAGTGCTCGTGGGAGTGCGGCGGGGACGGGGACGGGGACGGAGAAGGGGACGGCGCCTACGTCGAGTTCGGGCGCGGTGAGAAACGAGGCGCTGTTTGGACTGTGGAGGTTTTGATAATGAGATCGAGTAAGATGGGTATGTCTAGATAGTGAATATAACTTTTTCAAGTACACATACTGAGAGCGTGTGTTGATAGCCAGATTCGATGCAGGAGATGAACGTGAGCTGGAACATCTTAACGTGGGATGACGGAAAAAGTATGTCACATGTATAACACTTTAACTAAATCATACCTACAAACGCCACATAGCGCCGGTAGAGAAACTTGTGTTCGATCAACGAAACAATACAATGTATACTCCACCCTCTTTTTACAGGTTTGAAAAAAAAGAACCCCCTCACAGTCTCACATTCGCTCCAATCTTCCCCCCCTGATACCACACCGTCTCCCTCCACTCCCCAATCCTAACCCCCACAACCGCAAACGCATTGAGTTTCAACTGTCCCCCCAGAGCCTTCTTTATCGCCTCGTACCCCAGCGACCCAAAACTCCAATCCACCGGCAGCCGCGGACTCTCAGACAGCCCCGGCGGGACCGCGAAGGGCAGGTCGTACAGGATCTTGCCTGCCTCGTGGCCCTCGTAATAAGCCGTTGCGTTGAGGCTGGTAAGGTACATGGTAGTCTGTTTAAAGGGGGAGAAGAGAGAGAAGAGGGCGGTGGAGGAGAGGATGTGCATTGTGGCGGAGCGGATGAAGTGGGTGTTTTTACCGTCGGCGGGGGGCGCGTTGGGGTCGTCGCCGTCGCCGTCGCCGTCGTCCGGGTCATCGGTCGACATGTGGGGCGCGGGCACGGTGATGGGGAACTGGGAGAGGAGGTGGCCGAGCGCGGGCTGCGAGGGGATGGTGCCGTTATGGGCTTGCATGGTCAGTGAGGTGTTGAAGCCTGAGATGAACTGCGAGAGCCACTCTGCGCCGACTTGCTTGCCCTTGGCGCCGCCGAAATTGTAGGGATCCCAGAGGACTGTGACGACGGTGCCGGAGTTGTTGCCCGGGTGGACGGTGCTGTTTTCGACTGTTGCGGAGCCGATGAGGGTGCCGTTGACTAGGACGTTGATATTGAAGTAGGGGATGGTCGCAGTGTAGTTGGTAGGGTTTGTGAAGTTGGATTTCATCTGGAGAGTGATGGAGGTGGGTGACGAGTCTACAATCGCCATGTCGCCGACCTTCAAGTTCAAGCGTTCCATGGGGGATTTGCCGCCGTCAGGGCCGTTGGGGTCTTTGTGGATCGCTGCATTACAGACGTTAGCAAGTGCCAGATGAGCGAACCGTAAGGATCACGAACTAGGTCACTAACGTTTGACAGGTACAGTGCCCTTGGCGGGAATGCCGCGGATCGCCATCTTGCCCATAGGAGTGTCGACGCCAACGCCGACAACCGCCTTCATGTCCATGTTGATGGGCTTGCCGCCGAAAATGAGAGCCTGCACCACCTCGGCGAACAGATCATCGTCTTGGATCTCAATCGGCGCCTTCTGGATGTCCGAATGGACCAGCAAAGAAGGTCCTTCCTGGCCATGCGCTTCGATTCTGGTCGAATTGGCGTGTTGCCACTTGTCGAGCTTCATCTTTCCCAGCAGCTTCTTCTTGTAGAAGATGTCAGCATCAGCCTTGATCTGGTTGACGTCGAGGGGGAAGTTCATCTCGTGGGGCAGTCCAATGTCGACCTTGACGGTGGCCGAAATAGAAGGATTCGACTCTGGAGTGCCAGGCTCAGCCCATGGACTGGGAAGGGAGAAATGCATGTTGGCCATGGAGAAGTTCTTAATCATGTTGCCCATCTCTTTGCCGGCAAATGGCACAGGGACCGTGATATCTTTGAGCAATTCACGAGCCCAGTCGGGAGTGGCCGGGTCTGGGAATCTGCAGCAGTTGATGTAGACGGTGGCATCCTCTCCCTTCATGTAGTCACCAATGAAAGCGTCGAGAGGCGACTTTGCTGAGTTCGGACAGACGTCTGTCAAAGGTTCTGCTAGCTTCTCGACATTGCCGGTGACGTTGACTCTGATATCGGTCTTGGGTCGGATGCGCAGCTCGGGCGTCTCGGCGGTGCCAACCTTGAGGTGCTTGTCAGAGGGCGAGCACCCATCGATCAGCACATCGACAGCAACAGGGGGAACGTCAAGTGAGACAGGAGGGAAGGTGTTCTTGATAAGGATGGAAGCATCGGCACCCAGTCCTTTGCGACCGTGGTCCGCTTCGCGAAGGTTGAGCTTGGTGATGTCGTACTTGGGCAAGGCTGGACTGTCACCGCTGTGGAAGACCATGGACTTCTCGACAGTCTGCTTGCCGAGCTTGATGATTCCAGAGCGGATGGGCACCTCAGCCTTTCCACGCAGGCGGATCTGCTTGAGGCGTCCTTCGATGTAGTCGTGGGCTACGCTGCGGATGCCCTCGGGCGAGCCCGGCTCAACGATGGCAACCAGAGAGATGTGCGTAGTGTGTCCATTCCGAATGTTGACCTTGACGCCGGGAATCCTGGCAGTGCCAACCAGAACATGGCCATACTCGGGCAGGTATACCTCAGCGTCCATTGGGCCGGTCTCAGCCTCTCTGGCAAACCAGGTGCCGAACCTGCCGATGTTGCGGATGCTCTGCTTCTTGACCTTGGAGGCGTCCATGGTGAAGTCGCCATCGATCTGGACGCGGGCGCCGTGGTCGGTCAGGCCGTCGAGGGCCAGCTTGGTGGGCTTGAAGTCGGCGGCCTGCATGGCGTACTCTTCGATGCCCTCGCTAGCCAGGAAGCCGAACATGATGCCCAGCACGACCAGACACAGCACCACTAGGGCGAGGATGCTGGGCCAGCGCCGCTTCCAGGCGGGCGTCTTCTTGCCACTGCCACTGCCACTGCCACTGCCACCGCTGCCGGACGAGGCGCTCAGCGAGCGCAGCAGGCGGGCCTGAGCGGGCGTGTGCTCCGGGTCATCGTCGTCGTGGTCATGGTCATGGTCATGGTCATGGTCGCTGCGGCTGTCGTTGACGAGCAGCGGCGTCTCCTCTGTGGTGCGGCTGGAGGTCTGCGAGTGCCGCGAGCGCGAGGAGCGAGTCGACTTCTGGGATGTTGGGCGCGAGCGCGAGCTGGGTGTGCGAGTGCGGGTGGAGCCCCACGGGCCGTCGGGCGTGTCCATGGTGATGGTAGTGGTACGACGAAGCCAGCGAGGTGCGAGGGGCGAGGTGCGAGGGGAGGTGTGAGTTGCAGGTGGTCGGACTCGGCCGTGTCGCTCGGCTGCGGCTGCGCAGTCATGACGCCTGCGGCCTGTCGTTCGCGGCTCTGGCGCAGGTCGCTCGCCAATCCAATGAGCGGAGGCACCTGGTCTGCTGCTTATCGCGCCGTGCCTGCAAGCGGCTAGGGCTAGGGCTGGGCTACCGCTGGGCTAGTTTAAAATCAACGTGCTTAACCCCAGATTCCGTGACTGGCGTGACGGACGGGGACGGCTCCACTGTAAAATCTACTATACTACGTAGTACATGCAATGACACTTTCAGCGGCGGCTGCTCTGACTCCATCTCCAGTCATACTCGAGTCTCGCCGTATAAAGCTTCAACCCGCGCCTGCGAAGCTTCCCATCCCCAATTGACCCGCCATGCACGCCCTCCGCCCCGCCGCCAAAGCTGCCCACGCTGCCCACGCTGCCCGCAGCCTGCAGCAGCTCCGATGTCGCTCTCGCTCTCGCAGCTACAGCTTGTCGACGTACATCCCCTCGTCGAGCACACAGACATCGCCCTTCGCGCCGCGCCACCTGCTGTCGATTGCAGACGTTACGCCCGCCGAGCTGACGACGCTCGTGCGCAATGCCGACGCCCACAAGAAGAGCATCAAGTCGACGGGCGAGGTGCCGCTCAGCCTGCGCCAGTCGCTCGCCGGCCGCACCGTCGCCATGACCTTCAGCAAGCGCAGCACCCGCACCCGCGTGTCCACCGAGGGCGCCATCTCCGCCCTGGGCGCGTCGCCCATGTTCCTGGGCAAAGAGGACATCCAGCTGGGCGTAGGCGCTGCACCCCAAGCTCTTGAACAGGCTGCTTGCTGACTCGTCCTCTGTAGGTCAACGAGTCGCTCTACGACACCTCGCTCGTGCTGTCCTCCATGACGGCCGCCATCGTCGCCCGCGTGGGCCCCCACAGCGACGTCGCTGATCTGGCCAAGCACTCGTCCGTGCCCGTCATCAACGCCCTGTCCGACCTGTACCACCCCATGCAGATCATCGCCGACCTGCTCACCATCACCGAGTCGCACCCCTCGGCCTCGACCAGCTCGCTGGGCCTCGAGGGCCTCAAGGTCGCCTGGATCGGCGACGCCAACAACGTCCTCTTCGACCTGGCCATCGGCTGCGTCAAGCTGGGCATCGACATCAGCGTCGCGACACCCAAGGGCTACGAGATCCCCCAGCCCATGCGCGACGTCATCCAGCACGCCGCCCAGACGGCGCCGCACCCCGGTAAGCTCATCGAGACCACCGTCCCCGAGGAGGCCGCCAAGAACGCAGACATCCTCGTCACCGACACGTGGGTCTCCATGGGCCAAGAGGAGGAGGCCGCAAAGCGCATCCGCGACTTCGCCGGCTTCCAGATCACATCCGAGCTGGCGCAGCGCGCGGGCGCGAAGGACAAGTGGCAGTTCATGCACTGTCTGCCGCGCCACCCAGAGGAGGTCAGCGACGACGTCTTCTATGGGCCGCGGTCGGTCGTCTTCCGGGAGGCCGAGAACAGGCTGTGGTCTGCCCTGTCGGTGCTGGAAGCGTTTGTTGTGAATAAGGGAAAGATCGAGTGACTCGATCCGTGGTTTGAATGATTTGTCGTGTGCTTTGAGTGAGTGATTGATGTCGAAAGACCAAAAAATTGAAGCGTACAGTTAGTTCATCTTGACCATTGTCTATCTTAGAACCTACGACGGCGTACAGTTGGTCCATCCTGACCATCGTCCATCTTAGAATCTATGACCGAGTCCACGGCACTTCATCTCCGCTACTTGTCTTCGCGCTCGCCTGCGCCTCCTCTGCGCTTTCCCCCCCCTCCTCACGCTCATCATCTCTAATCTTCTGCTCAAACTTCTCCTCTACCTCCTTCCCTACCTTCTTGCCCCCCTGCCCTTCACCATCCACCTTTACATCCTTCCTCCTCTCCTTCAACCCTTCAACACCCTTCCCCCAAGCCCCAGCTTTCTTCCCCCACGTCGTCACGCCCCACGCGTGCGCCTCGCTGAACTTCGGCGGTGGGTCGGCCGTCGTGCGGAACGGGCTTGCGCCGTGGCGGAACATCTTCTCCATCTCCTCGTCGGAAAAGACATCGTTGTCTTTCGAGACGCCGGGCGTGGTTTCGAACTCCTTTGCGGGACGCATCGGCTTCTCCCGCTCGACGGGGAGCTGCGAGTCGGCAACGAGAATCTCAGAGCGTTCGGGAAGGATGGCCGTGTTGGGCGGCACCGTCTTCTCCCTCAGCGGCCTACATGGTGACGCGGATTCACGGGTGACCACAGACGGCCGCTCCCAGTGCCTGCTCTCTTTGCTCAACGGCCGCCACCACCCCTGGCTCGCCACATCGCCTTCCCCAGCGTTCGACGGGCTCGCCGCACTACGACCCCACCATCGTGCTGAGCACATCTCCCAGACGCGGCTCTGCGCGCGCTTGACGGCGAACACCTCGTCCTCGCCCGTCAGCCCGCGCAGATTAGCAAAATTGGGCTTCTTGCTGTCCTCCGCAGCCATGCTGGCACGCGTCCGTGCCTCCTCGTCGCCGTAGTCCGATTCTGACAGCCCGGCTTGCCGGCGCGCGCGGTTGGGCGGGTCGTCTTCGAGCGCGTCGTCGGGCATAGCGCGGGTGTTTGTGCCGTACGAGGAGACGTTGGGCCGGAAGGGGCTGGTGAGGTCCTGATGGATTTCAGAGTAGGTCTCTGGGTAGACGGCGTCGCCAGCAAGTTCCTCTGTGACATCGGTGCCCTTAGGCGCAGGGAAGAAGATATCCTCTGGGCCTGCGGAAGCGGTAATGAGCAGCCGACAGCGCGCCTCGTACAGTGCGTCCAGCAAGGTGATCATCCGCCGGGCTTCGTGCTTGCGGAGGAAGGTCAGCACAGGGACGTCGGTGAGGATGAAGGTGTGGTAGCTTGAGGCAAGGGAAACGTAGTCTGCGGGTCCGAGAACGGCGCCGCAGAGCTCGTCGAAGGTGAAGAAGGCGACGCCGTTGTGTTGGGCGGGGATATCGACCCGACGGCCGTAGACGGTCAGCGTGGCGGGTTTCCAGGAAATGGGGTAGGTTTGTGAAGTCGCCCGCTCGATGAGCGCATTGAAGGTCTCAGCGAAGGAGGTCATCTCATCGACGGTGGTGGGCTGTATGAGATAGTTCTTTGGCAACGTGACTTCAGCAGTTGAAGCAGCTTCTTCTGGGGCGAGTTTGTTCGCGGCCACAGATGGCAAACTGGCGGAAGCGATAGACACAGTATCTGACACAAGTGTCGATGTCTGAACGCCTCCAACCTCCTCGATCTCAAGTTTCCGGTAATCCTTCTTACCTTCCATCTCCCAAATCTCGCATCTCGCCTTCAGCAGCTCCAGAAACTGGAAGAACTCGCCCTTCTGTCCAGCACCTGCGTTTTTGGGCTGAAGGCCAGCCATACGGTTTGCCCAGCCAAGCCTACTGAAAGCACCGCCTGGAGCGGGTCTGGCAAATTCCACTCCTGCAGCTTTGGCGAGCTCGTCAGGCATGCGGTTGCTTGTCGCTATCAACACGCCGCCCAGCTGGAAGAAGCTTGTCATCAGATTCGACAGAATCTTACTTGCCACACGATCTGGAAATTGAAACTCATCCAGGAACAGGATTGGACTGGTCTCAATAAGATCCCTTGCCACGAGCAGCAGCGAGTACTCATCCTGACTATCAGCGGTGTTAGTCAAAGCACGGGACTTGCGGAGCTGCTCCAAGCGGGAGATGGTATGAAGCATGAATGAGTCGAAGTGCCAGCGCTTCTTCTTTCGATTCGGCAAGCACTCTTGGAACAGGTCGATGAGCATGGATTTTCCTGTGCCAACCTCGCCGTGCAGCATGAGACCTTTGGGGCTTTGGAGAGCCATTGCTTGATCATGATCGGTCAGGATGCGGGTCAGTGCCCGAGAATCGCGCTGCTCTTTCTGGTTTACAAGCGTTTTCCATATCCAGCTCCGGTCAAAGCTGCCCAGCTCCGCAGTAGCAGTGGACGGCGGTGGAGGAACATCTTGGCCAGCGTTGACAGCTCGAGTCAATTGCCCGAGACGCTTGGAGTACTCTATACTGGGTTCATAATCTATCAGTTGGTCATACAGCTTTTGCAAATGTACTGTGGTGGTCAGTCCATGTACTCGATCTTGGCACTTGCCGAATGGTAGACGTCATACAAGCCAAGCGGTGCTGTCCAGGATCGGGTCGAATTTGTTGTGTAGCTACGAGACTTCTATAGAGAACCAGAGGATTGGTAATCGCGATACCTTTTCCATTGGGAGGCATTTGGGTGACATGAGATGGAGATACATATTTGATGCTGAGGTCTGCAAAGGTGCAGAGTAGCATAAGTAGATCTAGTCCTGATATGGATGTTAGCGTGTTCGGACTGATAATCGAACACCTCGGAAGAAGGCGATGCACTATCGATGTTCAAGATGGATATGTTGAATCGTTGTGATTTTTAAGCGGGTTCGCAGATTAATCGTGAATGACATGCTGTTGAGTCCTTGCGCTACGATCGCCATGTTGGGATTTTGTGTGCCAGTCGGGGCGTTATACTTTATAATCTTGGACAGGAATCCTTCGATCAGAGAGCTTGCGTAGCCTGGATTCCTAACGTTCCTTGATTTTAACGCACGGTGGCTCACAATGAACTGCTTCCACATCACCGCTCACCATTTTGAGCGCGTCATCAGTTGCTGTACGCCGAACGCCGCTTGATGCTGGTATTGGTATCTGGTATCATAGTGACGAGAAACAAACGCTTAGATATTGACAACGCCGGGTACCCATGCTTCTGCAATCCGCTTCACCTCTTGAATAAAACTGCGGCTGGTTATCTGCGTGGATCCGATCTTCTGTTCGGCAGTAAGTGGTGAATGATCATCCGGGGTATAGAATGGATTGCGCAGCAACTTGACGTATGCTGTCTGCAATGCCCTGAAAGCCTAGAAATGGTCAGAAAGGTAATTTTGACAGAGTTGAACAGGCTCACCGGCTTCAAGTCTGCATCTCGTAGCCCCACAGCTGTTGCTGCTTTGCTGTCCAGTGCAGTAGCCGGTCGCCCCTCCATATCGACAACAATAACGATCTTGACACCGGTGTTGGTCAACCATCCATACATAGCCAGTCTTTCGTCGACTGCTTGGAGCAGTCCAAAATCCTGGTCCACGGTCTTGAAGGGAAGACGAGCTTCGAAGATGTCCAAACAGGATGAAAGTAAGAACTGGAACTCCAAAGGCGCTCTCTCTTCTGCAGGGAAGAGCGAGATGTGCAATGGGTTGTTCTGCAAGCCAATCAGCCAAATGCTTCCATTGATCAAGCGTCGTCGTTGTCGAGCTTCCAAGATGCCACATGGTGACCCCTCGTAGCTGTACTCACGTGCTTGCCAATGAAGCCAATGCAGCAGATCGAAGGCACTCGGCTCGCCATGTTTACCAGCTTGTCGACGTAATGGGCCTGGGATGATTCAGCGGCTTTCGCTGGACCCTGTTAATGTCACGGGTTTGGTGATGCGGGCTCGCCGGGGTAGACCGAAAAGGCGATGGTGAGGTGAGCAGCGATGCCAACGGCTGACCTATCAGAAGACGCCTGAAACAGTAGCTAATCGGCGCTTGGCGAGAAACGATCATTGACTTCATCGCGACTGCCCTCCCCGAACGCCACGCCACCCCACGCCCGCCTCTCCACTCCACCCCTCCCCTCCACCGGACACGCTCCTTCCTACCCGTCGCCAATATGCTGTCGACAACACGGTACGGGGCCTCAATGGCTCTGCGAGGTGAGTCGGCGCCGCCGCGAAGCTGCCGTCACCTGCAGCTAATTTCTGGACAGCGAAGCCCGCAATAGCCCTGATGCCCTTCCGCGCCGGAAGCGCTGCCTTCCTTTCGTCTAGCTCCTCCAGCAATGCGCAGACGATGAAGAGCCCCGCCACGATCCCCGGCAACCCCGGAACACCGCCCCCGATGAAGGCTGCGCGCCGCGAAGTGCCATTGCCCAGCCAAGAGGGGAAGAAGGGTGCGATGCAATACGCGCTGTATGTGCTGTCCCCGTGGAGAAACTGGGACTGGGAGGATGGAGCATGTGGTGGCGACAGCGGCTAACGTGCTGGAACAGGACTACTCTTGATCAGGTCGCTAACTGGGCGCGTCAGAGCTCCCTTTGGCCCATGACCTTCGGTCTTGCTTGCTGCGCCGTCGAGATGATGCACTTGTCCACCCCACGATACGATCAGGATCGTCTCGGTATCATTTTCCGTGCCTCGCCTCGTCAGTCCGATGTCATGATTGTTGCCGGAACCCTCACAAACAAGATGGCTCCGGCTCTGCGCCAGGTCTACGATCAGATGCCCGACCCTCGCTGGGTCATCTCCATGGGCAGCTGTGCGAACGGAGGAGGATACTACCACTACAGCTACTCGGTCACAAGAGGATGTGACAGGATCGTGCCCGTTGACATCTACGTTCCTGGATGCCCGCCTACTGCTGAGGCGCTCATGTATGGAATCTTCCAGCTCCAGAAGAAGATGAGGCATACCAAGATCACAAGGATGTGGTACAGGAAGTAGATAAACACACTTGTTGCATGCGCGCGGGAGGAATATCAGGAGTCTTTTGCATGCGGGACAGAGCCAATAGTTTCTTTTGTTTGTACGTGTACAAATCAAATTCAGTACAAAGTGTTCCGCGCTGACATCGTCATGGTCGGCCAAGTCGATCGGTGTTGTTGTTGCCTACTCTGCTAGCACTTTGCACCGTGTGACGCGCAGTATGTCTATTTAAAACAGTTCTATATGCACACCTGCAACACAGCATGCACTCTATACGGACTCTCCAAGCCCAAACATCTTGACCGAGTTGTTCCACGCCGCTTCACACACCTCTTCCACAGTAATGCCTTTTATCTGCGCAATAGCATACGCGACGTGAGGAATGGTGGCCGGCTCGTTCCGCCCCTTGACCATGGAGCCCTTGACGAATTTCTCTTTCTTGACAGCCTTGGGCAGGGGAGGGGCGTCTTTGAGGAACTTTGCAGATGCGTGGCTGGGTCTCATCTCGCACTGTGTGCGGTCAGTAATAACAAAAGGTGTGTTGAGCGCGGTGCTTACCCAAGGGCCATCTGTCTCGATCTGAAGTCGCTCGAGGGGTATCTGCCTCACGACATCAATGTTCTCGTCCGCTTCAAAAAGTCAGCTACACAATTCACAGAAGGACAAACAACCAACTCACTCTTCATACTGCACCCATTGACTCCAACATCAAAACCCATCTCCACCAGTCTCTGCATCTCCTCCACCGTCCCCGTAAAGCTATGCACCAACCCCTTCTTGGGCAACTGGTCTAGCCTAGCCTTCAGAAGCCTCTCAAAGTCCTCGCTAGCCGCTCTTGAATGCAAGAAAAGTGGGAGCTGCACATCAACCGCAATCTCCAGCTGCGCCTCGAAATACTTGAGCTGCTGCTCCTTGGGCGTCAGAAAAAGACGATCATAATCCAACCCAAACTCGCCAAACGCAACCGCATGGCCAGCCTCCTTGGCCTCGGTGGCAAGCTGCTTCAGTGCCTCGAGCAGCTTCTCCGACCCGCCGGGGTACTCGTCGAACTGCTTCGCTGAGCACGGGTGGACGCCAATGGTGGCGTAGCAGAGGCCTGGGTGGGCTTTTGAGATGTCAATGGCGTGTTTGGACTCTGCGAGGTCGGAGCCGGTGACCATAAACTTCTTGCAGCCCGCGTCGAGGGCGCGCTGAATAATGTCCTCAAAGTCATCGTCATGGCGCTGTTTATCGTGATAGATACCGCGGAAGATGGGGTCGGTGAAGTTGATGCCGATCTGGGTGGTGGTGAGTGGGTGAGTACTCGTAATTAGGTGTGATGCGGACCAACGTCGATGTATCTCAATTTGTTGTTTTCTTCAGACATGATGGGCTCTTTGGATTGTTTGGAGTTGCTGATCGAGAATGCGTCTGTTTTGTATCAGTGATTGATGTCTGTAGAAGGGCAGAAGGGCGTTTGCTGTACCCGAGAAGGGCTTCTGCAATGATGCACTCGAGCGGAAGACTGATGCTCTTACGGATGCAACGTCTCGTATCGATGTTGTGATGTGCGTTCTTCTAGCTCGAATAGCCCTCAGGAACATCAGTGTGAGTCAAAGTAAAGTTTCACAATCACTGCATCATGTTCGAACTTGGAGGCAACGAGGCTGCTGCTGCCCAGGTCCCAGCTATTTGCGTCTTGCGTGCATAATCGATAGACTAGCGGACCCACCTACCGAACTAGAGTCTAGACCCTATCCCTGATGTTGCCGGCGAACGGCAGATTGCTGATCCCCCAACTGTCAGCCCCGTCACCTTCCCATTCCTTTCTCAACATTCACTCACGGCCTGTTCACGATGCGTGTGCTTGGGCCACTCGTTTCGCTTTTCGTCTCCTCCGTGATTGCGGGGGATGACTTCAACTTCGTCGACTGTAGCAAAGAGGGTGCGCATGTCGAGAAGTGCGCCCAGAAGATGGACGATGTTGTCGAAGTTGCACCGGGAGTGTCGTACCTCTCCAAGATTGCATGCAAGGACTGCTCCTACGCGGAAGCGTGGAAAGACGACTCTGGCAACGGCAAGCCGGAGAGTAAGATCTCACATGGCGACCAGGAACTCGTGAGTTCACTCCTCCAACAGCAACACAACGCAACGCAACGCAACGCAACACTCTAGTTGGTTGGGCTGCGCCACTTGAAGAACTTCTGCTAATTACGAACAATGGATGGCAGTTCTTCAACGTGACCCTAGCGAACAACACCCGCTCGCTCTACCTGAACGGCAAGAAGATCTTCCCGGTCCTACCCACCATCCCAACCCCACCGCAGATCCCCGTCGCCCTGCTGCACCCCGACTTCTCCTACCAGAACCTCACGGCCGCAACGACCTGCTCAAACCCGACCTGCACCGGCACCGGCAAGATCGGTGCCGACTGCACTGAATGGTGCCAGACTCTGCCCCTTGGCCGTATGCTCGCAGACTACTCCTACTCGGCACACATCCAGCGCGAAGAGGCCGACGCCGACATACGTATATGGGAGATTATCTTTGATCCTGTTGGCGGCCGTAGCGCAGATTCCGGCGGCGCGGCTGTGCCGTGGAAGTTTGACGACCCGGAGCGCAAAGCCCTACACATTGTCGTAGCAGGGCAGGCCATTCACGGACACATTGTCAGCCCTCACAACTCGCAGGACGGCGGTCTCTTCGGCTCCGTCGGACCCGGCGAGGAGTACGAGCTCGAGATCACCAAGGTCGAGCAGGTGATGCGGCGCTTTGAGTTTGTGCCTGCGGGACTCGGCTTCTTTGGCAGCATCAGGCGCTTCTTTGGCGGCGATGTGTGGAAGGAGGAGGGCGAATTGGTGTTCCTTAGCAACGAGTGGGGCCCCTGGGGCAAGAAAGGCACCCTCAGGAACTGGGTTGGCAACGTCTTCCACTCCAACTTCGTGGGCCTGTTCTTCATCATCATCGGCAGCGTGGTCGGCGGCTTCCTTATGCTACGCATCGTCCAGGCTACCTGGCTCTGGGCGAAGCAGCAGAGCGGGCTGGCACGCTGGAAGGGCATCGATGCTGTATACAGCCAGCTCAACCACGACGGACCCGTGGATGAGGAGCAGTGGGACGAGCGCGATGCCAGTTTTGGGAGCGATTACCGTGGGGACTACAGGGACAGCTACGATGAGGGCTCCAGTCGGGCGAGTATGGGCTGGCACGAAGAGAGGATGAAGCCTCTGCCGACGAAGCCGCTGCCTGAGAAACCCTTGCCCCAGGAGCCGCTCATTGATACTTAGGCGTGCACTATGATCTACATAGGACGGGCGCTTTACACTTGGACCATTCTCGATACATATTTCTCCAATTTACATATCCATTTCACATCTATATTAACTGCAAGCCAAGTGCGCGTTCCCATGCATCACATCCGTATGACTTTTTCCCCAGATCAACACAGTCCAGCCGCGGTGCAACGATGCACAAACAAGTCCGCAAGGACGGACCTCAGATCTAGCCCATCTCACGCGCACGCATCATCATGCATAACCACGATTCCGCAAGATGCCAATACCCGCTCCCAGCCTATCCGGCTTCCTTAAAAAACGCATGTCATCGCCAATACCCGCGCGCCATACTCCTCCGCTGCACTATCCGGGCCCCGCCCCGCCCGCACACCGGCTCGCCCAGGATAGCCGCGCCTACCCGCACCGCTGATGCAGATATACCTGAACGTTCCGCCGTTCAGCGTTCCAAAATATTTGTAGCACGGGACCACGGATTTTTGGTCGCAGGGTGGAAGGATGCATGGATACTGCGGGGTTGGCGGATGGCCATGGAAAGGAAGCTACGGGCCTTTAAATAGCTGGTTGAGGTCTGTTGGAGTGAAGATGATGTCGCGCCTGCCTTTCTTCGCCTTGTAGAGAATCTGGGACACCGATACGTGTCAATGAACGTGAGGTTGTAACACTCGCAATCGCATATTCGAACTCGACTTTCGACTTTCGACTTTCATACGCACAGCTCGCTAGCACCATGGAGCTCTTCGCCCTCGCGTGGGCGCTGCTGACCTCGCCGCTACTCCTTGTGTCCACCATCTTCGGCACGCTGACAGTCTACGTACGAACCCTCTCACATTCCTCCCTGCGCCACCAAACTAACACAGTACACAGATCCTCGCCGTAGTCATCTACCGCCTAACCCTCCATCCGCTGGCCAAGTACCCTGGCCCCTTCCTAGCCAAAGTCACAGACATCTACCTCGCCTGGTATGCCTACAAAGGCTCGCGCCACCTGGCCTTCCACAACGCGCACGCCCAGTATGGACCCTACGTGCGGCTGGGGCCCAACCTGCTCAGCATCAACACGGCCACGGGGTTGAAGAGCATTTACGGGTTTAGGTCGAACGTCAAGAAGGCCGATTTCTACAAGGCGTTTCCGTCTACGCCCGCGGCGGTGAGCGTGCACAGTGCGATTGATAAGATGCAGCACGCGCGCAAGAGGAGGGTCATGAGCAGCGCGTTTAGCGATGCTGCGATTCGCACGCTGGAGAAGTACATCATTGCCAATGTGAGGGTGGGGTGCGAGTTGCTGGGCCGTGGGGCGGGCGGGGATGCGTATGCAGGTGGTGTGAGGGAGAAGGCTGAAGGGTGGAATGGCGCGTGGAATGCGGCGCATTGGTGTGAGTGGTTGGTGTTCGATATCATGGGTGATTTGGTGTTTGGCAAGGCGTTTGGGATGCTGGAGAGCCCTGCGAACCGGTTTGCCACCCAGCTGGTGGGGAATGCGGCGCATAGGCATTTGATTGTGAGTCGAGCTTTTGCCTTGAGGAGACAGTGTGCTAACAAGTGCAGTGCGGGACGCATCTGACGATTCACAACTGGCATCTGGACAAGCTGTTCTTCCGTAAGATCGCTGGCCAGAGAGCGCAGTATATGCAGTACAGCAAGGGACAGGCTATGGAGCGTACCAAGCTTGGGCTGGAGGCTGACCGCAAGGACTTCTTCTACTACCTGCTCAACGCCAAGGACGCGGAGACTGGCGAGGGCTTCAACATGAACGAGTTGTGGGGTGAGTCGAACTTGCTGATCATTGCGGGCTCTGACACGACCTCGACTGCTATGTCTGGCACCTTCTTCTACCTGGCACACAACCCCAAGGTTCTCGAAAAGCTGTGCAAGGAGATCCGCGCAACCTTCTCGGATGTCGAGGAGATAGTCACCAGCCCGAAGCTGAGCGGCTGCACGTATCTGAAGGCCTGCATCGACGAGACCATGCGCATGACACCTCCCGTCGCCGGTGCTCTCCCGCGCCAAGTTTTGCCCGGTGGCATGGAGATTGACGGCAAGCAGATCCCCGCTGGTGTCGATGTCGGCGTCCCAATCTATGCCATCCACCACAACGCCAACTACTTCCCCCAGCCCTTCGACTACATCCCTGAGCGCTGGCTTGCAGACGCGTCCACCAACCCCATGCACAACAGCCTGCCTGCGGCGCAGTCGGCGTTCAACCCGTTCAGTATCGGTCCCCGCGGATGCATTGGCAAGGGCCTGGCGTACGTCGAGCTGACAGTCACGATCGCCCGCGTCCTTTACTTGTATGATTTGAGACTTGCTCCTGGAACAAATCTGGGTGCTGGTGCGAAGGACCTGGAGGTTGGAAGGACGAGGGCGACCGAGTACCAGATCCAGGATGTCTTTGCAAGTAAGAAGGATGGGCCGATGGTGCAGTTCCGCGCCAGGATGTGAAAAGGTCGTATACGTGTACAAAAAAGACATGCTCTCGCAAGAGCTTATTCTTAAAGCTAACCAAGCTGCTTCGTTTGGCCACTCTTGAGCCCAACAGCCGATTCTAGAAACGGGTATTTCTTGTGTCGTTCCACCTCAGCCGGGCTTAATTTATAAATCTCGCTGTATTTCTCGTCCAGCCGCGCGCCTACTTCTTCAACAGCAAGATTCGCAGGAAGTGACTCTTGGTACTTCAAAAGAGCTTTGTGGATGTCAGACCCACCCCTGAAAAACCTGGCGGAAATCTTGTGGAACGGTTCTTTGCACTTCATTTCACGCGCTTTCAGCGCCTCCTCACGACTCCCGAAGAGGATCCTGCAAAACCAACCGTTGACCTTCGTAGGATGTTCCCGTGGAGGCGTGACCCACAGGACGTCGTACTGGTGGAGTTTCTCGTAAAGGGCGTTCATGACTTGGAGAGGAGTGACTTGGCCTTCCCCCAGACCTACAGGCGGCAATCTCACGAACATAACCCACTGATCGGACAGCAGAGCATCCAGTAGCTTAGGGCGTTGTGTGACGGGGCCTCGCGGTATGCGGTCTTCTAGTTTCGCAGAGGGTGAGGGGAGCCAGCCATGAACGAGCAGATCCGCTTTGGGGTCAAAGGCAGGTCCCTTGACGTTCCAATGCTTCGGCTTCAGGTCGACGCCAAGGAGAGTGAAGCGCGATAGAGATTCAATGGCAGACTTAACCTCGTTCTTATCTGCGATCTTCAGAAAACAGAAATTCGCAGGTCTGCCCGTCTCTCGAGAATAGTACATGAAGAGTTTGGCGCTATGAGTAGCATAAGCAAATGCCGCAGGACGTCTTTGTGGATCGTGACTGTACCTCTGTAGTCCGGCTCTGGCAATTAGTATCTCCACATCCCTGGCTAGACTAGCCCGAGGTAGCTGGAGGTGAACGAGATGCGGAAGATCGTCATCGGTGAAACCAAGGAGATTGTGGCGCAGAGTTGAGCGTTGCGGTGAGACGTGGGTATGAGACGGGTTTTCTATACTAGTTTTTTGAGTGGCGGAAGGATCGACAGATAAAGTCGCTTCAGTCGTCACGTTTAGAGCTCTTTCTTCATTGAAATGGAAGTGACTGGTTCTGAAACCACGTCTTTGAGAAGCAAGAAGTTGCTCTGTGACAAACAAGCATCTTAACGTGGCTGTTGATGTTACTGGTGTGCATTTGATCAGTCGTCCGGGACTGAGTGCGTTTTGTATGAGGAACCGCAATGGTGCTGACATGACCGAAAGAGAAACTCGCACCCGATGCAAGACGAGAATGAAATGCAGAGACGCGAATATATCAAATAATGTCAGGTGTGCAAGGGGTGGCGGATGGGGGTTGAAGATGAAGGCTCCGGCACATCTGTGCGTATCGATACGGTGCAGTACGAGTCTTGGCATTTGGCATTGCTCTTTTTCTATCTCGCATGTATCATCAACGACGTAACGTGCAATTTGGACAACTACGAGTGCCATTCCTTACGAAGCCAGCGCATAGTCTGCAGTTGGAAATCATAACTGACTATGGCTGTTTCTAGAACTCTCTTACAGGGCCGTTGCCTCTTCGCTAGAAACTGGACGACGCAGCGTGCCACCGGATCCATAGTACGGTTTCTCACTACCTCAAATGCAACTCGACAGTTCTCCTTGAGCGTCCACGGATTGACCTAGATGCCTGCCACAGGACCGGAAGTTCTTCCCACATGGACGCAATCCCTTCCACCTCCGAACAACGCGCACCCAGTTCAAATATATAAACTGCATCGGAGCACCGCGCCAGCCGACGTTGAAGGGCTCTTACACGAAGCTGGCGTTGAGATGTATGTGACATTCCTGAGAATTCGTCATCGGCTATATGTATGTTCACGTGATTGTGACACGGTCACAGGAAGCGGATGGAGTTTCCCGTTGATCGCTTTGATCTTCAGGCCGTAGGATACGCTTTCGTTGAACTAGGGAGCCGGGAGCAAGTGTAGAAGGCCGCCATGGCTTTAAATTGGTATATTTCTTAAAAATGGAAAGCGCAAGCTATCCGTTAGCCCTTTACACGACACGACTGTATGGATTGGTACTGCATTTGAAGAGAACAGGCGTGTGTTCGTCTACGAAAAGAACGCCGTCTCTCAATCTCTTCAGCATCTCATCGAGGGCCGACGCTACAGATTTTTCATAGAAGATCCTGGCTGGAGCTTTGATAAGTCTAACGGACCAGTTATAAGCCAGAAGCGAAGCTTTCTTAGGAAGACGCTGGAGCCTTTCGGAGTAGAAAGTACATCTAACTTCCTGCCATATTGGAGGGATCCGACGACCGGTACAATCACCAAAGGCGTAAAGGCGTCCAAAGTGGCGTCGGTGGACTTCCTAACCAAGGTAGATGCGGAGCGCGCCGTGGAAGCGTTGAATGATCAGATTATCAAAGGTTGCCGAGTGAGGCTGAAGCCAGATGTGCTCGAGCCGCCGCTAGCTGAACGAATTGTCAGATTGGATCAGAGCTTGCTCGCACACTTAGAGAGTCACGGTGTCGTCGTTGATTCGCGTGGAGCCCTTGACCCATTTGTATACGTCTAGCGTTGTTGGAGATGACTTGAACAAGCCGATGCGAGCGAGCACTTTACTTCTTCACTAGCAGCGACATGTCTCTATAACCCACGCTTCCCGTCAATTATGTTTTCGCTTCTCTCCACAACTCCATACTCCGATTTGTCGTTATACCTTTTGACTCCGATGGTCCGGACAACCAACCACGCAGGAAGCAAAGCTACCGCCCACAACCCGAAATTCGCATAAGTCGATCCGACCGATGCGATGACTGGAATCGCGTTCAACCCGTAACTGAGCGCCTGCCAAGCCGACTCAATGCCGCGCAGAAGGGCAGCAAGACGGATCGTCTCCTGCGGACTTTTGGATATTTGACCGATCAAGAAGAACGAGAAGTTGTAGTTCAGTTGGAAGCCCGCAACAAGGAAGATGAAAGGCGCGAATGCACGCCCGAACCCTTCGTCCACCCAATCGTACAGCGCCCCGGATTGCGAATACTGTGTAACATTAATAGTGAGCCACAGCCACCATGCACCCTGTGTGGCCATGATGACCACAAAAGCCCAGCGTGCCCGCTTCTTCAGCGCGATACTGTGCGTGTCAATCCAAGCGCCTAGCAAGTTGGTAACTACAATTGAGACAACGCCGGCCAGGAAAGATCCAAGAGAGCGAGCGCGGACGCTAAACCAGAGGGCAATGTAGGTGTAATACACTGCCTCACTGTAGACACCCTGTCCGATCCAGAGAATTAGCAAAAGGAACTCCTTGTTTAGAAAAGTTTTGGTCGTCGCCTTGACCTCCTGCCATGGGCTGTCGTAGATGTGAAGTTCTACCGGCAACCCATCTGAGCGCTGCACTTTCTCTGGCCTACTGAGGAGCAACGCGACGAGAGGGCCTACACACTGCAAGGCAATGAAAACCAGATACACGGTGTATCCAACCTTGCCAGCAGTGTTCTTCTCATGATTGAGTCCCAGGTTAATTGCCCCACCAAGGATCCGTCCCACGCACGTCCAGGTGATCCAGTATGCAATCATCTTGCCTCTGTTTTTCGGCTCGGGATACGCAATCGCGATCGCGGCTTCACTGGCCCAGAAGACCCCAGCCGAGATACCGCAAAGTGCAGCTCCGACAATGACGAGCCACTCGGTGCCAAATCTGTTGTTGCAATACAGCCCCGCGCTGTACGGCGCAAAGCCAATAGTGCCGACAACGAGTGTACCTTTGATGCCAACATACTTTACGAGTGAGGAGGTAAACCAGCAGGACACAATCATCAGACAAAAGGTAAGCGCGTTGGCGGTGTTGACCAAGTAAGGCTCTTGGCCGCCACCAGCACCAAGCGCGTTCATCGCGCCCCATAGCCCAGGGTCTGCGAAGCTGCAAAAACCGAGCACGGTGGCGTTGTAGAAGGGCGTTCGGTACCATTTGACTTGATAGTGGTTTCAGCGACAAGACGTTGGGATGATGGTTCTGGTGCACCTACCTGGCTGTTTGTTGCGCTCGGTGGACGAAGCGTCATGCACGGCAACATGCTCTTCATTAGCCATACCAGGAGCTTGGGATTATTAGAGCTGCAAGCGTTCGTAATAGTGCGCTCTGTAGGGCGGTCGTACTCAAGTCGTGCAACCCACGTGCAGAAGCTGACCATGTAGTACCCAACAACTACGTCTCAGTGGCTGGGATCATGGAACATTTATTCGAAGAATACCCTTTCGCAATCTCTGCTTGGTATTGCATGCATGTCAAGACAAGAGCGATGTCGGATAAGTGTGGGATGTCTGATTGGTTAGCAAATGACGTGATCGGCATGAGGATTGATATGCGTATACCAATCGCCTCGGTACTTCGGACGGGATATCACTTCAAGACATAGTTCAAGTTGAAGAATCATTGTGTCTGGACGTTAAGAGGTCTGCGCCGGATCAGTGTGCCTCCGAGTCATGTTGTCCGTGCATTTGATATTGTGTACAGCAATTGAGCGGCGTTGAGCTACTCCACATATGTAGTGGAGGGGCATGGAACTAACTTGGCAGCTCAAAGGCTGTGTAGCCATTCCGTGAAGCTACATACTTGCCTAGACTACACCATGAGCCCTAGACTACACCAATCAGAACCCATCCGTTCTTGCCCTATTCGGTATAATGCTATATTAGTGCTTAGGTTCGGGGTGGTATGAAAGAAGTCAATTTGGGGAGGAAGCAAAGGTCGTCCAATATATCCGTTGTTTTCATGCGCCGGAACACAATGCCACGCTTCGCTATGCTATGTTATCGCTCCAGTCAGGTACAAGAATGAGCCATGCCAATGCTGAAGTTTTCTTTCCAATCATGTTCGTCACAGGATCATCGCATGATACGCCTACTATGGCCGCTATCAACACTGACACTGTTGTCTGGCCCTATCGATATGCTAATATTAGAAGCTTCATCCTCGCTCTTGCCTCGCCTCTTCGAGTCACGATGGTTCCGGCTGTCTCGACTATCACTCCGATCACTCCGATCGGGCTGTATCACGAGCCAAGTTTGGCCTCCGCTGTCGTCTTCTTGCTGCATAAGCTGCAGCTGCGGCGCACTACGACCTGTTGATCGTGGCGACTTCACTGTTGGTGGTGGTGGGAACAGCGTGGAGTACTTGGTGACTCTCAGCGGCAGTGTGGTGAGGGCGGAGGGGAGCGGCAAAGACTCGATTAACGTGACTTTCTCAAGTGGAATAGTCGATAAGAGAGATGCTGGCAGGTCGACAGGCGAGCATCCGACGATGACGTGTCGAAGGTGAGAGTTCGCCGTGTAAAATGCAAGATTCTCTGTGTGATGTGAGTTTGACTGCCTGTATAGATCTTGTTGATCTTCTTACCCCTTATCTTCCTTCCGGAGCTCCCTTCCTTGCCCACTCCAACGTCGACAAAGTCAAAGCTTGCTATTCGTCCACTAAACGATGTTGACATGGCACGCAAGGAGCCAAGGTTGCTGATCTTGTCTTGCCGCACCAGATATTTTGCTAAACCCTCAAGGTTTGCGTATACTCGTACAATAATATCCAAGCTGTCTGCATCCTCGAACTGTGGTCTTAGATACTCTCGTGTGCGAATGAGCAGCTCGTCGGCTAAAGCCTCACCACCTTGAGCCTTTCTAGTGATGTACTTGTCTTGGAACTGTCGAAGTTAGTACATCAGGGTAGCGTCACGAACACGGTAATACAAACCAGGAACCCCTCCGCATCAACGTCGATCAGCACTAGAACGAAAGGTCTTTTGGCCTGTAGAGTGTAAGTCTCTATGAGGCTAGCCGAACAGGGCTTGTCTAACCTGCTTCTGTGCTAGAGCCTCTTCTCTTGTCTTTGCTTCATGGACCTCAGCCTGTAATGTCCGGCGCACATTTTGTTCGGAGTTGAGGTCTAGTTCGGTCTGTGCAAGTCGTGCTTCAGTCTTCTCAAGCTTGTCAAGCAGTTCCTGGAATGTCTAAGTTGTTGTTGCAGATATCTGGCATAAGCAAATACCTCGATAAGCTCGATCCTCTTCTCCTCCAAGATCCTGAACTGGGCCAGCCGCTCGCGATAGTTCAGAGGTCCAGATGGCGGCGTCGGAGAGGGGACCAAGGCCAGCGTTGAAACTGCTGGCGGCGGAGCCGACGCTGGAGGTGGAACTTCAGCCATAACGAGAGAAATACAGATTTGGTGCTATAACTTCTCAAATCCGGGGTTACCCAGCATTTAAAGGTTGGTGGTCACCACCTTTGGGCTCCTACCTTCTAAGCCTAAACCCTGCATGCATGTCAAAGTACGGTGACCCAGCATTGCCTAGGATTCTCAACGTAGCGCACGTTGATTGGTTGGAGGTGTGGAGCTCATACGGTTTATTCGCTGCCTCGAAAGTCCAGCCCACCGGATTGAGAGCCTTGCGCGTGAGTTGGCGTTGGAGTGAACATGATGTCCCGGAGCGAGGCGAGCGCTCTGTATGTAAATATGTATATACTGGAGTGGTTGTGGCAATTTTTGTGTAGTTATATCTGTTGCGACTCTCCACGCTGGGTAGAGCCCATCCACGAACCCTTACAGCCTGTTCGTGCCGATCCATCGGTAAACCAGCAACAACGAAAGTGTCATACTACTCGTATATCTGCATTTTGGCCCATCGAGCAGACTCTGCATACGCTCAATCATGATCACGTTAGCTGCTCGGGAGAAAGTATCTCTTGTCGACACTGGGAACGGGCCGTGTCCTCGGGCCGCTCAGGACAGCTGTGCGGGTGCTCACGTTTGACGCCCAATTTGAGGCTGATCAAGCGCGCCAACAGGAGCGGCATACGCGTCCATGGCCCGGGAAGAATTTCATCCTGATCTGTGCCTTCACAATGATCGAAGACATATATTCGCTATGATACTGTCCCGGCAACTCGTGCTACACAGTGATGGTGTGGACGACTGCTGATTGAACGTCGTGTGCTTGGTTACATGCGACATTTGTGATGTCATCAATCATCGCCAGCGCAGAGGATACGACAAACTTTAATCCTGGTGTGGGCGAAATCAATAATTCAGAAGCTGCACATCGTTTTTACTGACTTACCTCGTAGCGTTCAGCATAAGCTTTCTTTATAAGGATTTCGCAAAAGTTTGCACCTGGTACCTCCTATATCTACCACTCTTTCCCATGCGACATATAAGACAGCTTCTGGTGACTGGTGATGGCGTACTATGGTATACACACGTTCTAAAGACTAAGCTAAGATGAGTTATACGTCTTCAGATTGAAATAACGACAAATTGTCCCCCTCAATCGTCGTCCTGATGAAAGTCTTCCTTCGCTTTTCGGGCAACATCATCGTCAAGTAGCACTCGCAAGGCCAGCATTGCCATACCACTTGCACAATTCAGAGCGGCTTTGTGGCCTTCGTCCGTCCCGGCACAAGCTGCAAATGCAGGGTTGTGGGCTGAAACATCCTTGCCTGCTGGGATGACAAACGCGCCGTGGAAGCTGGGGACAATGTGTGAGACATTGCCCATATCCGTGGAGGCATTCATCATCTTCTCCTGGCTCACTTGTACTTTTGTTCCCAATGTATCCATATCTTGAGCATATAGCTGACATAACGTCCTATTGGCCCGAAGATTCAGGTAAGTGGGGGAGCTGCTGACTGTTAGCACAGGGTACAGTGGTGTGCGCATAGTCGACTTACATGATGTACTCCAACTTGCAGCCTGAGGCCAAAGCTGCGGCTTCAAAACAGTTCTTGACACGAGCAAGTAGCTTGTCGGCACGTTCTATGGTAGGACTGCGTACGTTCCAGTTCATCCTCGTGTACTCGGTGATCACGTTAGGCACGGTTCCACCAGCCTCGATGACCCCATGTACCCTTTCATCCGGCTCCATCTGCTGCCTCAACAAGCCAATATTCGCATACGCTGAGACTGCTGCATCTAGTGCATTGAGTCCGTTCCATGGCTCGCCTCCAGCATGTGCTGGTTTGCCTCTGAACTCGACCTTGAACTTGTGACTTGCAATCAGCTTGAGACCTGCAAGACCTTGGTAGTAGCCTGGCTTGTTGAAAATCTGGTGTGCAGCAATCGGGTGCGCCTGAAACATGTCAGAATAACAAGCTTCCAGTACTTCCGCGATCGTTTTCTCTCACCATGATGGCCGTGGCTGTATCCTTAGGAAATGCGCCAGCCTCGATCAGCTTGGCTTTTCCGCCTCCACCCTCTTCAGCCGGAGTACCAAGAATCCTTACTCGGCCCTGGATGTTGTGCTTCTTCATCGACTCCGCCACTGCGATGAATGTAGCGATTGAAGATGTCGCAATCAGGTTATGACCGCAGGAGTGACCTATGCCTGGCAACGCATCGTACTCTGCACAGATAATGACAAGGCGACCATCTGAGCCATACTCGGCTTCGAAGCTGGTATCGAAGCCATAGGCATGCTTCTTAACCTGAAACCCAAGAGAGGACAAATAAGAAGTGATTGTCTGGTGAGCAAAGTGCTCTTCGTACCCGACTTCTGGGTGTTCGTGCAGGGCTTTATTAACCTTACGAAGGCCGGCATCCGCATTCTTGATTGTCGAAACTACGGTCGAGCGCGCTTTATCCAGCACATCTGAGTGTTGATCGCTTGTTCCCATAGTTATTTCGACTTCGCTCTCGTGGTAGCAAAATTGAGAAGTCCTTTCGGTCGTGTCGATTGGCAGTGCCGTTATTTGAAGGGGTGAGTCGGCGTGATAGCCAGTGAAGATGGACAGAGAGAGGCGGCACACAGCGTATGCGTTTTTATGCGGCAGCTATGTAGCACGGCCGTGCATAAAATCTTATGACTTAGTGAATGGAAAGAAAAGAAAAAGCCACTGATGATTGTCGGCCAAATGCGGGTGAGGGCCTATATGTATTGGCAGAGAGGAGGCATACTAAGCCACTTAAGGCATTCGTCGAGAACGAATGGATCGAAGTGTATCATAATTGCAGATAAGAACCGAGACGCGAAGAAAACGAACGTCATGAGCGAGAGAGCGCTCGTGGCTTTGGAAGTCGATGCTCCAGTTCTCCTTATGATGCGCTCCCGGATAAGGAGCGCTTATTTTTAAGCGATCCGATGTCGTCGTGCCCCGCTTATCTTCCGTAGCGCCTGTAGCGCTTCTCGACGCATCTGCGTCACAGGATTTAGGGAAGCACGCCTCATCTTTCCGCGGATGTTGCCCTTCCTTGTTGGCTGTGAGTGCACCATCGCTCATGATCCATGCAGTGGAGCGTAACCCTAAATCACGGCGCCGCAGCAGAGCAGGATGCTGGACTTGCCGCGACCCAACAGTGAAGAAAGGTTGCGATCAACGTCGACCGGCCTGTGGGCGTTGTGAGCGACTGAATGTACCATGCGACTACGCTCCGCGTCCAACGCTCGCTGAGCGTCGCAAGATCAATCGAACCGCGGGTCTCGTCGAATCTCCCAACAGCAAAGCAGATTCGCCAGTTGCCTGGACTTCATGTTCAGAAGTATCAAATTCGCCATCTGTGCTGGAGAGTACGAGCAAAAGCCTATCCTACGATTGTCCGGTGGAACTTGTCATAGGTGCGACCAGCGGTTCTCTCGTGGACTTGAGTGCCGAGGACTGTGAAGCCATTCATTACTTTCGAACCGAGTTTGCAAAACTACATCATACGAAAAATCCGGAGTACTCGCTGATTTCTCTTATGTTCAAAACCGGACAGACCGAACCAATGGTAATGCACATGATTGTGGCGGTCGGACATCAAGAGATGGATTTTCGACGGCCCCAATCTTCCACCACCGCTCAGCAGGCTTCGTCACATCACTATGGCTCAGCGCTCGGACTGATGGCAGATGCAGTGGAGCCATCAAACGAATCTACAAAGGATCTAGACACGATCCTCACGGCTCTATGGTTGATGCTTGTCTATGAGCAACAGTTCGGTGACGAAAAATGTCGAGCATACTTAAGTCACCTTCAAGGTGTAGCATCATTGCTGCAGTCACAGAGCGGTACTCTTCTCCAGCTCCCTCCACACAAACTTGGTGCCCAAGGAAAGAGCCCATTAGCTCTCAGGGCTGATCAGTCGACCCAGGACTCAAAGATATCCATATACGCTGCTCGTGTCCTCATCTGGATTGTGCTGCTTGACGCGGCTGCGGCGACTTCTGGTGTCGGTGGAGATGTTAACGAAGCTATTCTCACCATGTTACTCTCAAGTCCTACAGATTCTCAGCTGCGCTCCAAAGATCCTATTAAGGCTGTGGCACGCCTCCATCATTACTCAAATTCTTTGTATCGACTCGCTTGGGGAGATGCATATCCTCAATCCGAGCTGGTAGATGATGTCGAGAATCGCAACGTCTATGCCTTACTTGGACATTGTGCATACTTGCGGTTCTTGACCGCCCAGCTCGCCACTTTATACCTTGAAGATCCTACTTCGGCCATTAACCAAGCGCATGAAGTCGAATACTCGATTGACGAGGTTGGCGATCTCTTCAGAGAACTCATGGAGGTTGCTCACGAGTTGTCCTTGGAAACCAATAACAACCACAGACTAGTGGCGAACATGCGCGCTATAGTACCCATGTACTATGCTATCATCTTAGATTTCAAGCGCTTGACAGCCTCAGAAGAGACATTAGATGAGCGTCAACACCATGCTTTGCAAGAGATCATGAATCTTTCTTTTCAAGATTACACGCACGGCGGTGACTCACCCAATTTAAGATTGGCATGGCCTCTGTTCATGGCAGCACTCGAGACCCAAGACATGATGCATCAGAAGTTCATAGTCGAGCGCTTCGAGACCTTTCGACTCTACGGCAAGAACTACGAGCGAGCCCACCGCTTTTTGCTGACAGCTATCCCAAAACAGCGCCACAGTGGCAAGCGCATCAATATTAGAGCGCAGATGCAGCAAGGTGATCTGTTTGTTCTAGGTTGATAGAATCTCATCGCTCTTATTTGATTATCAGACGGCTCTCATAACCTAGTTATAGGGATTGTTTTGCATTTGAGCAGTACTACACCTGACTTGCTCCAGTCAACTGCTTAGCAATCCGACAGACTTGACTAAGAATTAGTTCAAATCAAAAGCCGCCAATAACATATTCGAGAGCCATTAGTTGACGCAATCGGTTTGCCAATTTTGTCTTCCTCCTCGAATCTCGCATCATGCCAAGTGGCTGCTCGGCTAGACCGAAATTCACCTAAGGAGCGCTTATTTGCCTCTGCCTTGGTCACGTGCATTGCACCAGAAAACTACCCAGAATCAAGAAGTCCGTGTACGAGTCCCGTCAATCATCAGCCGAACGCTATCTGTAACCCCGCATCCTTATGATATGTGTACCCGTTATCTTAGCTGGTTATCAGCAGCCGATTACGATGCATAAGTCTCCCGGAGATGTTCTATAAAGGTGATCACCTTCACTCCTGGCCAAAATCATCCATCTGTTCCAAGAACATTCTGAAATCTCTGTGCTCTCCTTAAAATGTCTTCCATGACCGAGAAAAAAGATAGTCATAGCTATCAAGAGAAGGACCATGTCCTCACTGAACTTGGTGTTACTCTTGCTACTAGAGACGCTCTCAGTCCAGAGGACGACCGTCGTATCCTGCGGAGGATTGATATGCAGTAAGTTGTGAAGACGCCATTGCCTACCACATGAGTCAAGACACTCACCGTAGCAGTCTGTTACCGATCATGGGCCTCTCGTACATGTTTCAATTCCTCGACAAATCGGCCTTAGGCTACACCGCCATCATGGGTTTGCAGACGGACCTCGGAATGACTGGAGAGCAATACAGCTGGGCAAGCGGTATATACTACTTCGGCTATCTCGCTGCATCGTACCCTGCAGCAGCTTTGATGGTTCGGTTCCCTGTGGCTCATACGATTGCGGTTTCGGTGTAAATCCCTCTACTTCACCCCCTTTTTCTGGCTAACTTCGGATAGTGCCGTATGGGGGGCGATTCTCATGCTTACCGCGACGTGTTTTGACGCTGAAGGCCTCCTCGCTATTCGCTTCTTTCTTGGCGCGGCTGAAGCTGCGATAGGTCCAGGTTTAACTGTGATTGTAGCCATGTGGTACAGAAGATCGGAACAGCCCTTGAGACACGGTGCATGGTTTATGGGAAATGTTGTTGCAGGGATCTTTGGTGGTGTACTCGCATATGGTGTTGGACATGTTCGCAGCATCCAGCCATGGAAGGTAAGACCATTTCTTAATCTCGACATCGCTTGCTGATCATGTTTCAGGCTGTGTTCCTGTTGTTCGGTGCTCTCACTGTTGCATGGTCTGCAGCCATCTACCTCTTTCTTCCAAACGAACCTTCCAGTGCGAGATTCCTCGATGCGTCCGATAGAAAGAGAGCTATGACTCGTGTGCAGGAAAATATGACAGGTATCAAGAACAACACTTGGAAGTGGAGTCAATCGATCGAAGCACTGCTGGATGTCAAGATATGGCTTTTGGTAGCAATTCAGGTCGCGACAAACATTGCGAATGGTGGCCTCCATGGCGTATGTATAACTTTCCTATCCTATCATAGTAGTTGGCTAACTAATTGATAGTTCGGATCTATCGTCATCAAAGGCATGGGCTTCTCAACGCTGAATACTTTGTTGGTGCAGATGCTTGGCCAAGTCTTTCAAGGCGTATTTGTTATAATAGGGACCGCAGGCAGCACTTACTTCAAGAACGCTCGCACCTACTTTATGGCTTGGAATCTTGCGGTCGCACTCGTTGGCGCTGTGATGATTCGAGAAGTTGACCCGACCCAAATCTGGACACGATTCATGGGTTATTGCCTTTGTATTGCTTTTTCGGCCAACTTCCCTATGGTTCTGAGCATGTCGAGTGGTAACATTGGTGGCTTCACCAAGAAGAATACAGCAAATGCGATGGTATGTTATTCTCCTTTGATGTACTACCAGTACCAAGTACATCGGGCTGACATCTGTAGATCTTCATCGCGTATTGCGGAGGAAATATAATCGGCCCTCAGCTCTTCTTCGCGAAAGAGGCCCCTAGTTACCCATCTGGATTCTTGGCTATGATAGTTTGTTGCGGGGCCGCATTTGTCTTATGCTTTGTTTTACGCATTTTCCTGATCTGGGAGAACAACCAACGCGACCGTGAGACGGGTCTTGAAGGAGTCTCTGCGAATGAAGCTGGCGATATGAATCTTGCGGACATGACCGACAAGGAGATGCGAAGTTTTCGATATGTGTATTGAGGAGCTGCTGAGGAGCTTATATCAGCAGATTTGTGGCAGCAGATGACCACGCATATGTAGATAGCCATGACAAAGTTTTGGGTTATTCTGAAAGCTACATAAGTAGGCTAAAAGGTACGCAAAGAATGAGAGGATCTAGTATCAAATAAATCTCTAGAGTGCGTGAAGCCAATTTTTTTATGTGGCATTGTGTGATTATCCTCGTTTCCACTATGTCATTACTTGCGTATATACAAGTTGAACAGCATCAATGCCTGCTCGCATGAGTTGATGAGGAAGGACCTATTTGACTGGAAAGGTCAATAAGAACCTGGCAAACACACCAGTTTCCGACAATGATCGACTGAACAAAATCCCTTGGCTCATAATCATAGCGTGTATAGGTATCTTGGATTGTGCTCTCCCAGCTCGTTGATCTCTTCTTCAGAAAGACCATCCGTCCTATAGTCTTCCTTGCCTTCAATCTTTCTGTTGTTCTGATTGCGATACCAGAAGTGCAGTGAGGTGTACAGGATGACACCCAGCACGAGGAGGCCAATCGACGCTCCGTAGCCAGGATAATAGGTTGGTGCGTTTGCATTACTGAACAGATATGGTGCCGACACTCCGGCAGCATTTCCGACTGTGATTTGCATACCGCTGGCAAAGGCTCGCTTGCCGTAACGAGGATTGTTGACTCCGATCCAGGAGAAAGCCGTGCCGGTCGAGGTCCAAAGGCCCATCGCTACGATAAAACAGCCAGCAAAGCTCAGCCCAATCCCTTGGTTTGCGATCAGAAAAACATATCCCACGATACAGGTTAAGAAGCCTCCTATACAGAAGTAACCCCGTTTCTGAGTCTTATCGCTATACCAAGCGCAGACTACGTAGACTGCAAAGCCCAGGAAGTAGACAGGTATAGTCAGAGCCTGCACAACTTGCCGACTCCAGCCCGCACCCATTTCGAAAATGATGGTAGGGAGAAAGACTGAGAAGCTGTACAACATGCCGAGGCCGCAGAATTGTCCGATCGCAAATGCCCAAGTCTTCCAGTCTAGAGCACCCGCTTTGACATCGTCTTTATGGAGCAGCTGTGCTGCCTTGGTCTGACCAACTTCAAGTTCTCGTAGCAACACAAGATTACTACGGTCCTCTTCGGTCAGAAAACTGGCAGTTTCAGGGCTGTTAGGAAGCACAAATGGCACTACTAAAGCAGTTAAGACTGTGGGGATGCCATTGATGAGGATGATCCATCTCCAACCCCTAATGAATAGTCAGTGAATGCATTGCGTATTTTTCAGTCACGTACTCACCTCCAGCCTGCAGCGCCATCCAGTTCCCCAATAGCGTACGCTAATAGGCCTCCAAGGGCACCCGCGATCGCGCTAGTGCCGTAGAAACAAGCGTTTCTCAACGATACATTTGTCTTGTTGTAGAACATAGAAAGGTACAATATAACGCCTGGGAATAGACCTGCTTCGAAAATTCCAAGAAGAAGACGACAGGCTACTAACGCAGCAAAGTTGTTACAAAAAGCGGTGAATGTGGCTACAAGTCCCCAAAAGAAGACAAGACCAGCCAGATACCGGGCGGGCTTTAGCCTTTTAATAATGAGATTGGAGGGTCTAGTCTTCTGTCAGCTCGAACAGCTCGTGCTAATGCAATGTGAACGACTGACGTCTCAAACAGCTATGGTCTGGTCAGAATTCAGCTTTGTATGTGAAAAATAACACTCCACTTACGCAATACGTGACAAAGAGTATACCGACAGCCAACTGATATTGGTTGCTATTAGGCGGCATTCCAAGATCTTCTTCCAAGCCGTACAGACGAGCGTTTCCAATGTTGACTGCCATGGATCAGTAAGCAAATTTCTTGATCACATCGTGAGATCATACCTCGATCCATGAAATTCATCAAGTAGATCCAGCAAATCATTGGAATGATACGCATATCGAGCTTCCTCAAAAGCCTCTTTTCAGTCTCTGCATCTACTGTGCGCGGAGTTTCCGCACGATTGGTTTGCTCAATCTTTTGTGGCACGGATGAAGTCGAGTTCGACCTCTTCTTATCGGGCGTTGTACGCCCAAAGGCACGTCTTTGGCTATCCATCTTTGTCCAGACTAGTGGCTACAGCTACGATTGGAAAATATATGTGTTCGATTGAAGTAAAGAGCCAACATAATGTTTGAACGACACGTTCTGTTCCCAACTTCTTATAGACGAGTGTCTACCTATCGGACCCTTACCCCACAGGGCAGCAGGAGTATGCCATGGTGCCACGATTTCTTGGAGCTTACTGTCAAGGCTGCTAACCAAGCACGTCTAACTTAATCGTTTATCCCTGATATTGGCACACGAAGGCCAACTTCCATCGTCTCAACAACTGAGTGAGAAGCCAGTCCAGTGTTGTTCATCTTGCACTTTCCCACACGAGTAGTCATCCATCTCGCTGATAAGGTCGATGGGAGTGCAGACATAAAACAACTACTTAGAAGGCGACTTGTTAGTAGTCCATGTTTGATAACTCGCAAATATACCTGTAGATTTGTGGTCGCTTGTTAGACACAAACGTTCGGTAATCCAGCGAGATGAGCCAAGAGAAAGGCTCTTGGATCTACGGACAGATGGAAGACTACAGCCAGCCATGAAATCAGGAAGTTAAGTCGACATTGTCAGTTTGCATTCTATCGAAGTTGCTGTGGTCAAAGTGTGGGGGGTCAGAAATCCAAGATCCTTAGCCTACGCAATTCGCTTGGCTGTGGTCCGGTGTATCCGTGATCGTTACAAAGGCAAATTCGACGAGGTTTCGACATTTACTAGTAAGGCAAATGATTAACAATCGTTCCGGTAGTTTGTCGAGCCTGTACCTGAAGTGGACCCCTAAACATGCCGAGCTGCAAACTGCCAGGCCTTATCTTACATAAACCAAAGTCTAGAACTATTTCAACACGGAACCCGATCGGTTGTTCTTCGGTCGACCGAAATGTTCTCCAATAAATCGATGGGGGGGAGCAGGGGCAGGGATACCGCATTTGCTACGTGCTCCAACCAGATCTAAGACAAAACAGCAAGTACTTTACATACTGCATCTTGAGGCTTCGGCACATGTGCAATTTCCAGAGCAAGCTCAGAGGGAGCGACCAAAACTTTCGAGCTCTGGAAGACAATTCAGCCAAGGGCTTGGTTTAAATTAACATACATGCTTAGCTAAAAGTCGCTTTCACATCGCAATAATTATATACTGCTATAACGCCAGCCACTACCACATAGCGCAACCTACTAGAATGGCGCAATTTGTTGCAGATTCATCTTTGCACCTTAATATTACAACACTATAACAAGCATTTTAGACGTGCAATAGCTTAAAATAATCCTATATCTCTGCTATGTCTTTTAAGCAGGTAATCTTGTAGTGCCTTGTCTTACTGCACGTCTTACAGCAACGTTTAATTTTGTTACTACTACCTACCTGCGCACCTTCTCCCTTAGCCTTAGCCTTAGCGTCTTTCTTTCTAAATAACTCCTCTGCCTCTACCTGCAAGAGGGTACTACCTTCCTAAATCTGCTTCTTTTTAGCTACGCTTGCCTTAAGTAGCGTGTGTAAATGCTCTCTCTTTATAGACCTACTTTTAGCCTAACGCTATCTACTACCAAAAAGCGCACCCTACCAGAATGGCGCACCTTGCTAAGACCTAATCTCTTTTAACTACTACTAACAATGTCGTAATAAATTAACCTTAAATTGCTTCCTTATAAAGAGAGAATTGAGCTTGCTATTAAAGTTATAAAATCTAATATAAACCTAAGCTAGTAACACTCTGCTACTATCTATAATATACCTAAAAGTAGCCTTTAAAGGCAACGTGCTAAACTAGCTTCTTAACATATTATCTACCCTAACTGCTCTAAGCTTATAAAGTAAGAAGAGGAGGTGCTTATTAAATTTATAAGAAAGATTAATTGTTATGGGCTAGGCCCTAGATGCAAGACTACATACAGAACAGACCCTACGTACGAGCACGTGGGCTACTAAGAGACTAGCTTCTAGCTTGGCACTAGGATATATCTTGTACGAGAAGAGGCGTATCCTTTTCTTTCTCTATCTTTCTGCTTCTGTAGTTAGGACGAATGCATACTCGTTAGCAGGCCTCTTTGACCCTTAACATAAGCAGAAAGATCACAAACAACACCTTGCGATAAGCCTTCACATATACAACTATAGAAGGAGAATTATCGCACTAGCTGCTAGGCAGCCAAGTAATGTACAAACAGCAGATACAGCAGCAGTATCTGTACGAGCAACAGCAAGATCTGTTGCGTAACCTATTAGTAGACAAGCTAATAGCTACAATACAATCCCTAAAGACTAACCTAGATAAAATAATAGCTAAGCAAGAAAGGCAACTGTACGAACAGTTGCAATCCTAGATAAACGAACTCAGGGGGATGCTTAACAACGCCCGTATAGATACCTTAGAAAAAACTAGACAAAGTCTCTCCTCTAGCCTTACCCCTTTAAGCAACTACTAAGATTACACTGTCTAAAGGGCCGAAAAGCTAAGGCTTCCTAATATAGAAGTATTTAAGAAGGGATTATATAAGCAATATCTCTAATAGAAGATAAAAGTATAGGCTAAGCTATACAGGGACTAACTAGTATACCCTAGTAAGAAGGACTAGGTTAACTACGTAATTACTCGTACAACTAGTTAAGCCTTTAACGTCCTCACACTAATAGTAACAGGCTTAATAGACAGAACTACTTAAATACTTTTAGTTACTGTCTAGGCCTACCTTAACACCTTCTTTAAGGACCTAATAGTGAGGGAGAAAGCCCTTAAGTACCTCTGTACGACAAAATAAGGCAAGAACGAGTTTAACACCTACGTTTAGAACTTTAACCTAAAACTACAAGAAGCTACCTTAGATAGAGCAAGCAACGCTTAGAAGATTAACTACCTAAAGAATAGCCTAAACAGCAAGCTGTTAAGGGCCTAGGCTAGATACTAACCCCCTAGACTAGAGACGTACAAACAGTTCGTACAGCGCACTAGGGTAACCTAGGAGAACTTAAAAGCTGTAAACAGGATTATAAGTAATAACTATTATACCTAGACGTATAACACCCTAAGTTCCTAGGAAAACCTACAAAGAAACAGCAATAAAATAGAATAGCAGCCTACAGTAGGCGCCTATCAGCCTCGTACAAGGAGAAGAGAGTACTAGGGCACAGACAAAGAACTACGTAAAAGGAGAGCTATAGGAGCCTGCCTGAAGTGTAGTAATAAGGGCTATATAGTGCAAGACTGCAAGAAAAAGGCCCCTTTAAGATTACCTACTTGTATAAACAAAACCAATGTTAATTTATACAGTTCTCAATGCTACTTTCCTAGCTACTGCTATAATTGATAACGGCTGTTGTACCTACTGCCTAGTGAACAAGAAGTCTATACGGAAGATGAACTTACTACGTATGTGAGGATCTAGTTACAGGCAATAGTATTTGCTTCACACTAGTACAAGTAGTGGGGAAATGGCAGGTACATTCTGTAGGTACAATAATACTTGTCGTTCCCCTTGTGCGCGCTGAGCGCAGGTTATACGCGCCACGCTAGGCAGTGGCGCTAATCCTAACTAGGGCAGCTAAACACAACAACACCAAGCGCCTTCACAATAACTCCGTTACAACGTATTCCTATTACACTAATAACTATAGAGGGAGTTAACAACTAGATAAGCACTATTACTGCTATTACAGAATTTACCTTAGATATTAGAGGTGTACAGCAACACTATGTTGCTGCGTATATTACCCTATTAACGTACGACTATAATATAATTCTTAGAAAAACATAGTTAGAAGATATTAGTAGTATAATTAACACTAAGGACAGAGTCCTATCTATAGCACGGTACAACATAGCCGTACGAAGCACTAAAGCAACTACACCCCTAGACTGCTACTAAGTATCTATAGTTACCTTCTAGTACTACGTACAAAAAAGCTAGAAGAAGGAGCTTAAGCTTTAAGTCTTTACTACCAACATAAAAGACATACAAAAGGCACTGAAACCTAAGACTTAGATAACTAAACAGGATGTTAAACAGTTATTACCTACCTACCTACAGCCGTACACTGACTTGTTTTTCCTAGAAGAAGGGAATAAACTACCTCCCTACTAAGGCTTAACAGTAGACTATACTATTAAGTTAAATAAGGTAGAAGGGAAAATTCCTAAAGTCCTATACAGCCCTCTCTACGCTATATCCTAAGATAAACTCCTAGTCCTACGTTGTACGCTACTAGACTTACTAGAAAAAGGATTTATTAGAGCTAGCAATTCTCTAGCTACTTTACCTATACTCTTTATATAAAAGCTAGGAGGCAGATTACGATTCTATATAGACTATAGGGCTCTTAATACCCTAACTAAGAAAGACAGGTACCCTCTCCCTTTAATTAAGGAGACCTTAAACATGATTAGACGAGCTACCTAGTATACAAAACTAGATATTACAGCTACCTTCTACAAGATTAGGATAATAGAAGGATAAGAATAGATAACTGCTTTCTACACACGATTTAGATCGTACGAGTAGCTAGTAACACCTTTTAGACTAGCTAACGCACCTAGTACCTTCCAGAGGTATATTAACTAGGCGTTAAGAGAGTTCCTAGACAACTTTGCCTTAGTATACTTAGACAACATATTAATCTTTACTAAAGGTTCCTTATAAAAACACTATAAACATGTATAACAAGTAATTAAACGCCTATAAGAAGCTAGGTTAAACTTAGAGCTTAGCAAGTACAAGTTTAACATGTAATATACGAAGTATCTAGGATTTATCCTAGAAGCTAGGAGAGGTATATTAATAGATCCTAAAAAGGTATAAGCTATCTAGGATTAGCAAGCGCCTACTATAGTTAAAGGCGTATAAGGATTCCTTAGATTTGCAAACTTCTACTAGAAGTTTATTAAGGACTTTACTGCACTGTTAGAACTGCTTATATAACTTACTAAAAAGGACATTCCCTTCTAGTAGGAAGAAGAACAAGACTAAGCCTTCTAGACACTAAAAGAAGCTTTCTTATCAGACAAAGTCCTTACTTCTATAAACCTAGAGCAGGGAGCTATAGTAGAGTGTAATTCCTCTAGCTTTGCTATAGGGGCTATACTATCTTAAGAAGACCTATCTAGTAACCTTTATACAGTTGCATACCTCTCTTAGAAATTTATACCTACTAAAGCAAACTACCCTATCTATAACAAAGAACTCCTTGCAGTAATATTCTGCTTATAGGAATAGGACTTAGAACTACAAAGTATACAGGAATTCAAAGTTGTTACTAATTATAAGAACCTTAAGTACTTTACTAAGAAATAGAAGCTTACTAAGAGACACGTACAATAGGCCTAAATTATATTACAGTTTAACAATATAAAGATATAATACTAACCTAGTAAAGACAACATACAAGCAGACGCCCTATTAAGGAGAGACTAGGACATGCTAAAGGGAGAGGATAACAAAAGACTAACTAGTAGAGAGTTTGTTATACTAGTGCTATTCTACTAATAAGACTTAACGTATGCTGTACTAATCTAACTACTAACCCTAACTCTAGAAGGCTCTGTACTACTAGACAACCTACTACAACTACCTTACCTAAACAACTTAATAGCCTGCTACTAGGACCAAGCCGTAGAACAAGATAAGACTTACTAAGCTGTATAATATACTATACAGAGTAGTGCTAGGTCTCTTAACTCTATTACTAAGAAACTAGCTATATTGCTTAGAGATTGTATAATAATAAACTATAATAAACTACAGTAGAGAAACTGTACGTAGGTGCCTAACAGTAAACCTATCTATACTAGGATTATACAATAAGCACACTTAGCTGTTTAGACTAGATACTCTAGAAGAGAAGAAACATACTATACAATTACAAGAATATAGTACTAGCTAGGAATAAGCAAAGACAATCGCTGTTTCGTACAGAATTGCAACATTTGCTAACAGAGCACACCTTAGAGAGACAGTAAACATAGGTACTTGCAACCCCTACTAGTACCTAGCTATACGTAGTAGGACCTAACTATAGACTTTATTACAGGCCTCCTACTCTCTATAGGTTGCGTAAACCTTATAGTAATAAAGGACTAACTTAGTAAAGGTACAATCCTAGTACCTTTAGAAAAGATTAAAGCAGACGACGTTGCCTAGGTATTTATACAAGAAGTATACTAACTGTATAGGCTCCTAAGATTAATTACTTTAGACAGAGGTACCTAGTTTGTTAGTGACCTATAGGGAGGAGTATGTAAACTCTTAGGCATACAACAAAACCTCTCTACAGCATTCTACCCCTAGACTAATAGACTTACAGAGAGAGCTAATAGCAATATTAAAGTAGTTACTTATACATACGTAAACTAAGTGTAAGATAACTAGGCTATACTTACACTAATATTAGAGCTTATACTTAATACCTGTATAAACTCTACTACAGGAGTATTACTATTCTTCCTGTAATATAGCTTTGAAAATATACTATTCCTGCCTGACTTGCCTCACAACCTATCTAAAGGAGATGTAATAGACTATACTACAAACCTAAAGGATCGCGCTTAAGCAATTATACAGACACTATAGTAAGCAGCAGACTAGGCAGTTTTAGCTATAACTTACTCCTAACAACAACAAGAAGCTTAAGCAAATTGTACTAGACTACTAGCACCTAAGTACAAAGTTAGAGACTAGGTCTAGTTAAACCTAAAGAACGTCTAGACAAACAGGACAAGCAAGAAACTAGACTAGAAGAACTAGAAGTTCTAAGTCTCCTGTATATAGGACCCCTACTAGGTAGAACTTAATATCCTATAGCAGACAAAGTCCTACTATATAGACCTAATAAGACCTGCTGCAAATAACCTGCTACCCTTATAAGTAGTAAGAGAGAAATAACTAGGCGTAGTTATTATACAAAATAAAGACTAGGAAGAATACCTAGAGTACCTAGTAGAGGAGATTACTAGCGAATGCATATAGAATAGATAGCTATAGTATTAAGTTAAATAGACAGGCTATAAAGCTCTAACTTAGGAGCTAGAAGCAAATATTATTAAGACTAAAGCCTATAAAAGATAGATAGCTCGTACAATAAGCATACAGCTACTAACAGGAAGGTTTGCTAGAAATTAGAGGAAGAACCTTACTAGTACTGCAAACAGCAACAGTACAGAAGGAATATCCTAACCCTACTTACTAAGATTAACAATACGCTCCTTAGACTTGTTAGGGACACGAATAACAGAGCGTCTAGATAGACTAGAACCCTTATTAGCACTATAAGTAGACCTAGAAGGAGTAGCTGTACAAGAACGAGGGAAAGTGCAACAAGCACCAGCGTTACCCTAGACACAGTTAGAGCAAGCCCTGTTCTACTCCCTAGCGATAGACACGCAGCCGAAGAAGGCAGTGAATAGCTTCTCTCCTTAGACAGCACTAGCGTAATTGTTAGTACAGCTAGTAAGGTTAACAGCGCTACGAGAGTGAATAACGAAGGCCTTAAGATAAGACAGATACTAGGTAAGCAGCTAACAAGCATAGAGAGTTGCGCAAGCAACGACTAGAGAATAGTCGCAGACGCTGGGTGCCGAAGACTGCGTTGTACAGGGACTGATAACAAGGACGCAAGAAGAAGTTAGCAACATGCTGAACGTCTGCCTGTACAATAAGTTAGCAAGAGACAAGACGTAAGGACAAAGATCGTACAGGAGCAAACGCAAAGATGCAGCAAAGCTTATTAGCAATAGCTAGGTCTAAGATATACTAGACAGTGTAGTGCTGGTTAAAGTTGGCAGGACCCTAGGGGACGCTGATATTAACTAGAATAATACTACCAGGAGACGTACAAGTCAACAACTAGTGTGCAATAGTAGTAAGATAGTTAGACGCCTGGGCAAGAGTACTAGTCGCGAGACCACTAGTAGAAGCCTGGAGATAGTTTACACTACTACCCTGCTAGTTACTAGGACCCTACACACCACGGTTAATATTAGCTATAATAACGTACAGACGAAGGAAGTTAAGAGTTAAAGAGAAGGAAGTTAAGAGTTAAAGAGAAGGAAAGTGTAGAGGGAAGAAGAGAAAGAGGCAGGTCTAGAGCTACTTATATAGGAGAGCAAACGCGCGCAGCCTATGCTAGGCCTACCTTTACTTAAGGTAATTATAACTTACAAACAACTACTGTACGTAAAGGTAGCTTTACTACAAACAAACTAGCTAATTAGAGGCTTAGCGCAAATCTGGACCTAGAACGTACAATAAGTTAACAACCCTAAGTTACGTCAGCTTGCAGCCTTCACGTACGAGCAAGCAAAACCTTTAGTGAAGGAGGGGAGTACTGTTATAGGCTAGGCCCTAGATGCAAGACTACATACAGAATGGACCCTACGTACGAGCACATAGGCTACTAAGAGACTAGCTTCTAGCTTGGCACTAGGATATATCTTATACGAGAAGAGGCGTATCCTTTTCTTTCTCTATCTTTCTACTTCTGTAGTTAGGACGAATGCATACTCGTTAGCAGGCCTCTTTAACCCTTAACATTAATGCGTAAAGGTTTACCTCTATACTTACCTATATATAAAGATTGCTAATTAACTACTTACTGCTTATAGTAGAGATAGGGTTAGAGAAGACTAGGTCTATAGGTTTATCTAGTAGAAATCTAGAATTAAGTCTTAGCATCTAAAACTAAAGGATTACTAAAGAGTCTTTTATAGTAATATAGTAATTATTAGTCCCTAGTTTAATAATATATATAATATTAAAGCTAAGTATAGTATTCTAGACTAAGATACCTATAAATTTAATAAGGTAGGCTTCTAAATATATATTAGAGGGTTAATAAAGGTAGTAACTATATTTAAGAGATATTACATACTACTTAGTATCTAGCCTAGTGATTATAAGTAGATAACTCTAATTATTTAAATTAAAGTAATAGGCTAGTCTATCCTACTCTTCTTTGTCTTTAAAGTAAATAAGTCCTAGTATAATAATAACCTAAAAGACTAGAAAACTAGAGTTAACGTACAACCTATGCAAGTGGCGCACCTAGACGAGTAGCGCGCCCCAACAAGCTATTGCGCCTACCAACTTTTGAACCTTAATAGATTAACAACCACACCTTGAATTGCTTTTAAAAGAAGAGAGAATTAGGCTTGCACTTTAAGCACTTAAATGCCTTTAAGAACTAAGCGTGTAACACGCTGCTGTAGTCTACAAAGTGCTAGAGACAACCCTCCGCCGCAGACGCGCTGGAACGCAGTTAATACGCGATACCTACCTAAAGTTATTAGCTTTGACTAAGGCAGAAGAGCAGACACTTATGCAGTATATAAAGAAGCTTAACGCGCAAGGGCTTGCCCTAACGCTTTATTATATTAAAGATATAGCTAATTAACTGCACGCTATATACAATATAAAGCTTGTTAGCCCTTACTAGGCTTTAAACTTTATTAAACAAGAACCTAGACTTAAATTGTGTATAACTTATTAGAGGGATTGCTAGAGAGTCCTCTACATCAACCGAGCTATTATTAGGCCCTAGTTTAACCTAGTACAGAACATTAAGGCTAAGTACGGCATCTAGGACAAAGATACCTACAACTTTAACAAGACTAGCTTTACTATAGG